>JAWWES010000018.1:17931892-18034689 GCA_035583135.1 Lophotriccus pileatus
AGGTCCCTCTTTTCCATCCAAGGGCACCCACTGCTCTAGAATCTGCTTAAAGCATTCCTAGCTGGGGTCATCACGTTTTCCTTCAGAACCATGTGTCTGTATTTGACAGAATCCCAGGATCACTGAGGCTGGACAAGACCTCCAAGGTCACTGAGTTCCCCCTGTGCCCAATCCCCACCTTGTCCCCCAGCCCAGAGCACTGAGTGCCATGGCCAGGCCTTCCTTGGACACTTCCAGGGGTGGGGACTCTCCCACCTCCCTGGGCAGCCCCTTCCAATGCCTGACCACCCTTTCCATGAAGAAATTCCTCCTGATGCCCAACCTGAACCTGCCCTGGCAGAGCTTAAGACATCCTGTCCTCTCATCTTGTCCCTTGTTCCCTGGGAGCAGAGCCTGACCCCCCGCCCCAGCTCCAGTCTCCTTTATTAAAATCCAAACAGATTTCCTTGCAGTGCAGGAATTACTATTTTTAAGACCTTATTACCATTAAAAAGGTAACAACTCTGCAGTTGTATTTCAATAAGACACAACTGAAAAATCTTCAATTATTACGGCTGCTCAAGTATTCCAAATGCTTGAATATTCCTGATGCTAAACCTACCCCAGGGACACTCAGCTGTTCTGCTTCCAGACAACCCCACAACAGATTAACACTATTTCTTTCTAAAATTAAAACTTTGCTTTCATGTTGGATGTTTTCCAAGAGGATCCAAGTTTAATCATCTTGCAACACCCAAGAGGACATTTGTCAGGGCTGAAGATGCTCTTTAACTCCAGGATTAGCCCTGGAGCATTCCAGAAAATTTCTCACACATCTGTCTCCAAGGGGAAACACAGATAGAAGTGCCAAGAGTTGAAAGGCAACAAGAAGGAGAAAAATTATTTCAAATTGGAGTATTAATTACTGAGAGAGGAGAGGAATATCCAACAAATAAGATGTTGCAATTAGGAAAGAACAACTCACATCAATTCTATATAATTTTGGCTTTTTCTAGAGGCCCCTTGGAAGGCTCCAGTATGTGAAGAACTGTGAAACAGAACTAAAACAGCATCTTCCCCTCATCCCCCACCCCAAATTAGATAATAAACAGCTCACAAGTTGCACAAGAAAACACATGGGATATAACAGCCCATCTGACATGAATCAGAAGGAGAGTAAAAATAGAAATAAAATCTGACAATATTCTGGTGGAAGGTTCCCTGCCCACAGCAGGAACAAGATGGTCTTTAAGGTCCCTTCCCACCCAACCCAATAAATCAAAGGCTGTTGATAAAATAATGGCGTTTACTTTCTCCGGGTGGCACATTTCTCCCTAAACAACAAACCATAAATATAGAGATAGAAAATGCATCATTTCTCTTTGCAGCACAGGGTTAGGAGAGTGGAAATCTTGCTCAAGCAGGGGTTAAGGCATCTGTGCCACAGACAGAAGTGAAACCCATCCCTGGAGGCAAAACAGAGGCACCTACCGCTCGTTGTGCTCCTGGTAGACCAGGCGGGACTTCTCCAGGAGGTACTTTTCCACATAAGCTCTGCAAGGAACAAACAAAATTGTTATCCCTCAACCTGATACTCAGCTTAAACGAAGGCAGCTTCACCAGGGTTGTTCAGCCTCGGTACCCACACAAAGAACTTTCAGCCTTGTTTCACTTAGTTATATAAATTTCTTCCTCGGCAGAACAAGCCCAATATTATGTTTGGCTTTTGAGGTTTTTTTGGTTTGATATGAAGCCAACACTAACTTGGATCTGAAAAACATGAGCTCAGATGCATCAGCCTCCGGGCAGAGAGAAATGTTGACAGCAAGGAAGGAGCTCAGATCCCTGTTCCATCCCAGTCCAGCTGCTCACAGCCCAGCAGTCGTGCACACGAGGAATATCTGCCTGCAAAACTCTGCAAGATGAGACTTAGCTGCATTCCCATTCCCTCTTCCAGAAGAGCCAATTCCCACCAAAAATTCAAGTTCTAAACTCATGGCTGCAGTCAAAAAAAAAAAACAACAACAAACAATTGGGAAAGCTCTGTACTGCAGTTTACATTTTCTCCTGAGAGCCTCCCCAACAAACACGTTCAATTTACATATTAAATCCTTTGTTCAAGCCTGGCGAGTTAAGCCAATGCCTCCCCAGGTTTTTTTCTTCCAAACAACCCTAACCAGTAATGACAGGGATTTAGAACCTCGAGCTCTAAGTGGCACTCTGATGATGGAGCTGTGTTTTTTCAGCTACAGACGCCCAGTGACGTGGCGCCGACAGTAGGGGCCACGTAGGAACCGGGAAACCCAAGGAGTCTTGGGACGGTTGGACAAGGAGATGCCTCCACACTCACTGCTCCAACACAAATGGGGCAGCCAGACCTATTTATTACTTACATCAAAATAACTGGCCCTTTCTTCCACTAAAAAAATAAAACAGAAATCATTTGGATGTGCTGCAGAGGTTCCGTGAAAATTCTTATGGCAACTTTTGGGAAAGGCCACTGGAAGTGGCAGATCCAACTGCCCACAGGATGGCCTTGCTGGACAGGAGGAGTAAAGACTGACAGACAGCAGAGCTGTGTTATTCCTCTGGCTGAAAGATTTATTCCTGTGGGGAAGCTGAGAACAGTTTGTGGATACTCCTCACCAACAGGTAGAGTGTTTTCTACATCCTCCATTTTTCCTTCCCAAGCAATGCCATGAATTCACTGCAGGGTCAGGGAACAGAGGAATGAGAAACATATCAGAGCACCCCAGATCCCACTGGTGGGATTTCACTGAATAACAGCTCAGACACTGCTGGACAACAGTCTGCAACAGCCTGCTCCACATCCATCCTGTTGGCATTCATCCCTGCCCCTGTCAGTCACCAAAATCACTCCCATGCAATAATTTAGGCGGAAAAGGTCTTCTAGAGGTCATCTGGTTCAAACCAGTTTTTAAATAGAGGGAAATTTGTAAATTTTTAAATTTTTATTTTAGATTTTCTTTTGAATGGCTTTTTCAACACAATTTTTTGTAGATGTCCCTCTACTTCTGCTTTGGGTAAATGCTCCTTGCTTAGTGCAAAGGTTATAATGAATCCACGTCCCAGGAACAGCATTCATCCCCTCTTGGGACAGGATGGTAAAAAGGAAAACCAGATTGTGCCTTAAAAAGTCAATGTCTCCAAATGTTTTCTTTTTATTTACCATTCTCAACTACGTCAAATCGACCTTTAAGAGTGAAAAAAAAAAGAGTTCTAAGGGGATGAATTTGTGTAGAACACTGATTTAAGCACAGAGAACCTCCTGGGTGGCACTACTGAAACCCGAGGCTGTTTTATACATGTTTATATAGTTTTTATATATGTATATTTCGTACTCAAATCCCACCATGCCAAAACCCCCCAGGCCAGGGTGGGTGAAAGCGACGGTTCTCTGCTATTTTTGACCTCTGAAGAGACGAAAATTCTGATCTGGGGCTGCAAATCAGTCCCATCAGCAAAGCAAACGATATGCAGAACACAGGGTGATAATTGATTTGGGTTGTGCCTAAAATCTGGGCTGTTTTTAAAAAAAAAAAATCTTCTTTTTCTGGAAAATAAAAAAAAAGTGGCCTTGTATGCCAGGAAGAGCTGACATTTTTATTTAAACATGTTTTATTTTTACGGGGGGGGCACTGCAAGCTTAGAGCAGAGCACAGTCACATCACACCGTGCAATCAAAGGCCAAGAAAGCCCATTTTTTAAAAAGCAGAGAAAATTTCCCTTATTTTATGAACCAGAATGTATCAATATAACATTACAGGCACCTTTCTGCCAAACATAAAGAGAGGCCACAACCACAGCACTGCCACATCGTGCCAGGATAATACAGAGTTAAGGCATTTGTTGGATTCCTGCTCCTCTGTGCTCCAGGAGGTATTAAAAAATGAGGTTTTAAAAGAACTCTGCACCAGAATTAAAGAAGGGGGATGGGGGGGAAAGAACATCAGATTTGAAGTAGGATGCAAAAGCAGCAGGCAGGGACACGGAGAACCCGAGCTCACTGCAAAATTAATGGCAGCTCTTGGAGTGTTGCTGTTCTGCTAGAAAATAACAAAAAAATTGAGCAGCAAATCTCTCAAATACCAACAAAGTCCCAGCAAGAGATCTCTGAGCCAGCTGCAGGAATTACACAGCCCCCGGAATGTTGCTTCTACTCTGCGTTTCCCCAACTGCATTAATTAACCTGGACAAAAAGCAGAGTTAACAAAGCCCTGCTCATTTGGAGCCAGCTCCAGTCCCTTGGTGATGACCTGTGTTAATGGGCTAAAGCCAAAGAGAAAGTCAGGTTTAGGTGGTTCCACTCCCTGCTCTGGGAGGCAGCCACAGCTTCTCTGGCCAACCTGGGCCAGGGCCTCACTACCCTCACAGTCAACAATTCCTTCCCAATATCTCATCTAACCCTGCCCTCCAACAGTGGGAAGCCATTCCCTCTTGTCCTGTCCCTCCATCCCTTGTCCCAAGTCCCTCTCCAGCTCTCCTGGAGCCCCTTTAGGCACTGGAAGGGGCTCTCAGATCTCCCTGGAACTTCTCTTCTCCAGCTGAACACCCCCAGCTCTCCCAGCCTGGCTCCAGAGCAGAGGGGCTCCAGCCCTTGGAGAAGTTCCATGACCTCCTCTGGACTTGCTCCAGCAGCTTCACATCCTTCTGCTGTTGTTCCCCAGAGCTGGAGGCAGCTCTGCAGGTGGGGTCTCACCTGAGCAAGGCAGAGGGGCAGAATCTCCCCCTCCCCTCCTGCCCACACTGTGGGACCAGCACAGGCATGGGGAGGTTCGGGGCTTCCAGGGTGTGTTGAGCTTCCCATCAAGCACCACCCAAATCCTTCTCCCCAGGGCTGCTCTCACCTTTCAGCTGCTGAAATAAACTGAGGAGAACAACAGTGGAGACAAGTGTCTCGTTGCAATGGCTGGGGAGGATAAAAGAGGCCCTCACTGGTCAAGGGCTGGGTTAAAGAGAGTCTTCAGGTCTGAGCCAGACTACACACACACACCGTGTGGGGATTTCAGCAGTGACAAGAAGAGTTTGGTCCATCATCTCTGTACCACCATCACACAGCCAGAAATTAAACCCTCCCCTTGGTTTTCTCCTCCTGATCTTGAGGCAGGACGGTTGCTCCACCTCTACTGCCCATCTGTAATCCAGCCCCAACCCATCCCAGCTATAACATTCCCCTTTCCTGCCTTAACTCTTGTCTGAAGAGGAAAACTTGCCTTTCAGCTTCTTTATAAATTTGAGCCCATGATTAAACAGAGTTCCAATGGCTCAGAACCAGCTCAGGTGTGTTCCCACTCAGCTCGGATACGCCACCATCTCCACAGCAGTGGATGTGGATATGCTAAACCCCAGGTATTTGTCTTTGCCTGTCTCCACTTTGGGAAACACTGGCCAAAAAAAATGAACCTCTTTTCCGTGTACCCCTGTCAGAGCTGGTTTAGGTTTGAGCAGATCCAGCACCTCACTCGATTCCACTCACCCTCGCACGGTGCCCGTCTCCTGATAATTCACTTGGATGAACTTCCCAAAGCGACTGGAGTTGTTGTTATGGGCCGTTTTTGCATTTCCAAAAGCCTGTGGAAAGAGGGAGATGCCATCGTTACGCTGGTAAAGCCACCACCTTGCCTCATTCCCAGGGATATCACTAACAACTTACTCAGGGGATTTTCCTATCATTTAGAATTAATGGAAAGGAGCTGGGGAAAGTTTGCTGAATGGTTCAAAAATAATCCCACGAGCTCCTGGGGACCATATTCCTTTGCAGTTTTGTATTCACGAAGAGCAGCTAAACACTGGTTAAAAATCAAGCACGGGCTGCACAACAGAGATTTCATATTGGAGGTTATTCCAGACTGTATTAAAGCTGCGTTTTATTCATGTAAATAAATATAAACCTGCACTGCTCCAACAGGACTCTACATTTTAATGAGCTGGAGGAAGCTGCTTTTTAATTATATATGGAATTAGAGGGAAAAAATGCTTTGAAGGCCACTCAGATGTTAGACAATGCCAGAGACAGCCCCAGCACAACTCGGGGTATTTCAGCATCTCAGACACCCTTGTTTCCATTTGCTGCTCTTGCTCTTCCAAAATCCAAATGCTTTTAAGTCTATTATGCAAAGGGATATGGTTTTATTCCAACCCTGTGAGGCACCAACTGCACAGAGTAATTTCTTGCCATTTAGAAGAAATCTCTGAAATGAAACTGCTGTTTTCAGTTGTGCCTCAATCACTTTAATAATCACCCAGACCACAGTGACAGGATCTGTCAAGGCACCAGGTCCAATTAATGTTTCATTTATTAAACCAGTTTTCTTCCTCACTCACCTCTTCTTCTACGACAGATTTATTTCAGATAAATATAATTCTAAGACAATTTGCAAGAGTTGCTCATGTATAGACATTTTGTGCTGGGGCTTAACATCAGAGCCCAGCTCCCAGTAGATTTAGTCCCTACTCAGCTATTTATTAGAAAAGATTAAAAGGGCTTTACATCTATAATCTGAAGCTTTTCAAATGACCTTTGCAGATTTAACTCTGCAACTAAAAGCAGAATATAAAGGCCAAATGAGACGAGACCTTGATGGAAGGGCACCGGACACCTCCGGTCCCTGCAGGATCCACAGTTCTTCCCAGGCCGGTTCATTCCACAGTCTGCTGGGATTTAATGATTTAAGCACCGATGGAATAACAAGGTGATTCCCCCCCTATTTGAATCCCGGCATTTGTTTAAACTCAAGCTGTTGCCTATGAATTCGCTTTAGTTGACTAAAACAAGTTCTGGGATGGCCGAAACCTGCCGAGCGAGCAGATTCTGCTGGAGAGATGATTCCAGAGCTCCGGAGATGATTCCAGAGGCACAGCTCAGGAACGCTCCCCTGCAGAGGATTCACATCTTGTCAGGCAGCCCCCACTTTTTTCTTCCTTGTTCCCTCCCCAGAATCCTTCCCACTCCCAGTGTCCCTCTCCACCCATCAAGGATACCCACACAGCTCCACTGAAGCCCCCAAAACTCTCCCAGAGCTGAAAATTCAGGCACCCTCTCCCCAAAACAGGCACTTTGGTATTAAAAGATGGGATCTCTTTCAGATTTCCAAAGGATTTACCTGTCCCCCAGGTACTTCAGCGAGCAGAGACACAGCAAGAAGCTTATAAGCAGAATATGTCGAGAATTCAGTCTCAACATGCAAGAGCAGCCCCTTGTACTTAGATATTAGTTTTAAATGATATTAAATTATGAGCATTTCCCTGCAATTGGATCGTGCCTAATCTAAGACAGCATCTTAAGGCAAGGAGATAAATTTTATATACACCTAATTAACGTTGCTCATCTAATTAACATCACTCACTCGAGCCAGCAGCAAGATGAACCTGAACAGCCTAAACAGGAGGCAGCACTATTTTATATCATTTAAGAAATTTTCATCTAATTTAATAAAGAATTTAAGCAAAGAATAACATTAAAAGGATTTTCTAGTTCGACTGCCTGTGTTTGTACCTTAAGTAATGGCTCATGGAGAGAAACAAGGTCTATTTATCAGGATTTCTTTGGGAAGAGCCTTGCTCAGGAATAAATATTTTTCACTGTGTAGCAAGAAAGAGAAATACAGGAGTGGGGAACAGCAAGATTCCTCTTTTTTTTAGCAGCTTTTTTCAGGATTAACGCACCAGACCACATTATGTTTTATAGCCCAAATGCCTACAGAAATCACGGCCCATAATATTCTTCTTTCAGGCCTTTTCCTTCAGACTCCAGGTGACTCCCCGGCCCTGGCATGCTGGGAATGGGCCAACAAGGAGCTGAAGAAAGGCCTGGGGTTTGATTTGAGACAACTAAAGACATTTTTGGTTGGTTTCCTCACTGGGTTTCCTCAGCAGGACTGTTGGGCTATAAAAAAAGGGCCGTTAATTCAGTTTATCCATGTCTAATCTCCACAGACCTGACCAGGACACCACGTTCCTCTGCAGGGGGGCACAATGGAATAGTTCAGCCTCCAAAAAATCCTAACTGAGTTAAAACTTGTCTCAAACAAATTCCCTTCTGTTCACACTACTGCCCTTTCCTGAGTCATTGATTCGAAGCTGCTGAGCAGCTCAACGGACAACAACTCCATGACAGCATTCCAGGGATTCCTGGGGAGACCGAAGCTTTTCCTGGCCAGGGCTCAACATTGCACGGGAAACAAAACTCAATATGTTCCTCTGTAGGAGCCCAGCATCCCTCTGGATGCAGTGCTGGGATCCAACAGCTTGGAGAAGGCAGAGGTGCACCAGCTCCATTCCTACAGCACGAAGAGGTGCTTATCATGGATGGCAGGGAAAAAAGGACTTAACAGTTTCCTGGCTAAACGCTCCAAGTTTCTCCTTGTCAGATCCCAGAGGCTCCTTTACCAGCATATTTAAGGTCCCCAGCCCTCACCCTTAGAGGGACAAAGAAATCCATCATCATGTCTTTGCTGTATAGAAGGAGAAATATATTAATGGCCAAGAGTGTTTAAATGGTCTCCCACCGCCCTGGAATAGAAATGGAATTTTTTAGAAAGCCATACCATGAATATCCCAGCAGAAAAGCAAGTCAGCTCCTTAAATCTCAACTATGCCATCGTGGAATAGTTACGTTAATAGTTACATTCCATGGTGGAGCACTGAAGGGACTGGGAGCAAGATTCCCTCACGCTCATTAATGGCAGGGGTAAGAAATAGGTTAATGTCGGACACGAGAGCATTGGAAGACTCGGATTCCCTGGTTCACTGTGAATTTTGGAATTCATTAATCAAATCTATTCATACAGTATGAATGACTTGTAACTGCACGAGCGAGTTGGGAAGAGCTCAGGGAAAATCTATTTACCATCAAATAACAGAAATACAGGAGGGGCTGGAGAGCTCCTGAGGGAGGTGGGCGGGCTCAGCCTGGAGAAAAGGAGGCTCAGAGGGGACCTTCTTTCTCTCTTCAACTCCCTGACAGGAGCGGGGAGCCGGGGGGGAGGGGGGAGTTGGGCTCTGCTCCCAGAGAGCAAGGGACAGGATGAGAGGAAATGGCCTCAAGTTAAGCCAGGGGAGGTTTAGGATATTAGGAAAATTTTTTCATGGAAAGGGTGGTCAGGCATTGGAAGGGCCTGCCCAGGCAAGCTGTGAAGTCCCCAGCCCTGGAAGTGTTCCAAAAACGAGTGGGAGTGGCACTTGAGACCATGGCTTAGTGGTGAACACAGTGGTTGATGAAGATATTAAAGATCTTCTCCAACCCTAATGATTCCATGACTCCATGATGCACACCAGATGTACATCCCATGCTTCACCTACAGCTCCTGTTGGAGAAACCTGATGTGTGTGTCCACAAACAGAGGTGGTTTCAAACATTCCCTGTTATTTCTTTCCATTTCTGAGAGCTGTTTATCCCAGCATTCTGAACATTATTCTTGAAAAACATACTAATTCATAAACACCTTCATTCCAAAAGACAAAAATACACGGGGGAAAAAAAAGAGAGCATATTGGAATTTTTTACTTTTAAGGGGGTTTTGTTATGTGTCCAGGACATTCACAAGTTATTATTTGTAACCCCAAATTCCTCCCTGCATCCTGAAACAAAAACACTTGGATGATAAAGAACATTTTCCCTCGTTTTCATTCCACCTGCAGCCAAGCTCCCAGAACTCTCCTTGCCCTATTCTGTTCCTTTTTCACAGAAATATACTGAATTATGGCCAGGACACAAAGTGCACGTAGACTCCTTGAGTCAGAGCCTCAGTAAATCCCTTCCAATTATTGCTCCTGCCCCGGGAAGTGCTTTTAAATCTTCAGCTCAGAGCCTGATAAACCCTCCCAGCCCAAACTGCTCTGCTAAAACAACAGCACTTTGACGCATCTCCCAACTTTCGGTTTCCATGAGGAGCCACCTCTCTGCAGCAGAGACCATGACTCCTAAAGAAGCACCAAACTGGACAAGTACGAGTGACAACTTGAATTCCTGCAAAGGCAAAGAGCTTTGATGGGAGTCCTTCAGGCCCCACAGTCACACTGAAAATGTACTTTAGGGCAATCAAATAAGAGCCAAGCGCCGACACCTCGGTATGGGGCTCTCTCAGCTGTGGCTTTGTGTCCCACGCTGGCCCAGGGACCCAGCGCTGCTTTTATGGGCAAAAGCACAAACCACAAAGTATTTATAGTGTTTGTGCTGCGAGGCCTGAGCAGAGCCTTCCCCTCCCACCAGTGACCTGAGCCCTGAAACTGCCACACACTGACCTTTCAAACCCTCTCGACGTTGCTGTTGCACAGTTGTTTTCTCCCCCAGCCACTGCAGCACAACTGCAGAGCAAACAGCAGTTTTCCATTTCACAGAGTCACAGAACCACAGCACAGTTTGGGTTAGGAGGGACCTTAAAGTTCATCCAGTTCCCCCCTTGCTGTGGGCAGGGACACCTTCCACTATCCCAGGTTATTCTAAGCCCCATCCAACCTGGCCTTAGACACTTGCAGGGATGGGGCAGCCACAGCTGCTCTGGCCAACCTGTGCCAGGACTTCACCACCTGAGAAGCCATTCCCCCTTGTCCTGTCCCTCCAGGTCCTTGTTCAAAGTCCCTATCCAGCTCTCCTGGAGCCCCTTTAGGCACTGGAAGGGGCTCTCCGGTCTCCCTGGAGCTTCCCTTCTCCAGGCTGAACATGCCCATCTCTCCCAGCCTGGCTCCAGAGCAGAGGGGTCCAGCCCTCCATGTCCTCCTCTAGACCCTTGAATCAAAAAGGTTGACAAGGCAGCTTAAACTCAAGGTCTATAATGACAAAACACTTTTGTTGTTGTTGTTGTTGTTGTTTAAAAATTAATAACGTCTGTCACCAACATTTTAGAGAACACTTGGCTTGGCCATGAGGAGTCTGTGAGGGGGAGGCAGGAGTTTGAAAAAAACCTACAAGTGCACATATAGATCTAAAATCTCCCTGTCCCTCACACATATCAGTGTTTAAATCCACATTCTAACATATTCCTCCTCAATGTACCCCTCTAATTTAGTTGATAACCCCCCTGGAATCTCCTATTTGGCAACAACTACGGCACATGGAAGGTTGTGGGAAATAAATGAACTTGGTATTTTTAAAAGAATTTGCAAAGTTCCAGCTGCTGCTGTTCCACAAGAAATGAGGATGATGGTGATAATAACAAAATAATAACAGACCTATAGGTTCCTGCCTTGCAACACAAGTCCTTTGCAGGTCTAAGAAGAACTTAGAAGCCCTCAAACCTCCACAAGCCCTGCACAGGCAGCTCTTCAAACTATGGATTTGATCCACGGGGGGAATCCCAACTCCCCATCGAGCCAAGAAACAGCTCCTGCTCTGGGACAAGACCCTGAGCCCACCTGACCTGCTTTGAGCACGGATGGACCAATGTTCTCTGGAGGTCCCTGCCTACCTCAATTATCCTTCAGTTTTCATGTTTTTAGGAATCTCCTCACTATTCTGGTGCAGACAGAGCAGGGACATGGGAGTCACATCTCCACACACTGCCTAGAAGAGAATCCAACCTACATAAGTCAAAACATCCCTTTGGTGGCGTTTGCTTTCTGTGGTGCCTCCTGTTACCCTGAAATTTGGCTTATGAGCTTCTCAAACCCGTGGTAGTTTCCTGTTACTTCCCATAAAAACAGTAATGCCATTTTTTAAGCTGGTGCAGCTACTGAAAGACACACCTCTGTCCTCTTCCTGCTCTTCATTCCCCGCTAAAAAACCTTTCTACATGACCTACAAACATTTCAGAAGGGGAAAGGCCAGAGGATAAAGGTACCTGTGAAGTGCTGATGAGACCTCTCGTCGCCCCATGCCCATTTGGAGCACATGGAAAAGAGATCCATATAGACAGGCTTGCAAAGATTCCCTGAAGGGCCGAACCCATATTTAAGGGCCCTCCCTGCTCCAACCCAACCTCCCATTTGTTGCATTTAGGAAGGCTAAAACACTCTCCACCCCATCACTGACTCTCAGTCAATGACGGCGCACCCACCGCTACACAGAACAGAACTCGATGGGATTCTCCCAATAAAAGCACAGCAAATCCCTCATTCCATATTTACAGTCACTGAACAGCAGCCAAGTGAGTTCTACCCATGAACAACCAAGCCCTCTTGTAATTAAACTGATGGATAAAACAGGACTCCTACAACACACAGGAGGAAACAGCGCTTTTAACTTTTTTTCTCTCTGTGCAGACAGTTTATGCCAACTGAAACTGTCTTGTCTCTGGAAAACACTCGCACTGACCCAGCCTGGGATGAAAACTGAGACTATCCAAGGGCAGCGTATCTATCCTCTGCAGAATCAAGTCAGAAACCAACATAGAATCATGGAATATCCTGAGCTGGGAGGGACCCACAAGGATCATCCAGTCCAGCTCCTGGCCCTGCACAGACACCTCAACAATCCCATCCTGTCCCTGAGAGTGTTGCCCAAACACTCCTGGAGCTCTGTCAGCCTTGGGGCCGTGACCACTGCCCTGGGGAGCCTGTTCAGTGCCAACCACCCTCTGGGGAAAGGATATTTTCCTGAGATCCACCTCAAACAGCCCGACTCAGCTCCAGCTGCCCCCTCAGGTCCCGTCACTGCTCACAGAGAGGAGCTCAGTCAGTGCCTGGCACAATTAACCAACAATTTTTTGCAGCAATTAGGCTTCAAGTTCAGACTCAGTTATGACTCTGTGCATGTAGAGTTCTCACTCCCAACACAAATATGGAAGAGAAGGACTTTTCATGGGAGAGCAGCACTTGGAGAAGGTTTAGGGGTCAGTTTAGCTGACTATAAGAAGTGCCAGTGTAATGGAAATCTCCAGAGCAACATTCTGGGGTGAGATACCTGAGACAAAGTTTTATAAATGTCACTACAGCACCCCCTTGTTTGGGAGATTTAAAACTCTGCTCTATCAACTATGTAAGAACTGGGATTTGGTGTCTGCATTCCTGGCAAACACTTCAATGTTGGCAGAATATTCCCCCTTTTCCCATGTTTAAGCACAGGATCAAACCATTGCAGCTTCTTCCTTTTAAGTGTTGCTTTGGGGAAAAAAAAAAAAAAAAAAAAAGGAACTGCCACGAAACCACAATTCAAGAAAATAAAACCCCAAAACCAAGCCCAGGCCTCCGACCTAAGTCCTCTTCCCGAACAGGGACAGTTTTCCTACGCAAGTGCCGTGATGGGAAGAAAACCCCGGCTGAGCTGGCAGACGGTCATCAGCAAACGGCGTCACGGGTGGATCCTGGAGGCAGGGGCTGCCAAATCGGTCGGGTCTGGCTGACATTCCTGCTCCTCTGCTCATCGTTAATGTTTTTGTGCACAGGGTGGACGGCCCTGGGAAGAGCAGCCAAACGCTCGTGCTTTCCAGTGAACTTGCACACAACGGTTGTGGTGGAAAAAATCTTCATCCTGGCTTGAGATTGGGATTTAGAGGAATGTCCCAGGGTGAAGGTGGGAAGCTCGGTGTTGCTGCTGTGACCACTCCACCTCCCAACAGTTACACTCTGCAGCCAAAGAACAAGCTTTGCTCCACCAGGCACAGAGAGCAAGTGCCCAACAGGTCACGGGACAGAGCAAAGTCTCCTCGGTTGGTGCTTCAAGGGACTTTTTTGTACCACGGAGATATAAAACAATCCCAGAGCAATCAAATGACTTGGAAACAAGTTGTGGCTTAAAGAGGAGAATTTCCACTCCCCCAATAGGCAATACAAGTACCATGAACAAGAACTGCAGCAGGATCAAAGCACTAACAGAACACTGACAGATAAAATCCTATTAGTAGATACATTTCAAGTGATGGCCAAACAGGTTATAACCTCCATAATATGTTAGACTATGTATTATTGCAGCAAGTCTTGCCATGAGTTCCTCACCTTCCATAATGCCCTTATGCAGAGCTGGATTCAGTACAGAGAGTCACTAAAACCTTGCTGGAATTGCCTGAAATGACCCCGATGCTCCAAAGGCTGGAGCCTCCCTGCTCTGGTGCCAGGCTGGGAGAGCTGGATGTGTTCAGCTGGAGAAGAGGAGGCTCCAGGGGGACCTGAGAGCCCCTTCTAGTGCCTAAAGGGCCTCCAGGAAAGCTGGAGAGGGACTTGGGACAAGGGATGGAGGGACAGGAGAAGGGAGAACGGCTTTCCACTGCCAAAGGGCAGGGATAGATGGGATATTGGGAAGGAATTCTGCCCTGTGAGGGTGGTGAGGCCTTGGCCCAGGTTGGCCAGAGAAGCTGTGGCTGCCCCACCCCTGGAAGTGTCCAAGGCCTGGTTGGACAGGGCTTGGAGCAACCTGGGATAGTGGGATGTGTCCCTGCCCATGGCAGGGCGTAGAACTCGAATGAGCTCTAAGGTCCCTTCCTACCAATCCAGACTGGAATTTCATTATAATAAATTCTTTGAGAGATGACAACATTCGCAGCACCACATTTGCCTTTTTGTTCTCCTCACAGTCTCCAAAGCTGTTGACCACTCGTGTCTCACCTGCCCTGAAGCCCCTGGTAAAGAAAACACAACTTTTCCATTTCCAAATCCAGACAAACATCCACATGTTTCAGTGCTCTACAGAACAGGGGGTAAATTCCTGGTTCCAGAGCATCTCCCTCAGATTTCAGCTCAGCCAGCACTCAAGCTGCACAGAGCTACTCCTCATCCAGGGCTTCACATCCTCCCCAGAGAAACATGGACTGGGGGCTTTTTGGCCAGGAGCGTGTTGCCTCGGGAACACTCATGTTCCAAATGACACAACACACTAACCAAGCACTATTTCTGAAGACACAACTTCCTTGCACAAAACCAGCCCCGCAGGAAGTGGCATTCTCTTAGGAGAACACCATCCACAAGCCCCTGCCGCCACTGTTGCTCCCTGATGGCTCTCGTGGCACTGGAGCTGAGACTCCCTGATTTTAGAGCTGGTGATGACAGGTTGGTATCACTTGAGCTGCAGCTCTTGCTGCCACACTGCTGCTTCAGGGGGTGGAGCTGTGCACACTCAGCCTGAGGGCAGATGTGAAACAATCCAGAATCCCAGAACATTCTGAGCTGGAAGGGATCCACAAGGATCATCAAGTCCAGCTCAGAAGTAAACGGTCCATACAGGGATCAAACCCACAACCCGGGTGTTATCAGCACCATCCTCTGACCAACTGAACCACCATCAAAGCCTGGGGAGCTCTTGTGGAAAGAGGAGCATCTCCAACACAATATCACCTCAGCTGAACCAGGAGGCCCTGCCCAGATGGAAGTGAAACATCACCCATTGGCAAGAGACTCCTTGGAGAGGCATCTTCACCAGCTTCCACCCCCTTCTCACCAACCATCACCCTCTAATCCAGGGAGAGGGATCTGGGCTGGGCCACTCTCCAGCCTCTGGAGGAGGCCTCTCAAGGTCCCTTCAAAACTGTAGGGTTTTTTTCCTTTTGTTTTGAATATAATGATTCGACGTGGGGCCATAAATGTTTGGAAACGAAGTTTCAGCTTCCTAGTGCATTCTTGGATAGCCCAAAAAATGCTCATTTAAAAAAAAAAAGAAAAAAAGAAAAAAAAAGAAAGAAGCATTCACTGCTGGCCCTGAGCTTGATCAGAGTTTTCCTGCAGCTTGTCACCAAAATTAATGCCACAAACCGAAAGGCAGGAGAAAGTGTCCCTCCCGTAACACCCCCCCATCTGGAACCTCTTAGCAGAGGCTCGGAGTCCTGATGTATATTTGACACACAAGAGTTTTTCCTGCTTTTCCCAGGAGAAATATGTGTAATGAAGAAAAACAAAAACACGTTAGCAGCAACCAAAACATACCACTGAAACCCGAGCCCCGCCTTGGCTCCTGCCCTGCTCTCCTTCCTCTCAGACCTCAGCCACTTTCTGCTGCTTATGGCCAAAAAACAACACCCAGCCACCCTCCCCTCCAAAAAATAAAACCCAATAAAATCAGAGCTCTGCCCCTAAATCAACACAGTCAGACCCACATTTGTTTTCTGCCACGTAAAATATTGCATGGAGGAGGACAAGGTTAAACGGGAATACACACGTCTCCAGCCCTTCCCTGCTTTTCTGGGGGATTATATAAATAATCTGCAACTCTTCTTGATGTAATTCCAGAATTTCAAGCGCTATTGAGCAGCAGCATCAAGTTTCTGTGCCTTGTCCACAGTTCAGAGGACTCACTCACACTGCGGCAGCGCTGCCGGGCTCATGTTTTCCAGCAGTGTAACATTCCAGTAGCCGTAGGCAGCTTCAGATGTCCAATGGATCCCTAAAAATACCTTCTCCCCTTATTTGCACAGTTCAAATGCAGACATAAGAGCTTAAAAATGCTTATTAGGAAGTATCGGGATCACAGAATCCCAGGATCATTGAGGTGGGAAAAACCCTTCAAGGTCACTGAGTCCCCCCTGTGCCCAATCCCCACCTTGTCCCCCATCCCAGAGCACTGAGTGCCATGGCCAGGCCTTCCTTGGACACTTCCACAGGCAGGGACTCCACCACCCCCCTGGGCAGCCCCTTCCAATGCCTGACAGCCCTTTCCATGAAGAAATTCCTCCTGATGTCCAACCTGACCCTGCCCTGGCACAGCCTGAGGCCGTTTCCTCTCTTCCCTTGTTCCCTGGGAGCAGAGTCCAACCCAGCCCCCGGCTCTCCCTCCTGTCAGGAAGTTGGAGAGAGCCTCCTTTTCTCTGGCCTGAGCTCTCCCAGCATCCTCAGCTGCTCCTCACACAACCGACTCTCCCCAACACCTGCAGGAGTCGGACCGATGCGGAGCACTGAAAAAACTATTATCTCACATTGGATCATAATAAATCTCATTGAAAAAACATAATTCTCTTATCAGGGCCCAGAATATTTGATAAGTGCCAGGAAAAAGAGCAGATGTCATTGCTTAATTTTAGGGAGCAAAAAGTCTCCAAAATCAACGTTTTCCTATCAGGTATTACTTTTAGGAGAGGATGCAAGTGATTAAAGTCTGTTTTCAGCAAAAGAGGACAATCCCGGAGGTCCCAACTGTTACCTTCCCAGAGGGATTCAATGTGGGTTTCCTTGGGGTCATGAGGGAGAGGTTTTCTCTAAACTGGCACATGTTGCTTAGCTGGGGGTAAATCTGACACCAGAGAAAGAAGCAGCTGCAGCGGGAACAGCCGATGCCCCACGGCACGAGACGGGCACGGCCCTGGAATTCCGTCTGTCAGGAGACAGGGCTCCAGGCAGGGAAGGAGCTTTCACTTCCAGGGCCACCCTGCCAAAACCACCTCTTTAGCTTTGTGCAATGTTCTTCTCAACTGCCAAGACCGGGATTTCTGAGAACAGCTTTGGGTTCTTAAAGGCAAGAAAATCCAGCAGAGAAAGAAAGCCCTCAATTAATGAAACAAAGGGAAACGTGGGGAGATTTTATATTCCAACTTTCCACACCGCAGAAAACACTGTCAAAACCAACACAGGGACTTTTCTGCTGTCCTCCTTTTCCCAGCCTGGCTTTGCAAAACGCCAAGTGGTTGTGATGGTGTGTTGGGAGCGTCTTATCCAGTTTTCTGGAAAGGGCAGGAGTCCAACCAAGCCATCCCTTGGTGTGCCAGCACGGACGTGTTTGCATTCCAAGGATGCAGAGCCCTCGCTGCTCCTTCTCCCTTCGTGAAGATGAGCAGCAGATCTTCATCACCCACCTCGGCCAAGCAAGAGAGATTATGAAGTGGGAGCTGGAAAGCCCCTTTGTTCAATCCCAGGGGTTTCCATGCAGAGATTAGGAAATGCAGTTTGAGGCTGTATCTTCCATTAAGGTGCAGGACTTTTAACAACACTTCAAGTATTAATTTGTACAGTTGTCATACACATCCCATATCCCTGCAAGACTTCAAGGAGCAAAGGGCCTGCCCAAACCCCCCACTTGGCATTGATTGACCCGAAATGGAACAAAGCATTTTGCTTTGCAGGAGTGCAGGCCCAATTTCTAGAGTAGGATCTGAGCTCCACTCAACCTCCTCCTCGGATCTCCCCCCACCCGCTGCAATATGTCTTCCAAATCTCAGGGCACTGACCCTGAGGTGCTCCCAGACGTGAGGAGAGCAGGGAAGGCAAGTGGAAGGAAGATGCCGTGTCACTGAGGACACCTAATGACAAATTAGCCCTCCAAAGGCATTTAACAGCATTTAACTTTGCCATCTCTTTAGTCTTGGTATACAATACTTTGGAAAACACAAGCATTTCAAACCTTGCTGCTCTCCAGAAGAGTTCAGGACAATGTATGTGCAGCAACACATTTCAAGTGCAAGGTGCTCCAAAGAAGGTGTGTGTTGGAGGCAGAGCTGGGAGCTGCCCCAAACAGGCGGGTGCTGCTCCATTGGCTGCCCTGTGAGCTGTGCAGGAGTTTCTGCTGCGACACTCGGCACAGTGACAGAGGAGAAACGCAGCAGATCCACTTGGAAAATTCCCAGGGGCATTGCCTGCCTGAGCAAAGGCAAACCAGGCTTCGTTATCCAATTAATTTCAAAGCTTTGTGAGAGTACATGCTCCTTAAATTCCCTCTCCTCTTTCCCTGAAACTGTGCTTTTCACTCCACAGATACTCACAGAATCACATCTAATATAACAGCTTTTCTGTTTCCTCACCCCCACCTAGCCTGACAAACCCTCCCTGATCACCCTTTACTCTGACCACACTCACCTGACACATTCCCTCTCCATCATGGAGTAATTAAACAAAGGGTTTACAACAAACTCGAAAGCTTTACAACAGTAAAATCCAGACCCGCATTTCTTCATTCGGCCTCTGAACAATCACCACAGCCTGTTTAAGTTACCTTTTGGTAACTCTTCTGTAACAAAGTATACAGTAAATAAACTAAAAGCACAACCTGTTGTCGGTATCAAAGGAGCTGCGACGGGACACAGAGGGAGGTGGGAAATTTTGTAGCCAAATGTAACACTATCGTTAACCAGCCGAACCGGAATAGCTGGAAAACCCAGCCAGGATTTGAGTACAACTCCCCGGCCAGGCTGAGACAAACTCAAGGACAGATTCACAGTATATGTTCTGAATTTAGCAAGAGATTCATCAGTCGAACCCAATGGCAGAAAAGGATCTTTAAGCAGAGGAGCCCAGGGACGTGAAAAGGAAGGGGAAAAACAAGCACTCCCAGTGCTGAGCAGTGATACATAATTTACAGCCGAAATAAAACCAAGTTCCCAGCTATTACTGGGAAGCAAGCAGTGACCTGACACACAGCAGCACATCAGAATGAAGAGGGGCTCAGCACTAATGACACTTGCTTTGTAGAAATGAGCTTAGAACCAGCAATTATTTGCAAGGAAAGGAGCTGTTGGCGCTCCAGCACTTGCTCAGGGATGGAACACCGGAGCATCCCTCCCTGCAGGACCGAGGGCAGAACCATGCCCAAAGGCACAACCCCAGCTCTCCAGCCAGGACAAACATCAGCCTGAACTGATACAGAGCTTCCAAGGGGTCAATGTGACTGCACAGCATCTGAGCCAACAGGGAATTTTTGCATTCTCCATAAAGAACAACAGACAAAATCACATCCGAAACCACAGTGTTGATGTCTTGGATCTCCCTTCCTGAGGCAGAACTACAGAGATCATGGTTTATGTGATTTTAATCCAACTCATTGACCGTGTGTATGTGGAAGAATCAGACTGGGAGGTGTCTGAGATCCAAATCTCACTTTCTCCATGAACCACTTCCAAAGCCTTTATTCCATACGTGGAACTATAAAGTCCCTGGATGACAGACAGCAATCTCATCATACACCACCAAACCTGAGGCTGCTGAGAACACCAAGGACATCATTGGTCCAGTGGTCATTGAAGAGTCTAAATATCTCCACAAGTATCACCTGGAGGGCTTTGGAAAGATTTTATGGGGGTAGGGTTGAAAGTCCCCTCCCTGAAACAATAAAGTACATGTCACCCTGAAAGTGATGTTAAAGGAGGGGGCCCAGTCACTCTGGTTGCCTTTGGGAAGATGTGAATTCATTATTTAAACCTTCTTATGATTCTGTTTCCTTTTTGCACTACAAAATGCAGGCAGGATGTAGTAGGAATTGCTGGAGTGCATCTGTTTATCCCAGACAGAAAGATGGGGATGCTGCTCCTGCTGGCTCATTCACAGCAGCTTTATAACACCACCACCACCGCCACCTCCCCCCTGCAAAAACCCCATCAGTGGGAGCTAAGGAGGGGTTTGTTTGCCTCTTTAAAGAGAAGGTATTAAATGTATTTCTTCACTGACCTTAATCAGCAAGTGAAACACTCCATTCAAAAACAAAACTCGTGTGCAAACAGCATTTCCCCTCCAAATAGCTCTGCCTGCAGCTCAGGAGGGTGGCAAAGGAAATCGAAACACTGACAAAAAGGAAACCACAGAAAGAAACCTTTCTTTCTCTTGCTGAGCCTCATCCTCTTGTTTATAACTCCCAAGGAAAACAGCAGCACGATTGTCCTACCTCGTGCTGGCCAGATTTCAGCAGGAAGGCTTCGGTCACCCGGCTCCGGCATCCAGTTCCCGAGGCCTTACCCCGCTCATCTCCTTTTTACTGCTCCTGCTCCCCTTGGATGACATCCAGGATGTGGGGAGCTACTGAAAACTCACCAGGCTAAAGTTACTGGAAGAATTAAAACCCAGGTGGGAATTGAAAGAAGGCAAGGGAAAAAAAAAATCCCACAATATCAGGGACTGCACAGAAAGAGTTAAAAAAGGATGGAATTGGTGCTAATGAGCTCCAAAATCAAAGTTCGACAACAAGTGATGTTGAACACCAACATCATCTTAAGAGATTGCCACCTATACTCTGCTGCTCCCTGGGATGCAGCACAAATACATAGGGGATCCTATTCCCAACTGGATCGAGATCCTGAGCCAGCCTAAATGACTGCATTTGCAATTCTTCCAGTGCCACTTTAGAAAACAAACACATTAAAGATAACTCAGGTAAGAAAGAGGTGGGGAAATAGCCCCATGGAATTATTCACACATTTAGGTCCTGACTCACTGAATTTCACCTTCCTCATCCTCTTCACCGCAGCCCTGGCACCACCCCAGCAAGATGCACAAAATTAAACTGAGCTGATTCGATGGCAAGGAAGAAAACAGGAGCAAAAAATAACCCACCATAACTTCTCTGGGCAGCTGAAGTGCCCTGCCCCAATGGCATCCTTGGCCAGAGGAACTGGGCTCCTAAGAAATTCAAGTGTGGATCTGGCCATCAGGGGATGAAGTCCAATCAATTGTGGTTTGAATCAAGCCAAACAAATGGGAATCCTCCCAACCCAACCCATTCCCTGGTTCCAGTGTCTTCGTTCAAAGCATAAACTTAATAAATCCTCAAAGCATAAACTCAAACCTATTCTACTTTTTACTTAACAGTAAGTCCAAACCTATTTTCCCTTTTGAATTTCCAGTTGAAAGCTCGAACCTTAATTAAACTCTTTGGAAAAATTAGTGGTGAAGATCTTACGATGCGATAACTGTAAAGCAATTTAAAAATTACAACCATTAAATCAAAATACAAAACTTAGGGCTCCTTCAATATTTGCTTTTATGCCTTAAACCAGGAGGTGAAACATCCTAGTTATTCCAAAAGCTCCTCCCATCTCCATTTCTCCTGCTGAACAGACGCAATTGATACATAAAAGCAGAAATATTTTGCTTGCTCGTAATTGTATCTTAATGAAGCTTTCACAGCACCAAAACCCCACCGAGGGCAGACCATCTAATGGCCCACAAGAGTTCTGCAGCCTAAATGGAAAGCAAAAAGCCTGAGTGTTCCTGGAGGTCCCGCTGCCGGGGCCAATGCCGCGGGAGCAGCACAAATGCCGAGCCTTGCTGAGAGCTCACAGACGTCTTTAAAAGCCCCACGATCAATAAAGTGCAATTAAAAAACTTAGTCAAGGCGGGGCTGCTAATGTGGGGGTGATTAGGCAGGTGCTGAGCCACGCTAGGCTGAGCTTTAGAATCAGCCCCAACGACAACCTTATTCAGATTTACAGGGGCAGATATAAAGAAAATGATGCATTTTTATTTCATATTTCTGTATCTTGCGTATGCATCATATTTCTTTAATGTTTATGTATCTCATATGTTACACAATGAGGTTTTTAATTAATCTGGTTCCTATTTATATTGTGTGTTTATTTGCTTTCAATACATCCAGTATTTGGCAGTTTAGGAAACACGTCTTTGCTGTAGGATAACGTGATGCAGATATTCCTGTATCATTGATCCTGAAGGAAGCACGGCCAGTCCCACTGAACCAGGGCTGCTCCCATCCCCCTGTGCCTCACTGCTCTGCTGAGAGGAGGCACCAAAATTCAGAGTAAGGCCAACTCATGTTCTGTATCATTGCAGGAAGAATGTGTCACTCAGCCCTCACCCAACTGTACTTGCCTTGTCCGTCAGACAATGCACCAACTCACCCATCCAAGGGAGCATCCACTCTGTCCATAACCTGATAAATCCACTTATTAACCTGAGCAGAAACCCAGGATAACACCAAGATGTTGAGGTTTTTTTTTTTAAAAGCATGTTTTCTCTCAGCTTCATTGAAATTATTTGGCTTTCCTGGAGCAGATGAAAACCAGATGTTGGAGAGAAAGAGGGCCGCACGAGCCAGGAAGAAAAACCCGGGACAGCACCAGGCAGGTCGCACCCATTCATTAGCCACGTAATTCCCTTCTGCAGGAGGTTATTTAGACTGCATCTCTGTTATTACAAATATTCCAATTGGGATGTAATTCCAGGAGGCTCCGTTGTGTCCCCCACAGCCCAAAGCAGCACGCGAGGCTGAAGGCGCCAGCACCGTTCCTCTGTGCTGTGTAAGCACTTTGGGAAGCTCCACTCCCATCTCCTGGCGTTAATGCCAAGATTACGCTCTGTAATCCCCCCTGGAGCAGCCCAAGCCCAGCATTAATCCAGGCTTAACAGCTCTTGGATGCCCACTTGTTAGGCTGAGAGCATGCAAGAAGCAAAGGACTTTGTGCCCAGGGACATGAGGCAGTTTGGGAAGTTTTGCTGCAAAAAGGAAGGTTGGATCCTCGTCCAAGCAGGACTTGGGTTATCCATCACTTTAAGCAGCCATACGATGCAAAAACGGAGAATAAAAGTAAATTCTGAATTTAGACCGGACTGGCCACTTGCATGGGCAGCTGGAGCAGCAGGTGAGCACCACAGTGAATCCTTACACAGATTTCACAGCTCACAAGGGACGTGGAAGGTCTGTGCTCTCCACAATTTTTTTCCCATTATTTCCCCATTTAATGCTAATCCAACACTTGTACAACAGAATATTCGCATTTAAAGCAAACATCCAGTGCCAGTCAAGAGGAAGCAGGAGCAGCTCCTTCCATGCTTCCATTAGCAGGAAAAAAAAGAAAGAAAAAGGGGGGAAATGAGCCTTGTGCTCTATTTGCTCCACAAATATCCCTGCCCAGCAACACGTCCCCTGCCAGCACTGCTGGGAATTCAGAATCATCATCATCATCATCCCAGCACTGAGCAGCTGCTGCTCTGAGGGATTCACCGGAATTCCTTCAAAACTGAATCAATCAATTAAATAAATATAAATTTCACCTCCCAGTGATCCACCCAAATACTGGAGCAGCACCTCCAGTTATTTGACAAAAAATACAATTAACACACCTCACCTTTCATTAACAGATGCACTAATTAACATACTGCACAAACTCCCAGTGCTAAATGCTCCCCAAAACAACTGAGTTGTCCATCCCAGCTGTGCTTTCCCAGAGCACAAAGGGTTAACTTGGGTTAGAGCCTGAGAACAAACTTACAATAAAGCTTTTTACTTGATTAATTATTTGGGGGATTCTACTTGACACCTGCAATACACTGATTTTTCGGTGGTATTACTATTACTGTTGTTGCTATGATTACTATTATAATATATATTATTAATACATATATAATTTGAAACTTTTATGACATCAGAAATACAGATTTTTCTGGATGTATATGAATATAGACATATTACTATTGCATAAATTATTATAGCACATAATAATATATATTAATATTAATATATATTAATTTAGGCTTTTATGTGTCACCAGTAACACAGATATTTCTGGGTGTATATATACTATTATATTACTATCACATTACATATATTAATATAGCAAATATTATTATATATCAGTTATTTTGAACTTCTGTATGACACCTGCAATACACACTTGTTTGGGCATGTGTATATAATTATATTAATATTGCATTACACAGGAGATATAATTATTTTATGTATTACTTTGGACTTTTATGTGATACCTGCAATGCAGATTAGTGTGAATATATATAAAATTGCATTACAAATATATTATTATATATATTACATTACATATATTATCATGGTAGATATTTATATATATATAGATATAGATATATATTTTATTTTGACTCCTATATGACCCCTGCAATGCACATTTGTTTGTGCTTGTGTAAAATACTGTATTAATATTGCATTACATACATTATTATAGAGGATATTAATATATATATATCATTTTAGACTTTCATGTGACACCTGCTATGCACATTTGTGTGTGCACTCATATAATTAATATTATATTACATATATTATTACTATATTGGCACTGCAATAATAATAATAATTATTATTAATATTATTAACAACATTATTACACATTTATTATTTTGGACTTTTATCTGGCACCTGCAATGCAGATTTGCGTGTGTATTTGAAGAATTATCATCATCATCATCATCACCATCATCATTATTATTACAATATATTAATATTACAGAATAGTTATTATTATTACTTATTATGATTAGTTAAAACTTTTATATGACACCTGCAATGCATATTTGTGCATTATTGTTATTACTATTGGATATATTAAGAATAACTATTGTTATGTTGTTGCTATTGTTATCATTGTTATTATTATTATTAAATTTGGGACTTGGCTCTGCCCCCTGCCATGCCCATTTCTGTGTGTTCCTGTGTATGGAATGCCCCAAAACTCACCAAACTCCACCCCAGGTTTTCCTCCAGCTGCTCTTTGGAGGAATTAAACCGAATTCCTCATTATTGTTGTCCCTGGAATATGCATCCCAGGGCCATTCCCGGGGCCATGCCCGGTGCGGTGCCCACAGAGAAAAATAGAGAGGCTTTTCCAGGCTGACCGTCCGCATCCATCCCCTCCTGGTTACCAGCTCCAGCAATGAGGTGGCACGGGGGGAACCGACGGATCAGGAATGAGACGGCCCAGAGGGTGGGCAGCGAGCACCAACAAACCCCACGGCTGGGCCTGGCCCCGCGCCGGGACTGGATCACCACGAATCCCGGCCTAAGGAAAGCTCAGCGTGAATTCCCTGACTAAGGTAAAAATGCCTGGCTCAAATTTATGGACTGCTGGCAAAGTTACCTCTATCCCAGAGGCCTCCAAATACCAGGAACACTCTGGCCCAGAAACGCCCCAGTTCAGCCTAATAACTCACACACATTCCTCAGGCATCGCCAGCCCCCGGCCGGAGCCGGGACACAAACTCCAACACTTCCAGCTCCCCGCTTTTCAGAGCCTTAAACTAAACCATAGAAGTGTATTCCTAAAGTTTGCAAAGCTCCCTTCAGATGAAGAAGTGGATACAAGCCCTGTCTGTAGAGATAGTTGTTTTAAGGTTCAGCACAGCTCACTCCACAAAAAAACTATGGAATTTTTTACTCTTAAGGAAAATCTCCTTAATTAAAGCATAATTCCATTTCCCAGGCATGTCTGTAAGATATCAGAAGAAAACCCTCAGTCAAAATTCCCATAGAAGAGGCTCAGCCTTACCCCTCACAGCTCCCAGCCTGTATTAGAATATCTGGAACTCCCAGAAATCAGTAATTCCTAAAAAAAGATTGCACGTTATTAAATCTGCTTTGTCTCTTTTCCTTTTGTTTCTCCCTGTATTTCTTTCTTGTTTATTCTCCAAGCACGTCAGAATACTCGGGATACAGCTCCCACCCGACCCACCACACCAAACCTTTGCTCCCCAAACCTCTAATTTCTCCCCCCAAATTCCAATTTCCTTGACGACAAAGCAAAGTAAAGTATAAACATTTTGCCTTTCTCTTGGATGTGAGCATTTCATCCACATGCTTTCATTCTCCTTTGCTCTCCCTCTTTGGCCAAGATTTTTCTCCCAATTAAAAACCATAAGTAAATATGCCTGTTTTGGGACAATCGGTAAATCTTCGATCTCTACCACAAAGTCACGGCACAGGAATCCCATTCCTTTGTTCTTTCCTCCTATCAAACAAGGATAGAGCGGATCTGGACAGTGCTGGCAAAAAAAATTTAGATTTTTTTTTTTATTATTGTTATTGCATTATGGTCAGAAATTGTTGAACATTCCCTTTTTAGATACAGACATGTTCTTTAAGTAATGGTTTCCATAACAGCCAATGACCCTGATTTGTCTTGTGCTGTGCTAAATTCATAATTATTTTGAATCTTACTCAATATTGTCCCATATTTCCCCTAACCTGGCTTTCCTTCCGGGCACTGGTAGCCACGCTGACCCCACAAACCCCATCCAGCTGAAGATGACATCGATTTAGGAAATGCCTGAGCTCCAGATGCCTGCAAGTGGTGTGGCTGGCAGGGAAGCCTCCCCCAGCCCAGTGTCCCGGCAGGGATGGGATGAGGTGGATCCTTCATCCAGCACAGCCATCCCTGTGGGCAAAGCAGGAAGACCTCACTCCCCAAGGTCCTTCTCTCCAACACAAGTGGTGCTTTCCGACACCAAAGAGCGATGGGGGGACAACAATCATGCTGGGAGAGAACGCTTTTGTCGCTCACGCTGATGCAAAACGGGACATAATTTGGATTTTATGCTTTTTATGTTTCAAAAGAACTGATCTGCAAAATGTCCCCACTGCTTCAAACTCTTCAGGTTCCGCCTGTCCTTTCATCTTCCCTCTGCCCGTGAGAGTCCAAATCCCCAATCCCTGTGACAAAGCCACAGGCTCAGCTGTCTGGCAGGACGTTTATCCTCATCCATCTTAATTAAGGGAAGAAAAGCGAGGCCCAGTCTGGTGGTGCCGTTTGGGCGGATCCTTTCAGCAAACAATGATTTAATTTGCCAACCCTGAACCTCTGCCATGAGCCCCAATGACACTTGTGCAACGTGGGCTTTGGGGAGGATGAGCTTTAACTTAACCTCTACAGAATATTTAACCTTAGAGGATGAACCAGTAGGGGCAGCTCTGCCTCCCTATGTTGCCTCACTTCTCTTGATTGATTCCTGTTGAATTTGGCAAAGCCACTGGGTCAAAGCAGGAGGTTAAACTTGTTTTTATCTGGCAGACACGGGGACCACAAAGAAAATGCTGTAGCAGAGGTGGGAAATAAGGTGCACACACTGCATCACTGCAGGGCTTGGTTATCACAGAATTACAGAAAAGACCTGGAAAAGACCTCTGAAATCATCAAGTCCAACCTATGATCCAACACTATCATATGCTGGAGCAGGGAGGGGGGACCAGATGACCCACCGTGGTCTCTTCCATAATTAACCACATTTTCTGTCTCTCCACTGTGTAAAATAAGTGACAACAATAATTTTTGTGTTATAAATAGCAATTTTTCTGCTATAAATAAGGAGGGGGCACCTCTCCCACTTGGAGACACAGAGGGCGGAGTCTGAAAATTTCATCTGCTGCCTTGGGAAACAATTTGTTCAAATTTTGGAGCTCAGTAAGCCACTGACACCTTGTCATGGAGCAGCCAGGAGAGGGATTTGCTCCTCGGGCAGGAGCAGTTCAGGGGACAGCACTCAGGGTTTGTGCCTGGAAAACCCAGGGGCACAGCAGGAACCGTTAAAAAGCCCAAATTTGCCGACTGCCCCCCTGCCAGGAGCTGGGTGTAGTCCCAGTCCAACAAAGGCTCCTTGTTCTCAGGCCCTTCTGCTCCCCACCAAGGGCGACCAGGCTGCAGCACAGCACCCACCTGGCACCCCCCCAGCACCCAACCCACCGTGTCAAATCCGACACAGGCTCCCCAGCCACGAAAAAAGTCAAAAGGGTCTCAGTAAATGGTCCTGGAAACCAAAAAAAAAAAAAAAAAAATCTGTATTTTGACTGGGAGAAGGGGGGGGAAGAAACAAAATCCCTGCTACAGCATGAAGTTCTCATTCCGTGACTAGAAAAACACGGTGCTGTATTAACATTAGGGATAAAAAG
Organism: Lophotriccus pileatus; assembly: GCA_035583135.1. Lineage (NCBI taxonomy): Eukaryota > Metazoa > Chordata > Aves > Passeriformes > Tyrannidae > Lophotriccus > Lophotriccus pileatus. The sequence continues at coordinate 17,960,091 of JAWWES010000018.1, forward strand.
TCCTTGTCTGGATTATTAAGTCCTCATGGAAGCCTCAGTGCACAGTAACAGCATGATCTCTGATCAAAAACATTATTTATCAGTGCTACGTTATCATTAGAGTATTTGATAAATATACTGAGAGATGTATTTGAGAGAGAAAAAATAAGGATTCAGAAAATCAGCCCTTCCTTCATGGCTGATTCAGTGTGCACCCTGACATTCAAGGTTCACCAAAAAAGCTGACTACAAACCCAAATAAAACTGGGCAATAGGACAGAGAAAGATATTTTTTTTATATTTTTTTTAATATGTTTGAAAGAAAGTAAATTGTTCTGTAACACCACATAATTCTGAGCATCATCTGGGTTTGCAGGAGCACTTGGTCCCTGTGGGTCACAGTTGGGATTACACTGTATAGATACATAAATATTTACAGAGTCTGGATACCCAGAGATCCTGATATTTAGGAGGCCATAAAGTGTGGATATCTTGTAAGGTGAGTGCTCCACCCAACAAGGACAGGGTTTATTTAGCATTTCCCTCCTGGAAACTAAATAGATGCTACTTCTTTAGGGTGGAGAAAAAGCAGCTTCGTAGAAATCTGCTTTAATAACAAATCCCACCCCATGGAAGAAAAAACAGTTTGTGCCATTTAAGAGCAACGCTCTGGACTTTGGAGTAAAGAAATATTTGCTGAAGATAGCAAATAACGAAATTAATAATAATATTAAACTCATCCACTGATACAGCCCATCTGGCTGTGGCAGGGAGAGTCTGAAGTGAAAATATTGAATAATTCAGCATCAGAGAAAGGGATGAACAAGTCGCTGTTTGATACAGAGCCTGAAAGTGTCAAATCTCCCCAGCTGAAGAATAACAGCATTTTGCAGGCGCTGGGGAAAAGCAGTTGGTGCCTGAGCCTTGCTGTGGGAGCCCTTTGTGTCACTGCCTGCACGAATTCTTCCCACATTAGGCATCAGCTGGATAATCTCCCTCTCGAACCTTTCCAGGCAATGGGAAAAACTCCTGGCCGTTGCACCAACATCTACCCCAAAAACAAAGAGGAGAGGAAGGACAATAGCAGGTGTTAGAGGTTAAAAATAATCAAAAGGAGCAATGAGCAGAAGAATAAATCTTCCCTCTCCCCTTCATACAAATCCATGTTTTTGGATATAAAACCTCCAAAGCCACAGGATATAACATAATGACTTAAAAAACCAGTGTATTGGAAACTGAACATTGTGACTGAGTCACAGAATCTATTTCTTTTGTAAAGGCCAATTTAATGGCATTTGGTTACCTCCCATTAATACTGTTCTAAGTAGGGGGTAAAAATGTGAACTGACTGCAATTTTTATCTGCCATTAATACTTTTTCAAGCAGGAACAGGATTAAAAGGGAATATACTAAAAGTTTACAGCCCATTAATGCTGTTCCAGGTAAAAATATGAATATGGGCCATTTGCAAATGTCTTTTCTCACAGGCAATGGCACCATAATTCCTATATGAAGAGAGTATTCCCTTCTCCTGGCTCCACAGCAGTTAAGAGGTGGGATCTGCCAGTGGAGCTGGTCCTACCTGGGATAATCACACAGAGGATGCTGCACACTGAGCTTTGGCATCTTTGTGTTGTCCAGTGCCACCAGAATACACTGGAAGTCCAGGACACGCCTGATCTTTCCAGTTAATTGATTTTTTTAACTCCTCTCAATGGCTCTTTGTCTGGCTCTGGAAACATTCAACAGCATCCACTGCAATCTCGGCAGCGCGGGGCCGTTCCCACTCCCACCTCTCAGGGGCTGGAGCTCCAGCTGCTGCTGCCAGAGCTGGATTCAGCTGGAAGAGGCTGGGCACGACCACAACATCCTACAGAATAACACTCAGTCCCTTTGAGGTGCTGCCTCCATTCTCCTCTGACAACCCAAGGATCAGGATTAAAGAAATAAGAACAAATAAGGGCTGTTATTCCTCTACACTTTCAGGCTGCATCCCTGACTTCCCCACATGAGCTGAACACGCAGATTGCACAATACCGCTCCAGAAATCCCAAAGCAATTCCAGCTGCTGTTCCCAAGGTTCCTGTGCAAGCCACCACCCACTGGGAGCGCAAAGAGCGGTGCTGTCTCAAAAAAACCCTCCCTGCAATTTTTTCAAAGCAATCCAGGCAATCAATTCCTTTTTTCTTTTTTCTGGCAGCGATGCTGCAGACACAGGTCAGCGGTGAAGGGCAGCGGCAGCTCCCTCCGCCTGTCGGCTATTTGGCTATTTTGTTTTATTTTTAAAGCAACTGAGAGATGTGAGTGGGATGTTTGAAGAGGTAAATAAACAGCTGCTCAGAGAACACACTTGGCGTGTGGAGCTGCCACGGCTGCACCCCTGGGACAAACGAGCCGTTGGAAAAGGGACGGATGATAAAACAGTCTGGATAAAACATATCAGGGCTCATCCCATACCTGCCCAGGGACCTTTAGGCACACCTGAGCCAGGGAGAAATTTCCTACTTCTGCATTTTTGCTGAGAATTGAAAAGCAAAACAAAACAAAAAAAACACAAAAAACCAAGATGTGATAAATGAACTTGCTTTCTGAGCAAAGGAAATAAGTAGCAGGAAAGCTGAAGCGTGGCCTGGGAGGATGGAGAAGGATGCTCATGGGATGCATCGGTGCAGAGGGACACACCCACATCTCACTCCTAAGGGTTATGGTCTAGGCAAACAGCTGGGATTCCAACATAAAGTTCATCTGGATGTTTCTAGCTAATGTAATTAAAGGGAAAAAAAGGTCTTCAAATACTGTCCTAAGTCCACATCACCAAATTCCCCACTTATAGAGCAAAATATCCCTGTGGCTAAATCACAGTTCTCTAGGAGAGCACTGCATGGATCATGGAATCCTTTGGATTGAAAGGGATGTTCAAAGGCCCTCTGGTTTAACCACCCTACCATAGGTAGGGATACCTTCCCCTAGACCGGGTTGTTCAACCTCTCCAACCTGACCTTGAACACTTCCAGGGATGGGCATCCACATCTCTTGCAGTGTGAAGAAATTTTCTCCATAACCAATCTTAATCTCCCTGGCACAACTTGAGGCCGTTTCCCCTTGTCCTTTCCCTTGTTTCCTGCGAGTATTGCATGGAGCAGACCAGAAACAGAACGGAATTGCAGCACATGCAACACTTCCTTCGGTAACTCCAGAAAACAGGGGAATTTGAGAAGCTCAGTCTTGAAACTAAAGAGCCAGAGTACAAAGTTTTGGTAAGCTCAGCTCCAAGGGACACCCTGCTGAGAAAGCAAGTTCCCACGGGAGAAAAATGGGCTTCGTAAGAAAATGGGGGAAAATAGAAAAAACATCACCTATTTTTAAACCAATTTGAACCTTGTTACCGGAAACATAAGTGTGATATTTAAGGAATACGATTTACAACAATATATAAATATGTAAATATTTTATAGTAACATTTATCACCAAAAAACCCCATATTGCAACCATATCCACCACTCCAACCATTTCTAGCACACTAGAAAAAAATTTTCCTATTAAATCCCAGTGTAGGAAAAAGAAAATTCATAGGATTTACATCAAGTGGACTTTAAAAGGACACACTTGGTCTCAGTGCACGCCTCAAGCCATGTGCAACTATGGATGATGTCACCGTGTTTAGGTGGCAGTAGCAGCTTGTTTTGACAGCCATCCCCAAAAGTCTAATTTGGAAAAGGCTCACAGGAATCTCATGGAAAAAAAAAATCCCAAACAATAGCCTGAAGCTGTTCAAAACAGGTAAATTAGGAAAACAGCAAAGCTGCAGAAAATAATAAATCACTTTCAATTTTGCTCCGCTTCCGTGCGAGCACGACGGCAACGGCATTCCCAGGAACAGGAGGTTCTTGTCCTACCAGAGACGCTTTGCAAGCAGGGGAAGAGATTAACAGGTCCAAGTAAGCTCTTAGTTGCCCCATTCCCTAAATCAGAAGTCATAGCACGAAGATGTCGCTGCCTCCTGAAAGACAAACCTGAGCTGAATGTAATCTTAGATAAGTGCAGGAAAAACAAAGGGATCGAAGGAGAGGAGGAGAATGAAGGAAAAGAGGAAAAAAAATTAAAATACACAAATTTGGCCTTTAAGCTTCCAGAGAAGGGAAAAATTTCAACCCCAAATCACAAGGTCAAATCTGCAAATGGTTTGCAGGGTAATACAACCCAAAGTTCTGCTCTGAAGAGCTCTTCCTCAGGGAATTTTAGGAAAGGAAGGAAAAGCAGAAGTATGCCCACTTGATCTTTCAGGCTGCCTGATTTGTAACTCTTTGGGATGGTAACTCTTTGCTCTGGCAGAGCAGAAGGAATTCTGGATTACCCTGACTTTCTCCAAGAGCCCTGGAAGCAGCAGAAGCCCCAGAGCAGCCATCCAGCTGCTGGAGCGAAGGAATGCAGCCTTCTGTTCCAATAGCAAAGAAAAGAACAGATATGATTCAGATCTTTTTTTTTTTTTTCCTTAAAAACAGCTGTGGATCTTGTGAAAGGAAAGCAAAGAGGCTGAGTGGGTGAGTGTACTGAGTGCATCCCTGCCCTCCACCTCATCCCAACACACCAACCCACCAGGCTGGAGAGGCTTGGAGCAACGTTGTCTGGTGGAAAGGGAACCGAGAAGAGAAACTACAAAGGTGCTTTTTAAAGGAAAAGAAGATGAAAAATTAGGAAGACATTCTTCCCTGTGAGGGTGGTGAGGCCCTAGCCCAGGTTGCCCAGAGAAGCTGTGGCTGCCCCATCCCTGTAAGTGTTCGAGGCCAGGTTGGATGGGGTTTGGAGCAACCTGGGATAGCAGAACGTGTCACTGCCCAGGGCACAGGGTGGAACTGGATGGCTTTGAGGTCCCTTCCAACCCAAACCACTCTGTGATTCATTGTGTGAACAGTCCCCAGAAGAAGTTCTAACATGCAGGAAAAGTCCTCCTAAGGGAATCAGTTGCACCAGCCAAATCAAGCACTAATGATTAGAAATTGCAATTTTGACCATGAAAGTTGCCATTGAGCTGGGGAAGGGATGGAAGAAGTTGAGTGCACAGCAACTCCATAAATACAGCATCATCGATACACCATGCAACACATTCTCTTTTCAATGACTATGAAGAATGGCTACCAATAACTCTCATTTTCACACTGAGAAATCACCAGCGTTAAGAAACACTTGAGTGAAAAGCAATCCCCAATAAATTTGGCAGAGAGCCATTTGCTGGCCTTGCTTTTCCTCTTTTTTTTGGAAACAGGTAGGATTCTATATGCAGAAACACAGCCTTCTCCCACTGCTAATGCTGTTGGAACTTTGCTATCAGTATTCAGCAGATAATCCCGGAGCAGTGTCATAACAAACTCCCAACCGCTTGGGTTTAGGTTTTTTTTCACCGTTAAAACATTTCCACGCTCCCGTTGTTCCCATCTTACCTCAAGCACTGGGCCAGCTCCAAGAATAATCTGTTCTACTCCGCTGGCAAATCCCTTCTGGCTGAGGGCGGTGAGGTGATGAATGAGGAAGTTGGTGCTCTGTGTCTTCCCCGAGCCGCTCTCTCCCGAGATCACGATGCACTGGTTCTTCCTGCGCTGGAGCATGGCGTGGTAAGCCACGTCTGCCACGGCATAGATGTGGGGCTCCAGCTTGCCCAGCTGGTGGTTGTCGTACATTTTGACATACTTGGGGTTATAAATAGGTAGGAACTTGAAGGGGTTGATAACGATGAGGATGCTGCCCACGTAGGTGTAGATTTTCTCCTGCTTGAAGCGGTTCCTGAGGTTCTCCAGGAGCGTCTTCTCGTTCAGGTCGGGCAGCCCACACAGGTCATCGTAGTCCTTCTGCTGCGGCTGCGGGAGGAAGCCGCGCTCCACCATCCGGCGCCGCTCCTCTGTCACCCGCAGCCAGGACTGGAGGCTCCCGTAGTGGATGGAGCCGTCCAGGTTCTTCTCCCGCAGGAGGAAGCGGTAATCCTCGCCGCTGATGCGGTTCTCCAGGGCCAGGCGCGGCCACAGCATCATGCGCTGGACCGGGCAGTCCGTGGGGTTGAGGATCCATTCCTCCCCGCCAAACTCCTTCACCTCGGCCAGCACGTAGCATTTTGTCTTGTCCAGCTGGAGTCTGTTGATGAGGGACTCGATGACCTCGGCGGCCGTGGAGGTTTTGCGGGCGGTGATGGGGCAGTAGATGGTCCCCTCGGCGATGCTCCCGGGGTAGATGTGCAGCGTGAACTCGCTCTCCTCGAAGCGTCGTCTTCCTCCAACATCATTCACACTCATATTGGATCCTGTCCCATCAGTACCTGAGCTGCATAGTCAGGGCCGTCCTGGGTCTTGTCAGGTCATCATGTCAGCAATGCTAAAGCGGGGAGAATAAAAACAGATCAGGTGGTTTAGCACCCTGAATTCCTTGAACTTTCTCACTACAAAAAGATGACAGCCCAGCAGCAGCCCCAAATGAAAGTAAATCCAGAGCTAATGGACCTCAGCTCTCCACCAATAGGTTCTAACAAACTCCAAACTGCCCTGGGAGATGCCCAAGAGTTATTCCAGTAAAAAGACAAAAGGGAACTGCAGAGAAATGCCAGACCCTCAGAGCCAGGATCTGGGCAATCAAGCGGCAGATGACTCATTACAGACTAAAGTTTACATGATGCACATCCCAACATTAAATGTTGAGCTTTTCCTTGAACGCTGCCCCACTGGAGCAGGACCTCACAACTGTGACAGTTCCCTCCTGGCTTCAACAAAACTCTCAAGAAAGGTCAAAAAACATGAAGTCAAAACCCACAATAGGTTTAGGAAACTTCATATACTCAATGTTGGGAAGAGTATTCAGAGGAAGCCCTTCACTGGTTGCCCTGTCCTTGTGCTCCTCCCCAAGCTCCCAGATCCTGGACCTTCAATTCAAGCACAGCCCCCCTCACCTTCCACATCCACTGCAAGGCTGGGATTTGGAGCTGTGTTTCACTCCTGAGGCCCTCAAATGAGCAGCACACTTTCCTGCTGTACTGCCTGCCTCTCCAATATTTCATGCAGTAGATTATCCCCAGCCACGCGCTCCTCAAAGCCGGGCAGTGAATGTGTCCCAGTGCGACACATCTGGCAGGGATTCGCGGCGCGCTGCTCGGGAGCAGGACTTACATTATACTCTGGAAAGCGTTCCAGCTGCTTTCCTATGGCTTTACTACAGGCACAGATGCAATAGGGATGATGTCAGTCAAGTGCTGGGCTGGGCTTTGTGGAGCTCTGCAACTCCAGAGCTTTTCCTCAAGGAAAAAAAACCAAAAAACAACCAGCAAACTTAAGCTCAGTAATTCCTCACCGAGATTTTACTTCAAAGCTCAGGCCAGGAGGGCTGGCTATTTTTATTGGTGTTATCAGAGCGTATCCAAGACTCACGTGGGAAGTGCAAACAGGGCTTTAAGTTGGTTACCTTGAGCAAACTGACCTTCCCTCCTCCCTCCTGCACACTCCATAAATAAGCTATAAAGCATCAGGCCACTCTACCCCACCCACTCAAATGCTTTCCTCGTGCATCTAGAGATGTTTATTCTGCATGGAATCGGTGTAACAACAAACATCTGTGCCTTCTGCATCCAAACAACTGGAATCCAGCAGGATCACGAGCCAAGTGTGAACTCCCTGGAGATGCTCAAAGCTCCAGGAACTCCAGGAAGGAGAGGAGCCAAATCCACCCCCCCAAACCACTCACACATCAGAAGCTGCCACTAATGACTAACAAATTTGGCAAGGTCAGAAAGCAAAGAGGTGTCAATTCCAGCCTTATAAATCCCAGAGCTGCCACAGGGTTTAGTGGTAACAACCCCAAACATGGCTTGGGGTATTGTGTGAGGTCAAAGAAACATTAATGAAGTTAATTACTTGTGGTCTCCCAACCACTGCTGCACATGAGCCCAGCCCTGCTCAGCATCAGCACCTCCTGCACACACTCAGCTTTCTCCGAAGGATTTGGGAGAAAACACTGCAATGAGAGATGCATAATTAGGTAATTAGCATATGGCAGGCTCTCCTACTGACAACTGTCCGAACAGGCTGTCATATTAGCTATTGTATGATTTTAAAAATTATGAATAATAATTTTTGTGCTTGGTCATCAAAAATTAAATAGGAACATGAAAAGAGCAACACAGAGTCTGTGTTTTGCCACCCAGGACTCTACACACCGGTTTAATTAAAGGGCTTTTGTGTCGCTCCGTATTTACATTTAAATGGGAACATATAAAAATGATTCCCCATTTTGGTCAGTTCTACATTTTGTGCATTGCAAACTCCCAGGATCAAAAAAGGGAAACATTTGTGGCATTTTAAGTCAATATGTAATCATAGAATGGTTTGGGTTGGAAGAGACCTTAAAGATCAAGTCATTCCAACCACTTGCCATGGGCAGGGACACCTCCCACTAGACCAGGTTTCTCCAAGCCCCATCCAACCTGGCCTTGGACACTTCCAGGGATGGGGCAGCCACAGCTGCTCTGGACAACGTGCGCCAGGGCCTCTCCACCTTCACAGCCAAAAATTCCTTCTCAAGACCCCATCTAGCCCTGCCCTGTGGCAGTGGGAAGCCATCCCCCCCTTGGCTTGTCCCTCCATCCCTTGTCCTAAGTTCTTCTTCAGCTCTCCTGGACCTCCTTCAGGCACTGGGAGGGGCTCTCAGGTCTCCCTGGAGCTTCTCTTCTCCAGCTGAACACCCCCAGCTCTCCCAGCTGGGCTCCAGAGCAGAGGGGCTCCAGCCCTCCCATCATATATTTTCAGCCTAATATGTTCTATATCCTTTTAGACTTCATTTGAGTGAAGATTCTTACTCAAATTAACCCTGGATGCTGATTTTGCTCAGTTTTACTCCACTACCATAATTCTACTGGCAACATAAAAAGTGGGATCTGCAAACACGGTTACAGACTGGGCCTTATGTCCTCCTACACACCAAAATAAATTATTATTTCCAAGGAGCTCAGAGGCCCTGATACAAATGACAGTAATCATCTGATTAGGAGCAGGTTGACAGAAAGACTAAAATGTTGATGGTCAGTTAGGTTTTGTGCAGCCCCTAAATTTGTAAATAGTGATTCATTTTTCCATTCTGTGTGATCTTTTACTAGTTGACCACGGTTTAATATATATTCAGAAAGCCCAATCTCAGTATTTTCACTTTCAGCATGAGCAACACGTGGCACAAGTCCAAAATAAACTGTGCACTGGAAGCATCCGTACCCGGCATAAATAATCTGTGACAGCTAAAGCCTGGAATCACGGACAGAGTTTGCCAAATACTGAATGATTTGGAAAAAAACAGAGATCAGTGTCAGCCTTGAGGCTGCAAAAGGGGCAATTCTGGAAGCAAAGTTCACTGGGTTTATTATAACATCCCATAACCCAGCAAAGGACTACAAAAATAGTGAGTTTCTCCCTGTTCCCAATCCTCAGGCTTGGTTTCCTCAAGACAGCCTGGATTTATCCATCACTAGCACATCATGTCACACCACGTGGGGCAGAAATTCCAGATAAACTTATAAAATCCGATAGAGAAATGGCCAATCCAAACACATTTCCCTGATTCATCCGAACCCGTCGGCACAAGAACGCTCAGATTTTTCCCCTGCAGGAGCAAAGAGCCTCGTGCTGCTGATCCCCAAAATAACACCCTGGGGACATCCACGGTAACACATCGCTGGGAGCTCCTTGCTGGGCACTGCAGGTGCTTCTCCTTCTCTTTCAGAGATGGGCTCTGTTCGCCCATTGTTTAATCTGACATTTCCTGACCTTAAGAAGTCCATGGATACATGGATGATACAGTAGATGATAATCCCTTCCAGAGCCTTGCAATCACCCCATGTCACGAGGTTTTGATATTCCCCTGTGGTCTGACAACCACTCCATGTTCCTCTCCTCTAGAGCTGGAACATGGGTGAGGGTGATGTTATCAATTAATCACATTTGCTGATGCACCTTCTGTGGAAATCTCTCAGCTTCTACCAGACCTCTCAGCTGAGACAAAATGAAAATGGGAAGGAAAATAAACCCAACTAAAAAAAGAATTGCAAGAAAAGCTGTTGTGAAAGGAGCTGGTCCTAGAAATTGTTTCAAACGTTTCTGAGGAAGAGGAACTGAATCAGGATGTGCATAACAACACAGTCACTTACTCTTCCCCTTAAGGTCAAAGAACCTTCTGTGCAGGGGATGAATCAGTGTTCAAGGAAATCTGGGCTCCGCCGTGACCATGGAGGGTTGGAAGGGACCCTTCCCCACAGGATTCCTGCCCCACTGGCTGGGGACGCCCCCAAAGGCAAGGACAAGGGACAGATAAAGGAAAATTAAACCAAGAGACTACAAGAAGGGTTGGAGAGGTCTTGACTGAGGCAACTGCATGGGAGAAGTGATTCCATCCTGGCTTCTGTCCCAGTATTTCTGTGTGGAGCTGGGAGACCCAAAGAAACGGTGCCAGGAAAATCTTGCCCCGGATCATTCCTCTTTCTTGAGCTCCCGATTTGAGTCACTGCATTTTGACTTCTGGAAGCTCTGCTGTTCTCCCAGAACACATTCTCTACACAGACAGCGGGGTCCTCCAGCTGCTCCCGGGGCCTTTTTTGCCAGAAACAAAAAAAAAACCCAGTAATATAGAAAATAAAATTTAAACAACCCAAAGGGAATTGCTGGATCCTGTCTCAGGTTGCAAGAGTGCCTGTCGTTGGATTTGCTGTTCCCACATTCCCTAGGTGTTAATGAGAACAGCCAATGGAATGGCAAGAACTAGTAAAAAGCCAGAAACTCTAAGGAAGAGCCTGGTGTATCCTGAGTGTTTGGACATTTCTGGAAGACAAATCCTTCTTACACATTGTTTTGCTGCTTCTCATGACTAAGGAAATAGTCACTGGCCAGAGGTAGGACAGCCCTGTTCCAAACACCAAGATAAATCTGTCATTCATAAAACTGACAGAATCCCATTTCCAGCACTTCCAGGCTTTCCCAGATTAACTCCAGGCATCAGACAGAGCCTCCCACACCAACACAGCAACTCTGCTCACCTGAACAGCCAAAGTAGCAGATTTCCCACTCTGACTGGTTGGATTTGCTCCTTACAGGTGTACACAGAGCAGTTCAGCCTCGGGAAAGCCAACTGGAAACAAACCTGGAGTCGATATCTCAAAAACACAGATCCCTGTCAAATCCCACACGGATGCGAGCTCAGAGCAGAACCAGCACAGGGAGATGGCTGCTGGAACCATAAAGGTGCTCAGGATCAGCCTCTCATCTCACCAAGCACATGCCCAGCTCTTTATATTTTAGTTTGCAGCCCACAATTTCCCGTTTGGAGCCTGAAAACCAGCAGTGCTCACACTGAAAATCTTTTTGAACCTGTTAAAAAAGAAGGATATGAAGTGTAAGAGCAGAGCGACGCTGCCAAGGACTAAAGGAACTCACACTGAGAAGAATCTTCCAGCCCCAAAATAGCTGCAGAAAATCCCTTTTTGAGAGCTGGGGAATTACACCAGTGTTAAGGACAAGGTGTTTCTATCCTAGAGGAGCTCGAGAGCTTCAGAGAACAAAACCTGGAGAATTCAACAATCCTCCTCCTCCTAAAACAGGCCTGCAGGCAGCGGTGGTGGGGGAAGCCTGAGGAGTGTTGTGCCCAAAAGGGAGCCTGTTGAGAATGAGGCAGCACCCCAGGACCACTCAGAGCTCCAACAAGCACCACACTTAAAATGACAGCTGAGCAAAAAGGTCCTTCTCTTCCCAGAAGCACCAAGGACATACAAGCACCAGCACCGAAACGCCACCGAATCGCCGCGTTCGAAATATTCCAACGGTAATGGAAATAAAGAGCAGCTCATTAAAAAAACCCAAAAACCATGTTATTTTTACATTTTTTCATCAAGAAATCCTTTCTCGCATTTACGATGCAATGGCAGAGAACAGTGACCTACAGGGGTATATAGACATATATCAACTGTATGTATTGATATACTGATATTTATCAATACACAGATGCATTGCAGAGCATCTCGGGTTGGAGAACTGTGTCCTCCGGGAGATCCTCACCTGGGGGTCTCCTTCCTTGGGAAACTCAACCCACTTCCAGCACGAGCCAAGACAAACAAACACTTCTCAGCCTCGTTTCTCACGATGCCCACGGACACAGTAAAATAAACATCAAGCCACCTTGGAAATCGTGACACCTGCGCTGTATTTCCCTAAAAATACCGAATTAGGGACAACTTACGTAACTGAATGTCACCATGTTATTTCTGAATACTGGGTCAAGTAGTAATTAATAATTTCAGATGTTTTTCCTGTGGTCTTAGAGCTTTGAAGTTATTTTGAAGGAGATAATGCAGCTTAGGAGAAAAGTGGAATTGAAGTACAACAGCACCAGAAGATGGAATAATGTGGTTCCTGATGTTCTTTCTCCCTCTCCTCATTTTATGGAGGATTATGGAGTGCAACTGATAGTGAGGGAGGGATGGTTTTAAAGCCTTCTCACAGAAAACTCTTTTTGGCAAACAATCCGCTTCAAATCAAATTTTCCAGTGTTCCCTATTTTATTGCATTTCCCAAGAATTATTACCTGCGACGCACCAACACAAACCCAGGAGCTTTCACTTCTGCCAAGACAATTCCAACTGCCCTACTGACAAGAGAGATGCTCCTCAAGATTAGAATGAACAACAAGAATCAGCTCTGGCTGGGCAGCAGCCAATCTCCATTCTTTAGTATTTTAGGGAGAGCACACCTGTCAATCAACAAGAGTTTAAATAACTGATTTCACAGTTTTTCAGCTCCGTCTCCAACTTTTTAAGCAACACTACAATCCAGCTTTTCCTAAGCATCCAAATAGGAATAAACTTGTTTTGGGAGTCCATGTGCACCTACCCCTGCAGCTGCTGGTTTCTTCTGCTACAGCTCTGATTTCCCAGACAGAATGACTGAGGCTTCCACTCCAGCCCATCCTCATCTTTTTAAAACCCTCCTCAGACCCTCAACAACCTTCACCCCCTGGCTGCCCCTTCTGCCTGCGCCTCCTTCCCATTTTCCATGTGCAGATGAAATCATTTCCCCCCGGAGAATCAGCTTCTCCACACGAAATGAAGGTCAGCTCTCGGCAGCAGGAGCTCCAGCCTCGTCAGGAAATCAAGAGGCTGCTCAGGCCTGGATTTAGTTTCACATTAAGTAAAAGATGATGCCACGTGTTATCTGTCTCCTCTCCACATCCAGTGTCTCACCCAGCTCAGGGATATTTAATAACCTAAAGATTTTAGAGCAGTAATAGAAATAACTGATAAATAACGTATGTAGTTTAAGAACTTGACCTCTGTAGCCAGACCATGGCAGGGATCTTCCACTCCTTTAAATTGAGCACTTCAAAATCCTCCAAAATCAGGATTTCTTTTCTATGTGGAACTAGTCAAAAGCTTGGAACAGCAACCCTGAAAACATCCCTCTGCTCCCTGGTCTGTGCAGGAGCAGGATTCCATTATCCAGAGATTGATGCAGAGCTGGTAGCAACCTACAGATTCCCTGTACAGCCTATACAGCACGAGGAATAGATCTTGAAGCACTCAGAAACTTGCTGTCAGAGACCAAAGGGAAAAGAATATTAAAGCTGTACTGCCAGATCTGCTTAGTTACCTTACAAAGGAAAAAAAAGAAACTCAACAAAAACACCAAAACCAAAACAAACACCAAACAGGATGAGTCAGACTTTAAACAAGAGTTCCAGCAACTAGTTCACAGAAAAAAAAAAAAAAAAAATCAGGCTTTTTTGTCTAAAGGCCATATTTATCAAAAATATTCAGCCCTCAGATGATGATAATTTACAAGCAAGGGCAGGAATAGGATGTTGGATTTAAACCAGACACAAAACAATATATTCTATCTCAAAATTAAATTGTCAGGCAACTGCCACAACACGAGAGTGGCTTCTAAACTTGAAGAAGAGTTCTGAAAGCATCAGGACATGAAACTGAAAAACAAAAGCCTTCTCACAATGCAAGAAGTACTGAAAAATCCCTTGAACTAGAGCTGACAGCTCCACTAAAAATAGTTCTTGGCAGCTACCTGAAAACACAGGCTTTGTGGTTCTTTGAAAACATTGATATCAGACAGAGAAGCAAAAAAAAAAAAACAACTCTAACAAAAAAAAAAGGGGGGAGCTATTCAAGTATTTAATCAAAAAAATTTCCCTTGTCCCAAGTCCCTCTCCAGCTCTCCTGGAGCCCCTTTAGGCACTGGAAGGGGCTCTCAGATCTCCCTGGAGCTTCTCTTCTCCAGCTGAACATCCCCCAGCTCTCCCAGCCTGGCTCCAGAGCAGAGGGGCTCCAGCCCTCGGAGCATCTCTGTGGCCTCCTCTGGACTTGCTCCAGCAGCTCCACATCCTTCTGCTGTTGTTCCCCAGAGCTGGAGGCAGCTCTGCAGCAGGGGGGTCTCACCTGAGCAGAACTTCAAGTCCTACTCAAGATAAATTCAGCTCCTCCTTGAGGTCAGCAGATATTGCTCTTCCTGAGGACTCAGAAATGCTGACTGGAGGCTGCAGAAGTTCAGGGATGTTGATGACCAGCACCGGGGAATCCATGCATCCCTTAGAAATGCCATAATTCACCTTTTTCAAATGAAATTAGCAGTGAATTACCAAGGACCTACAGATGATGCTCTGGCCCAGCATTCTGCTGTAATAAACCTGTATTTTATGGTGCCTCTGGGTTATTTAAAGCTGTTTATGGGGGTTCACACACCTTGTGCTAAAAGAATATCACCGATAAGGATTAGCAGGAAAGCATCCCTGATTCCCAAACCTGGCAGACAGGTAAGTCCCTACAGCCCCCCCAACACGAAGCAGGACAGACAAAACCTACAAACAAGGATTGAGATGACCCCAGGGGACAAAGACATACACAGACTTTGCGTTTCATTTGAATCTTCCCAGTCTGGGGCGAAAGCTGGAACAACAATCACAGCTGGGATCAGGATTTCATTCTTGCACTTGGGTCACAACTTCCACCTCAAACAGCCAAACTACTGCTCCACACAAAACAGGGGAGCAGAGAAATGTGGCTGTGGAGAAGATGCAATTGAAAAGCATATTCAGGAAAACGAAATTATTTTATAAATCAATATATTAGTCCAATAAGGTAAGAATTAAGTTGATCGAGGTAACAGCCTGTATCTCACTACATTCCCTGAAAAAGACACCCCGTCTGGAAGCTCAGATCTGATTTCTTGGGAGATGAAGCAGCAAAAATCGAAATATTCACCAGACTAGCAGTGGAATGGTTTCAATGCTTCAGTGGGCACAAATTAAACCTGAGCATATTCAAACCAGCACAATGGATTTGCTTTTTCTCTTCAGCACTTCCGTGTGTCCTCCCTTGTCTTTAGGACTGCTTTTCCACCCAGAATATGAAGTGGGGAGTGAGTTTCCCACTTTTTCCATTGGCAGGCATGATTTTGCATTAGGGTAGAGATCTGCTATGAAAAAGAAATTCTGATCTGCTCCATCCTCGAAAAGGGAAGGTTAAAACAAAGGGAAAACAAAGGCCATGGAGCACAGCACAGAGAGAGGTCGAGCATCCTGGGCTGGCCAAAGGAATTAGGGGACAGATTGCAGCAGCCCAGTACTAAACATCTCCAAGATAATTCCACACCCCAAGCAGAACCAGCAGGGGAGAAAGAGCAGCTCTTATAAGCCAGGTCTGCCCAAGAGCTCCTCCGACAGCTGGTGCTGCAATTCCCGCTGGTTGCTCCGGAGGCGGCTCCAGGACGGCGTTTGCCCTGATTGCATCCAGGGATAATCACTCTTATCCCGACATGGGGTGCCCGATGCAACAGGAAAAAAAATCCCTTTTCCACCCCTTGTGTTCATTTTCTACAAAACCTGCTGTAAATCTAAAGCCTCCCCAAGGACATCTTGGGCTGGAACATGTCTGAGGTGATTCTATAATTATTCAAGGACTAGCAGGGTTATTCCCAGAGGAAGTCATCTGGCCCTGTCACCTTTTACTTTCCCCCATGTTCTGACCTGTCTCTCCCAATTTTTTTTCCATGTTCAAGCAAAAGCAGAGGCACCTCTTTCCCACAAACACACAGTGAGTTCCATACGAGGAGGTAAAGATACTCCTCCAAAAACTGCAACACACCTGGGGTTTAAGTTTCTTCTTCAATAAAAAAATCTTAACTATTAATAAAAAAATATTAGGTATATTCCCTATACTTTCTGTGCCACCGGTACAGAAAAAGACAACTCTGCACCGAGCAAACCTGCAATGAAGAATTGATTAGAAACATAATCCTTGAGTTCCTTGAAGCTTTTCAAAAATGATTATGAGCAAGCGAATAGCTTCCATAAGCCTGGAACAATTCCCAGATCTGGCATCCCTGCCCTTGGAAGGGACAGGACGCAGCCAAGGTCAGTCGGGTGTTATCGGGAGCCACAGAAATGCGATGCTGGTTCTGGTGGAACAGGCTCAGGTAACACCTGGATTCATTTCCACCTTTTATTTACATGAAGGACAACAGGGATGGGAACGGTACCCCAACCTCAGTGGTTTTCCACAAGCACATCATCACTCAGATGGATTTCTCCAATACTGGAAGCTGGTTTAGGAGAATACAACATCAGCCATAAAGGAGAAAAGATAAGTTTTTGCCATGTTAAAAATACGATGTAAGATCATAAACCTCTCCCTAAAGTTCAAAGCCACCTTCCAAAATCCCCCCTAAAAACGTTACACAACTTCCTTTCCCCGAGTTATTAAATCCTTAATTCACGTTCGCCGCATGGCAAATATTTCAGCTGGAATATTTCCAGTCCTGTGCACGTGTCTTATCTTACTCACACTCCCAGGATTTCTTTCAAAACGCTCGTCCACCCCAGTGCAGCAACACACCTCAGAATTCCCCGAGAGTCGCTTCAGCGAGGGGCTGTAAATCCTTTTAACCGAACGCTTTCAGATTACGACGAATTATTCGCTGGCCCGGGGCCAGCACAACTCTCCCCGTCAGAAAAAGAGGTCGGGCAAATCCAATAACGAGTATTTAAAAAGACAAGTCAACAAAATTAGTTCCATTTTCTCGCCGGAGGCAAAGTAAGGTCATTACAGAGCAGGGAGGGGCGGGAGCCGAGGAGGAGATGCAGCTACAAAATGATCCAAAAAAAACCCCCACACAAACCCCGGAATATTTATCCTATCGGGTTTTGGAATTGCTTCCACTCCATTTCACCGGCAGAATGAGAAACATTAGGACAGGAGCTGCCCGGGGCCATGACATACGCCAAGCCAGCCCCTCTCCCATCATCCCGGAGCAGATGCCACCTCTCAGCTCTCATCAGGCACCCGGAGACACGGAGCTCCCGGGATTAGCTGCCGCCACGAACGCGGCGGGAAGAATGCGCAGGGGTGTTATTCCTGCAAATTTCCAAATATGCCAAGGAAATATTAGAAGTGCCCTAAGAAGGGGATTAGGAGGCCCGTGGATCTCAGCAGAAGATTCGTAGGACTCGTCTTGGCTGGTGGCATGAACGCCAGGTTATTGCTCAGCAACGTGCACTGTTCACAGAGAACAAAATAGACCTTATTTCTTTACCATCCCTGATATTTACACACTGCCTGGATTAGTCAGGGTTTTTTCACAGGTAAGATCATACAAAAAGTTCTTTCTGTTCATAACAAGCCCATCTCCATGTCCCCCACCACGAGACTGTCCCCGACTACCCTGCATGCATAGGAATCCTAGACCAGGATTTGGACCAGAACTCTGAGATTTAACTGACTTTTCAGGACAGAAAACTTGTCTCCTACCTCATCCCATCTTTCCACCCTCAGCCAAAAGTCACCTTCTACAGAAAAACACATTTTAACCAGCTTTGGTTTGTTCTCCTCGCCTGTGTCCTGGCTGCAGCCAGAAAGTAATCTAAAGTTTCCTGGACATTTAGTGGCAAAAAAAAAAAGTTAGAGCTGTTAGAATTCGGGGTCTGACAGACACAAAGGAACCCACTTGTATTCCTGCTTGTCCTCATTGACTTGACACTTGAGCCTCATGGATTTTCCACTCTCCTTGAGCCTTTCCAATTAAGTCTGTGGTGAAACTCATCAGCACTGTGACTTAGACAAACATCCTTAACCCTGACCTTTAACGGATGATCAGAGTTGAAAGGCAATTTTTTTAAAGAATCAGGGCTTTTGGTTGTGTTTTGTTGTGTTTCTCTGAGAGAAAGGTTTGGGGGCTTTTTGCGGGTTTTTTTTTGTTAACTAAGAGTAAAAGACAAGATTCTGAACTTCAGTCACACCTTTATTCCAAGGACAATCTGTTCACCTCTAACAAGAACCCCTCAAAACAAACTCAAAGATTTATCTCAAGAAAGAAAGCTTCAACATTTTTATTACCATCCAGATGCTGTTAAATTTGTCAACTTCGTCCACGGCTCTGGGGATTTGGTAAATTAGTGGAGCCTTGGCAGCCATTCGTAATTGCAGCTGAGTTTATTCTCCATGATTTGTTAGATAGGAAAAATCCCAAAAGGGATTGGGCTTTCTCTGAGTCCGTAAGTCAGTTTTACAATTTACATTTACCGTTTGCTGCAGGGATTTGAGCAGGAAAGATCCTCAATCCTTTAAATTCATATTTCTTTACAGGGACCACATGAACTCCCGCCCTCCCAATACGTAATGTTATGGAAATCATGGTTTAGAAGACACTCTTCAAGGAAAACATCCCACTAGCGGGATGGGGGTGTTAAATAAGTCTAATAAACATTCCAGAGGCACTGCAGGATCTCCTTGTCCTCACATCCATCCTCCCTGGCTCCTCCATAAGATACCAGGAGACAGCATCTTCAGGAAGTCATCAAGACATCAGTGACTTCACAGGTCACCTCTGAGAGCACGTGTGCCTTCCCCTGTTCCCTGAAAAGCACAGCACATCTTGGCATCACATGGGAAAGTAAAACAGATCTGCATAATTATCCCTCCAGAACGCCTCGGAGAACATATGGTCTGGAAATGAAGCTGCCTGAAATCGATGGGCTCGGCTGCGTGATGAGATCCACAGAAGGGAGGTGAAAAAAGTGTGTTCGGCCCAGGGTCCCGCAACCATGGCACATCCATCATCGGGATAAGGTAATGACACCAGGAAATGAGCTCAGTCAATCCAAGATTGAAGTTTCATTTTCTGAAGTGCATCTGTTTGGCTCGTGTCCCCCTGAACCTCATCGTTCAGCCACGCTGCGTTTCGTCTCAGAAGCAGAAGATGCAAGAACATAAATCAAAACAGCTTCTCAACAAGCAGCCGTGGCAAACATGCTTTTAATTTGGTTTTATGAAGAAATTAACTGCATCCCAACAGGCCTTTGTCACAGCCCTCCATGCAGGACACCAGGGATGGCATCCTGTGCCTGGTTGTCCTTTACTAGTCTGGCAGGTTTGGGGCTTTTTTTGAGTGAGTGTCCACCTTCACTAAGAGAAGTTAAGCCACCTGGTTTTTCACTCAATGCAGAAGATGGGAAGCACTGGATCAAGCCAATGAAACTAAGGGGAATGACACGTTCCAGCAGAGGAGGTGGCATTTGCCAATGCTCCTTCCCCGGGATCGTCTGGCCAATCCATTCCATGATTGGAAATGAGGAAAGCCAAAACTGAGGTGGGCTTACCATGGAGACAGACAACCAGCCAACTCAAAACACTTCTAGGGATGGCAAGTATTCCTCACACTTCATGTGCCAACAACAAGAGCAACCAGCCAAAACTGTGGCTGAACGCATCCAAAGCGGGACTGATTTTGGATCAGGGTGGTAGAAAAGGGGTTGACTCATCCAAATGAGCCAAGTGGAGGCCCATCACACCAACCACCAGAAATCCCATTAGGCTGAGAGGCCTACAAAGCATCCAACACCGAGATTTGGGCACATTTCCACAGGAGAGAGTCCGTATTCTCTGTGCCCAAGGACTCTGGTCACCAGCTCAGGCTCAAGGTAAACAACACAGGCAGAAGATTATTACTAGATCAAGACCAATCAGGTGTCAGGAAGTTTTAGCACCATGAGTTCTGCTGGCAAATCTTTGCAGGAGCACAAATGAGAGGAAAACCAAGCCAGACCCGGACACACAGAAGGAAGGATTCAATCAGATGAGTATCGAAGCCACCAAATGGCCATCAGGGCATTTAAAATTGGAATTAGAAGAAACACAAAGTGGAGAAGGTTAGTTAATGAGTTTATCTAGCAATATGATGAAGTGAGAAGCGATGCTTGATCTCCCATAACGTGATGAAGAACTTCAAAGGCGTTTCCTCAGATGCATCTGGAGCACGGCCATGTCATGGGCTGGCTTTGCATGAGGTGAACAAAGGGGTGCTCCCCAGGGGGTGTCCTGGTGTTATTCGGCAAAGATTTCCCCCACAGCATAAATCTTCACCAGGAATTTTGCACAAGGACAGGAAGAAACCTCCTCTATCCGTTAATTCCGCTGCCATCTCTACCCTAGTGTTACCTCCCGTCAGAAGCAATTTTCTCTCCACTTTTTTCACCCAAAAAAGCCACATCACAACTACCAACACTCTGGGAAGACATAGAGACACTCCAGAAGTACCCAATTTAACATCATTTTTATCTCTCCTTGTGCCTGCTCTTTCCAACACCAACCATCCTCCAACACCGCATCTAACTCAAGCTCTAGGGCTCGGGGCAGCTCGACTCGCTCGTTCCATCCCACAGCCAAAGATGGACCTCTGGGATCCCTCTGCTCCGGCGCAGGATGGACGAGAGGTTTCATTTGCAATGGCAACAATCTGCTTCTGACCCTCACCATCCTCCTCCTCCTCCTGCTGCTCCCTGCCAGGCCGTCAGACCGTGTAGGCGCCAAGGGAACAGGCTGCACTTATTCCAGTCCCGGGGCCAGGAGCCCTGGGCTGCCGCGGGATCTGCCCACGGACACCGGATTCTTTATGCATTTTCTGCATGCACGCCGTGGGCAGCGCCAGGAATACCGGCCACGTGGGAAAACGGGGAAATATTTGATTTCTGGGATGGGGAAGAAGCCGTGGAGCTAAATCAGGCTTTGTTCGGGAGCAGGAGGGCCCGCTCTTGGCAACAGGGGCAATCCAGGAATGCTGATAAGTCTGTTTTCTGTGCATAAATAACCTGCGTTAGAGCCCAACCGCTTTGTCTCAGGGAGGGATAAAGCCCTCGGTGACGCAGCCCTAATATTTGTCTACTCATCTATAAACCAGGAGCCTTATTTCAAGGGCTAATTCAAGTGGAGATTAGATTTCCAGTATGGAGGAAGGGACAATTGCATCAGATACTCTTCAAACACCGTAAATAAGATTAATGAGGTGCTGCTGCCGCGGGCTTTCACCTCGACAATGCCTTAAATACACAAAAAAACCCCACCCTGGTACCTCCAAACGAATCGTCCCAAAGGCTTCCTCATATTTCAATCACCTCGTTTCTCTTGGACACAGGACTACAAATAGCTGCAGGAAGCACCGACTTCCTGAAAAGAGGGTTAACTGAGAATCATAGGAAACGGAGAGAATTAAAGCCAGGTCTAAAGTCCTGACTAGGCTGAGGAGGGAAAAAAAAATACAGCAGCAACAGCACTGAGTGTTGATGCTCAGACATCTGAAGCCATGCAAAATGAAATGAGACTATTAAAAATCCCAGACCTAACAGAGAATTCCTTCCTTCAGCACATCGTCCCAGGCAGTGGCTTCCTGTGGGCAGTTTTCACACACAATCACCTCCAGGTGAGTAACTAAAATTTTAATCAGAAATAAACCCAGGGCACCCCGAATTGCAATACTTTGCATTGAAGGGCTCTCAGCTGAAGGACTGATGCAAAAACCAAACAGCAAAACAGAACTAGGCAATGCAGGGAAGCTTCACGTGCTCAACAGTTGTGCTGACTGACCAAAATCAGCATGAAAAATCAACTCAGGGCTCTGTGGGAAACAACACGGAATAAAAATGTTAATTTGATGACCTCACAGAAAAAAAAAAAAAGTAGGAAGCTTGGTTTTAAAATGTCCCAAATTGCCACAAAATGTTGTGCAACAGGGAGGAGGGAAAGCACAGACCATCTCATCAACACCAGCTGAAAAAAATAAGGAAAATTATTATTAAATTTAAAAAAAAGTAATACAGAAATACTCCAAAACTCCAGGGACTTCAGGAGATAGGCACAGAATAAGGAGGTGATATGAAAACCACACCACCATCCATATGCTGTCACACGCATGGAGTAACCACAAGGACAGGAACGTGTGTGTGAAATGGAAGCAAAAGAGGAACCAGAGCAATCTGGTAGTTAAAATGTCACTGCCTAAATTAAAAATTGATGGGGCTAAATCCCTTCTAAAAAAAAAGAAAGGAAAGCTTCCTTTCCAGGCACTTATCCCAGCCAGTGAAGCAGCTTCCCTGGGATCAGGGAAAGGCCATCCTGCCCTGCCAAGACATTGCAGTAAAAATCACTGGTCTTATTGGATCGTGTTGATCTTCTCTTGTCCCCCAACAGACTCTCACTGAATTAACCTGGCATTTTTTATCTGTACCTCCAAGGCTCTTCCTCGTGTATGTGGAACTCCACATCACTGTCAGGAGACTGAATCCTCAAAACCACCACTTTCATGCTATTCCAAGACCCTCCTGTCACACATTTGAAAGAAGAAGCCTCTAAATATTGATACATCCCTTTCTCTCCAGCTTTTCTGTCCCCTACATGACACCTCCAAAGCAGAAATATCCTCAAGGCTGTAGGTGTGCCAGGACATCTCCTTGGTGGACCCTACGGATCCGTCTCAAATGACGAAGGTGTTTGCAACTTCTGCCATAACTCAGGCACACAGGAGACAGAACAAACAAGAAGAAAGAGCCTAAAAATACTATATAAGGCTGTAAAATCACTTATAAAATAATATTAGAAACCTACAAAACATTGATAATGTGATTCAGTTGAAAAAAATACCGAAGAAGAAGAGTACAGCTCACAAGGAGGAGGTTCTTGCACCAAGTCACTGGTGACCCTGCAGGTCCATTCCTCTCCCAGCTCTAACCATGGCTTTTCCTGCTTTTCCTGGCGGTACAATCCTAAACCACTCCTGGCAGAACTGCTCACACTCCTGACTCCAAATAAATAAAACTTACAAAAGAAATTACTCTTTCAGAGGTTTAGAGGCAACTTGGTTTAACCAAAAATAAGGGGGAAGCACTTCCATCCTCAGTTTTACCAGGAGAACGAAGGAGAGGAGGGCAGGAGTCTCTGCTGGCACCACAGCCTGAGCAAAGCACATCTATGTCCTATGCCCTCAGGAAAAACAAAATTAAAAATTCCCTTCCTAGCCAAGGAATTCCCTAAGTGACACACTAAACCCCTGCATGTCAGCCCTACAGGACAGACTAAGAGTGAACAAACTGTTCTGCCAATCGTGTCCTTGATCCCAAGGGGCCTTTTCCAACCCAGCCCCAGCTGGGCAGGACCCTGTGGACGGGCACGTGCCTTGCTCCAAGCAACAAGGAGAAACCCTTCTCAGGATGAATTCATCGAGCTAATCACAAATTCCCTTGAGATCTGCGAGCATCTCACCACTTTCCCTACAACAAGAGATCCCAGGACCAGAAAAACAGCCCCTGCTCCAGGAAGATCCTGGCCCGGCTCTGGTTTGAAAGCACGGGCTGCTCCTTTGATGCCCTGCCAGGAGTGGCCTCCAGTGAGGAAGGCCGGGATGAGTCACAACACCAGCACACGGAACTCGCCGGTCTGGATTGAAAAGCACAGACCAAACTTGGGATTTTTGCCCCTGCTGTGCCATCTCCCTTTCTGCACTGCAGTTCCCAGGGACTGCACAGTGCCAGGAAAAGGGGAAGCAAAAGTACCCAGCAGACATGAAGAGAGGCTGCAAACCACAGCTTTGTCCTAAAAGGTGAGAACCTGAGGCAAGAGGCTGTCAAGGCACTGAGAGGATCATCTGGGAAGAGCACTCTGAAGCTTTCTTGGTTTTTCTCTGACTTGCAGGAATTCCAGTTGGCATTGGGGTTTATGGCTTTCTACACCTGCAGAGCTCCGAGCCAACAGCTCGTACCGTGGCTGCAGCACCTCTTCAAATACTGTGTCCTCTAATCCCAGTCAGCTCTTACACAAATCCAGGGAAAAAAACTTTTAAACCCACAAGACAGCTCCAAGAAAAAGAAGTTTAGCCCCACTGGCCTCTCAAACAAAGGATAAAATATGTGCAAAACAGATCCATTTTACATTTAGAAAGACGTAAGTATCCTTGTTATGAAAATAAAACATTCTGAGTGTTAAAGACTTAAAATTAATTCCTCTTTCACATAAAATCCATTTTACTCAATGGTGGAAACAAGACATTTCTTTGCTTCATTCACTATCCCAACCTACGGCTACCCAAAAAACATATTAAAGAATAAACCCAGCAGGAACACCTCTGTCTTTTCAGTTCAATTTGGCAATTCTGGTAATCAACCTCCTAATTCAACACGTCCTTTGCTTCAAATTGAAACTGCAGGAATCTGCTGCAGCTGCCGAGCTCACTGTGCACCAGAGCTTTTCAAATCTCACTCTGTGCCTCTTTAATGTTGGGGTTGGGGTTTTTTTTTTATCTCTCCAGCCCAACCTCTAATTTAAAGGAAACTGTGCTGGATGCTCTAATTGACCCCGTTCTCTTCCTTCCCCAGTTTGTCTCTATAATTAGCCCTTCCCAGCCAAGGGAATCAGCAACAAGACCTTTCTGAGCCCCACCCTGCAGACCACAGCCACTGCCTCGCATTGTTTTTGCCCAAAAATCAACAGCTTCAGGACAACAAAAAAGCTTAAAAAAATTAGGGGAAAAAAAAGGGAGCTCAAACGTGTGGTGATGATTTTTTGGCACGTTGTGGAGAGCAACGCTCACCCAAAATTTCACCGCCAACTCCAATCCCTCAGAAATACTTTGTAATGCCAGCAAAATACTTGCTTTCCCCAAAACAATACACAGTTGCAGGGCTGCTCACCCCAAAATTCACCCATCCCAAACGTACCCACTCAGCACAGGCACCAAACCCAGAGGATTCCAACCTCCACTAAGGCACCAGCAGGCCCCACACCTTGTTTCTTGAGGAACTAAAAGGCATGTAGAGAATGAGGAAAGGAAAGGCATTAAAAAAATAGTCTTATCAGCAAGCAAATGCCACCAAAGAAAATCTACTTCCCCACTTGCCTCTACAATAAGCAGGGATTCCTACCAGGTGACCTGAGCTTGGGGTATTTTTAGGTACTTGGGGGGAGAAAAAAGAAAACACACCAAAAAAACCCCAAACAAACAAATTAAAACAAAACAAACAAACAAACAAACAAAACTAAACACAAAACAACCCCAAAATCCAGTTTAAGTCCAGATTTCAGGGCTGCTGAGCACTGGGAGGTGCAGGATGAAGCCACAGTCCCCAGCAACACTGACAAAAACACCTCAGGTCTAACCTGGCCTGATCCAGGTCCTCCATCCCACCACAGCATCTTCCGTCTCGCTCTTCCCAAAAGGAAGAGACTCCAGCTAACACGATCCAGAACTAAATCAGGAGAATTTCTCTGGTTAGTTTTGACCTTTGTTTCCTTCCATGTCTCTTCTCCCACCCCCAAGGTTCCAAGGACACCCACCTCAGCGGGCTGCTCCGGAAAAAGATGCCCACCAGGAGAAGCATCCCAAGGTCTCCTGGTGTGCACCACGTCCGTAACTCACTGTTTCCCACTCAGTTTTCTCACTTGACTTCGCAGCTTTACAATCATTTTACAGCCCACATGGAGCTTAGAAACCAAAGAGTTTGGGTTTTTCATGATGAATTTCCCAGCTTAGACTGAAGTTGTTCTCGAATCCATCAGTACCGCTTGCTAAATATTATCCCGGCGTTCCAAAGCTCCAGCTCCCAAAGCACACAAACACACATATTTCTATAACCACCAGGAATTTCGACATGCAGACATTTAGAAAATTAAACTGCAGCTGGCCGGAGTCTCACTAATAACGGCAGCACCTGAACCTGTAATGATCCTTCACCTAAGGAAAATTGTTCAAGTTTTTGGAATACCTGTCCCCTCCAAGCCCCTGAAGAACATACCTGAAAGAAAAGTATGTAGATTAATGCTCCCTGAAAACCAAAACAGAAAAGAGAGGTGATCCAGTCCTACAAGAAGATAAAAAAAAACCAACCCTTTTTTTGGTGCAGTCCACAGGCAGGGAAAAATAACTGATAAATAACAGAAAAACTGCATCTAAGCCACTCTAAATTCATGACTGCAGGTTTTAATTTCCAATTATTTTTTGAGCTATTCTCTCAGGGATTTTATTTTTACTAAAAATAAACTCAACACAAGACAGAAGATCACAATCTCCCCACCACACACAGCCTGCACCACGAACATCAGGCCCTGAGCTACTTTTAGACTGAGCTTTGCAACGAGTTTTGCGTGCAAGCGAAAAACTCTCACGCGGGGCCGCTCACCAGACTGCAACAACTGCATGAAACAGCTCATTCAGCTTTTGCTCCTCAGGTTTCACATCTGCCCCGACCAAACAAAAACGAAAGCAGCCTTGGAGCAGCTGCACCACAGAAAAGTAACCAAGGGGAGGAAACCCCTAATGCTGCTCCAAACCAGGCAGCGAACACTGCGGGTGAGATTCACACCTTCCCTCAACGGGAACAAAATACAGGAAAAGGTTCAGGCAGGGATTCTTTCCCTCCCTTGTTTCAGTGTTCAGATCTTATTTCTTTCAAGCAAAAAATTTTAGGTGGGAGGATGAATTCTCAGTGCCTCAGACACAGACTTTGGTGCTCAGTTTCTTCACTATTCCATTATTCTTACTCCATTTGGTGAAGGTTATTATTTATTATTATTAATCTATTTTTTAATTTTTTTTTCTCCTCATATTTATTGTATTGTTCACTGCAGACAAATCCAACAGGTCTAGAGAGGGATTTAAATCACATAAACAGAGGGAGAGGAAAAGAAACACTGCATACAGCACAGGTGAACTCAGAAACAACACACTGGAAAGCAGCAGCTCCCACCTGGAATTACAAAGGGATTTGAGCCTGGAACAACACACAGGTCCACGTCTTTTCCACAAATGTGGTGGAGCAAGGAATGGACAAGAGCTGCCAAGTCATCTTTCTTGGCAGTTCATTTCTGAGAGGTACCTTTTCAGCCTTCCAAGAAGAAATATTGCTGCTAATGTTTATCAGTGCTAATAAACTCCTTAATCCAATTCCTACGGATTGCAGTGAAACCAGAGATGTGTTTGGAACAGGGAACTATGAAACAAGTGCCCTGACGAGCCGAGGTGCACTCGCACTCCTCGGACCCGGCCGAGGTTACACAGGGAGCAGCCGAAGGATTCCTGGTGTATCCAATCACCCCCAGAAGCCTCAGCCGCCTTTGGTAAGTTCATTCTGTTCATAGCTGAGGAAAACTCTTGAGATTCCTCGTTATCTGCTGCAGGCTCCTCAAACCTGACCTCTGCTCTGCATTGTCCTGCTATCTCCTCGCCTACCTGCCAGGCACAGAGAAGCGCCTGCGGATAAGATTATCCGAGGCACTGGCTGAGCCCTGTTCCAACAGGGAACACCAGCCTGCCCGTGCAGGCCGGTGCCGCTGTGCTGCTGCCCGGAGGATGAACACGGAGCTGTGCCCTCCTTGCTCAGTCAGACGTGGCCCAAACCGTGTGTCCCCCGGCAGCACAGCTGGAGCTTCACTTGGGGATGAAAAGAAGCAGAAGGAACAGCGGCTCTGCCTTTAAACAACACCTGGCCAAGTCCCTCTGTGGAGCTGGAATGGCTCAGATATCCCTGCCGCTGCCAGCAGCAGCAAATCCCACACAGTGGCGCCCCGTTTTTGGAGCAGTTGGAGAATTAAGGAGCAGGGACCGGTTCTCCTGCACTTACATTTCTCCAAGAAAGCCCCAGAGGGGTTATTTACCCCCACACACAACCTTTCTCTTCCAAAAAAACCCACTTATTCCAAAAAATCCTCACAACTTGCTCGGCATTGTTTTAATCAAGCGCAACGTTTCTAACGATCCACTGGGGCCATTATTTATTTATTTTTTGCCTAATGGGATCACATTCCTTAACAATTAAATCATTTACTAATTCCTCCCTAGGGAAGCTGTCCTGTGCACCCAACAAGCACAAACCAACCTAAAAGTTCAGAGACAAGTCCTCTGAAAAGTTAAAATTACAGCATTTGGGAGAAGTCTCATTTCAGTCTACATATTTATGTGAAGTATGAAAAGACAGTAGGGGTACGGAAGTCTTCTGAAGTAAATATTTTCAGTTAACTTGTTTTAAGTTCATCCCTCCAAAGCAACCATGTAGATGCTGAACACAATAAAAGAATTCTTGGCGGTCTATCAAAAACATTCGTAATCTGGGTTGGTTTTAAAGCTCAGGTTTTCCAAAGATGGATCTATGTGGATTAAACACTCCTCTTCAATTACTGCTCAACCACGATACACCATGTCCAGGATACATTTTTAAAGGTCATGCTTTACAAGAAATAGAAGATGGTGGTAAGAATTTTGATTACAGAACAGCACAGAGGCTGTCAGATTCTCCCTGCGTGACGGATAACAGTGGAGACCTGCAATAGGCATCCAAAGTAAGAGTAACTCCAGGATTCAAGGTCATTTTGGAGTGTACCAGAAGTGACTCAAGGTGAAGAGACCAGCAAATCAGACTCAAAAATTATGCCACATATTTTTGCTATTTTTGCAAGAATAAAGGTGGTAACCACAGCATTTGTGTATTTTAAAACATATTTTTCCTTTGCTATTGCATAGAGGATCGCAGCAGGACAGCCCCTGCTCTGCTCCCCACAGCTCCTCAAAGGGATTTGCAGGAACAAGTCACAGGGATGGAAACCAGGATTTCTCCATGAGAAACTGAGCAGCCAGTGCGAATCACTGAAAACACCAGGGTTGAAAGGATGTGGTCCAGCCCTCTCATCAAGTGGATTAACCTACACACAGAGCCAGCCTATCCCTAGGGGTCCTCAACACCAATAAAGATTTCATAAACCTACTCCAGGACCTGGAAGAGACCTTTAAAAGCACTTCAGAACCCAATGGAGACACAAACAGAGGGCTGACAAAAAACACCAACAGAGCCCAAAACTATAACCCACAGCTTTGTCTCCCCATGGTTGGGCACAGTGTGAATAGCCAAAGGTGTCAGAGAACCCTACGCAAGGAAGAGATGCCTCACCCCCTCCACAGGGAGGCCCATCCGTGCCTAATGACAAACTGCAATGCAGAAAAGGAATTAGGGGAGTAACTGTAATCCTTAAACCAACAGGTATTTATTTATTTCATTTAGCCTGGAAAAACTCCAAAGAGTTTCCACCAAACTACAGTGGTGCCGGCCGCTTGCCAGCTTTGTGCTAATTATCAGCAAACGGACCCGGACTACCCCTGTTCCCCTCCCAAGATTAACTTCAGCCACGCCAGATCCTCTTTCAACTGGAGCCTGTGACTAGATCAGCTTAAGGAACCCATGGAAAGGCAGCTGGAGGTGGCAGTTTAACAGCCTTGCAAGTGGAAGGCTGCGATCCATGAACAAGGGCTGCTGTGGATCACGCAGAATCCCCTTGGACCCAACGCAGCTCAAACCACTTCCTTTCCCTTCTCTTACTGCAACCCTCAAACCACAGGTGGAAGACAACCAGCACAAGATACCTAAAGCCACGAGGAACCCAATTGGACCTTGCAGACGACCCTGCTAGAAGCAGGACTTGGACCAAGTGACCCCCTGAAGTGCTTTCTGACCCAAGTGATCCTATATTCCTCCAGGGGATGGAGCATTAAAATCATGGGGGGTTTGTTAGAAATAAAAAGCATTTGTGGCAAAGACATGGAGCTCTCACTTCACTTGTAAGATTTTTCCACAGTCTTGTGGAAAACCACCTGCTATGGATCCTGCCCCCAGACAGAGCAACGCTACTGTGAGGTCCAGCAGAGCTGTAACTCCAGATAATACCTTAAAAACAGACAAAACTGAGTTCAACTCTAAAAATCCCTGTTCCATGGCCTTCCCTTCTGAAGTTTTGTGTTTTCTGAGGTCAAGTGGCTTGGTGAGTTTGATTTTAAAGGTTTAATTCCAAGACACATTGATAAAATCACAGGAGTGAGATGTACATCCCACCATGGCATCCGATCTGCCAAACACAGCAGAGAGATTTAATATTAAAGAGTCACACAGAGAAAACAAAGACTATTCCGTTTCCTTTTTTTCTTGTTTTTATCCATTATCTGGCAAGAGTTTCACATTTGGTTTCTATAGTCTCAACACATGTGCCTTCACAGGTCTACTGAAAACCTATGGAAAAATTTGGCCTGTGTAAAAGAAAAATAAAATTCCATAAAAACAATTTTGATGATCTATAGACATACCATCAGCAGCATTTCATCCTTACAATTCCATAGGAAATCCAAGCTTTGTGATAATTCCAGCCCACCTAAGCTGAAAACACGTCGGAACATTTTTGCAGCAGGAAGCCTGAAGAATTGTAAGCTTCTCCCCAGAGCATGGGAGTACTGAGACACTTCCCAAATCTCCGACCCTGCTGCTTTTGTCCAAAGGAATGCTGGAGAAAGTCTCGAATTTGCAAACTTAAGCCGCGATCCTTTAAATATTTATGCTCATGTTTACTTTGCCGAGAAGGGAGAAGTCCCGTTCGCTCAAGAGGAAGTGAAGCTAACGTTGCACGCAGGACCCGAGCCTGAGAAAATCAGACACTCCTCCTGACCTCAACACAAAAAAACAATCACTGTCTTCCCAAACTGAAACCTGCGCCCAGCCTGTCTGGGGGAGCAGGACCCCAGGACCAGGCTGGAGCTTCATCAACAACACAGTGAATGTGCTTTCAACTGCGGCGTTTTGTGTGCAAATGGAAACACAAACCCACTTTATTTACAAACTGAGGGGATGGAGGAATTTCTGAAATCGAGTTTGACCGGCTAAGATGCTTCAAGCAGTTCAACGACCTTGTTTGCTCCCTAATAAATGCATTTTTAATGGAATTGAGTTCAAAAGTTGCATGGTTTGGAGGGAGAACTAAAACTGGGTAAAAACGGACACGCTACGCTCACCAAAACCAACCAGCCCAAATGGCTTTAGAAACTCTCAGGTCATGTTTGAATCACAGAATCGCAGCACTGGGTTGGAAGATCATTAAAAGTCATTAAAGATCATATCTTCCCACCCCCCTGCCACAGGCAGGGACACCTTCCACTATCCCAGGTTGCTCCAAGTCCCATCTAGCCTGGCCTTGGACATTTCCAAAGGATGGGGCAGCCACAGCTTCTCTGGGCAACCTGTGCCAGGGCCTCACCACCCTCACAGGGAAGAATTTCTTCCCAATATCCCATCTATCCCTGCCCTCTGGCAGTGGGAAGCCATTCCCCTTGTCCTGTCACTACAGTTCCTGAATGAAGACCCCCTCTCTGGTTCCCTTGTAGGCCCACATTAGACACTGGAAGTTTGCTCCCAGACTGGAAGTATTTAAGCTCCAGGACCATCTCTGTGCTCCCAGTACCCCCTCACAGATTTGTGGGCATGCAGAGGTTTTTCCATCCAGACCTGGATTCCATTCTCCCAGAAATCAAGCAGGGGATGAGGATGTCAAGTCCAGCCCTACCTCGACACGAGCTCACTGAAGTTTGCACAGGTAACTCGGGTTTCACGTTTCCCAAGCGCCCGACCTTGTGTGCTTCACATTCTCAGAGGTTTTCCTCTGACCCGGTCAACGCTCACCAAAATCACCATGAACATTCCAGATAAAAACAATACAGGTATAAAACATTCAGGCTTTCCTAGCAAAAGATGTCACAGGTTTGATACTCTGAACATTTTAGTACCAGTGTCTGGGAAAAATACTGCAACAGCAAACGTCACATCAGACGTTTGATACCTTAAAACCTTAAAATACGGCTTCCCCACCCAAAATAAAAAGGAAACAAAAGGTAAAAACATGCAGCTTATAAATCCTAACAGCAGCAGTGGATGCACAGATGAAATAATGCTGCAAAACTGAGCTACATTTTAAATACATGCATTCAAATAAAGCTTTTTCCACATCTTTCTAAACGCTGCTGATGCTCTCTGGGCCTTTCAATACAGAGGAAACCTCTCTAAAGCCACCCTGATTTATGCATCGATTGCAATAAATAAATAAATAAATAAATAAGTATAAAGTAGCATCATCATCGATAGCCCAGGAAACAAAAGCTCATTAGTCGTGTGCCAGGGCTGCTGAATTACCTTCCCTGCCATCAGC
Source organism: Lophotriccus pileatus (assembly GCA_035583135.1). Classification (NCBI taxonomy): domain Eukaryota; kingdom Metazoa; phylum Chordata; class Aves; order Passeriformes; family Tyrannidae; genus Lophotriccus; species Lophotriccus pileatus. The sequence continues at coordinate 17,992,402 of JAWWES010000018.1, forward strand.
AGCTGGAGCGACAGCTTCCAAAACGCTCTTGGGGATGAAAATCCATGGCCACGAGTGAGGGCCAAGGCTGGGAGAGCCTTCATGAGTAAAAAATGCATAGAAAAGTCTCTTATTTTAATGAAATAAAATGTAAAAATGAGAGAAGTCGCCAAAATGGGCAAGTTTACTCAGGACATAGGGGAAATCATGGCTATGGCGTGACTGCAGGACCAGGGGCTGCAGAGAAGATGCTCTAATGCAGCTTCTCAGACCAGACAGAGTTTGCTGTGCCCAGGGATAAGCTCAGTTCTGTAAGGTCGTGCTTAAGCATTCACAGCCCATCGCCGCCACGTCCACGCACCTCTCCACAGGAAGACAACGCTCCCCTGTCATTTCCTAGCACTCAATCGGGAAAAGAGTCGGGAAAACACCAGAGGCGGCCAGAAACCCAATTCTCCAACTAACAGTCTGTTTACAGAGCGATTTATTATAGCGCTTGGTTATCGACCGAGCGAGGCACCGCGCCGGTTTTCCTCCCGTAACAGCAAATCTCCTTCCTCTGCCGCTACGTGATTATTTTTTTGATCCGCCGATGGGCAGGGACCGCGCTGCAGCGAGTGATGGCAAAGCCATGATTTCTGCTGAGCTCACGCTCCCCACTTTATTAAGCTCGGCTTGATTTCGGGATAGGAAAAGGCAGATGGAGGAGGAGGGAGCCGATCCAGCAGCAGAAGGGCGGCAAAACGCCCGGCTCCGAACTCACGGCAGGTCCTACCCAGGGTCACGTCGGACGGGTTTTATTTTTGCGGGGATAAAGCAAAGGCCGTTTTGGCTACATTTCGGAAAATTCCAGAAACAAATACCGGCTGTTTTAACCTCCGGAGGAGCAGCGCTCCCGTAAAGGTCCGGCGTGCCGGGGCGGGAGCTGCCGTAGAGTCCAACACTGCGCTAAAACGCAGGAATACCTCATCCCGAGGGGTGGGAACCGCTGATGGGGAACGGGGAATGGCTCTGCGTGGCGTAGCGGGCTGGCAGAGCCCCGGGGGACCGCGACCCGCTCCCGCCGCGATGCCCATCGCCGTGGGCTCGGCGCTGCTGCTCCACGCGGGCCGGGGGCGCGGGGGAGCCCCAGCTCGGGGCGACACTGGGGCCGTAGAGGGAGATAAATCTCCCCATCTCCCCCGCGCCAGGCTGGTTTTTCCACGTCCTGCGCGTCCAACCCACCCGCGACGGGGCTGAGCGGCACCGGGGGGTGAAACCCGGCGCGGAGGGACGATGCGGGGCCGCTCCGCACCGCGCACCCACCGGCGGGGTCACGCGTAGGGGGCGAACTCGCGTGGGGGGCACCCCACAACACCGGGAGGATCTCAGAATACCGGGGGGGGGGGTCTCAAAACACCGGGGGCAGTCGCCCCCCTGCGCCGAACAAAGGCTCCCACCGGCCCCGCGATGTTCCGCCGGGGTTCCCCTCACGACCCCCGCCCCGCCGCCCCCGCCGCCCGCACTCACCGAAGGCCCCCGCCCGGCTCCGCGCCGCCGCCACTCACCTGGGTGTCGGGGCGCGGCGCATCCCTCGCCCGCAGCCGCCGCCGCCGAGGGAGATCCCGGGAGGTCGGTGCTGAGGGAGGGTCGCCGCTGCCCGGTGCTCGGTGCTGAGGGGGGTCGGTGCTGAGGAGGGTCGGTGCTGAGGGGGATCCCGCGCTCGGTGCCGAGGGGGGTGGTTGCTGAGGGGGCGCTCGGCGCTGAGGGAGGTCCCGGGGGTCGGTGCTGAGGGGGGATCGGTGCTGGGGGGGCGGGTGTCCCCGGGTGGGGAGGGGGGGGACGGACGGGCGCTCCCGCCGCCGCCGCCCGGGCGCTGCCCGACTGCCCGCGCGCGCGCGCGCCGCCCTCACGCGCCCAGGGGCGGGGTCAGGCAGGGCGCGAGGGCCCCGCCCCGGCGGAGGCCCCGCCCACGAGCCCGGCCCCGCGACACGCCCCCTGGCGTTACGACGCGGCAACCGCGCCGCTTTACGGCAGCGCGCGGCAACCGGGAGGCGGCGGCGGCGGGCGATGAGGCGGCGGGTGAGACACGGGGGGACACGGGGAGGGGACGGGGCAGGGAGGGAGGGACGGCGGAGACACGGTGCCCTTAGGGTGCCCTGCCCGGCGATCGCGCCGGCCGCAGCCCGTCGGAGATCGGTGCCGGTCGCCCCCGGGCCCGGAGGCGTCAACGTGAGTTAGAGGGGAAAAAAGGTTCGAGTGGGTAAAAATGGAGGGGTGTTACCGGCATGGGGGGGGGAGTACACGGGCTGCCCGGTGCTGGTGGGGGGGGCCCCAGTAGAGCCCTGGTCCCGGGCCCGGCCCGGGGGAACCCTCCGCTCGCCCCATAATTCCCGTTTATTCCCATCGAAGCGGTGGGATAACTGAGCGCTTCCCGGGGGCTGCTGGTGCGCTCTGATCCCGGGAACTGAGCGGCGGCAGACGCTCGGGATCAGGGTCAGGCTCGGGGTCAGGGTCAGGAACGTCGCTCCTCCTCCCAAGGGGTGTATGACACCCCAAATCCCTCCCTCTGACCGAATTCCCTCTCCTGACCAAATTCCTGTGACATCCAGGTCTTTCAGGCAAACAGTATTCCCCTTGCTCCCTGGATTCATCCCTTCTCTGGAGGTGAGTGCATTGGTGGCTGGTGTGACATGGTCTGGGTGAGCTGAGCTGTTTCCACTGGTACCTCTGGGACACTCCCAGTGCCATCGCTTCCTCAGCTGTTCCTTTCCTTGGGTCTGTTCGTGGTAAACTCCAGGCTTTGGCCAACCCCGTCCTGGTGACATTGTTGTGGCTCTTGGTTTCTTGCTCCAGGAGATTCTGCGACACCAAGAGAGGTTCTGAGTTTGGTTCTCTCTCAGAGCAGCTGCATGTCTCTGGTTTGGAGAGTTTGTCTGGGATGGAGAAGTTTAGGTATTGTTGTGAATTGGGAATGCTTCCCTCTGATTTTGGCATTCAGGACCTGTTGGACCCCCAGAGACTCTGTCCTGGTACCGTACAGGAATTATAACCCACAGCTACAGAGAGATTGATTATATTTAACAAAAAAAGGAGACAACTGCGCTTCTTGTCTGGTTTAGCTGTTTAATTTTCCTTGAGTTTCTTCTCTGGCTCTGTCAGGAGCCACATTAATCCAGCCCAGCTCCCACTGGAAGTAGAAAGAGACATTCCTTCTCTGATCTCATTCCCATTAACAACTCTCAAAACACAGTGTCTAAAACCTGTATTTCCAGGAAAAGGGAATGGTCTGGTGGTTAAATCCTGCGGCCTTTTACTCTTGATCTTTGTCCCTCTTGTTCTCTGGTAGGGTCTGGATTTTTTATCTTCCAGGTGATTTTTGGTATTCATCTCCATATTCTTTAAATTAGGAACAGGACTCTGGTGACGTGTCACCCTAAACTATTCCCTCTGCAGGTTCTTAGCACCTTTAATTTATTAAAATAGACTTTAGGAATCTGACTCATCCTGAATTCACACTCCACCACTACCTATTTGTGCTCAATTACTGGCGAGTCTCATTCTCTGGCCCTCAAGTGTCTTCAGCAATTATCTGCAGAGGGTTGTTGTCTTTAATGGTGTGAAAATAACAGGTTTGGGGTGGTTTTTTTGTCAAGTATTGGGAAAACACAGGCTTGGCTTGGCATGCTGGACACAAAGGAGCCCCATCAGTTCACAGATCGAACTCACACCAGCGATCCCAGCTTATTTGTGAAATTACAACTTCCATGAGGGAAACTTGACTTCTTGCCCTATTGAGGCAAGACAGCACCATTTTCAAATCTATAAGTGAAATTATGGCATTTGTGTTGAAATGCTCCTTTCTCTCACCCTGGTGTTCTCATCTCAGCACTGGAAACGGGGCAGCTGAAATCCCTCGCAGGAGCTGAGGATTCCAGGGAGTGTGCACAAATCCCAACTACTAATGTGCAAATAAAACAAACCAGCAAGACTCTTGTTGGCACCTACAACAGAGGTTCCTGGCCTGTGTGAGTATTTATCCCTGTTTTTATGAAAACTCCTGAACAGTGTGCCTGGGCCTTCGGGAAGCGAGTCCTGGCTGTGGCTGAGCAGAGCTGCTCCCAATCCATGATGGGATTTCAACCGCCCTCCTCAGCGTCAGAGAAGCTTGGCTCCACGTCCTGGCTTCTCTGCAGCTCCATCTTTAGCTTTAATGGGAGATTCTCCCAAACAAAGCCACCTCGCCATGGCTTTTCACAGCCCCACCAGCCGTTGTTCCAGCCACTCACCTGCCCCGGCTCTGACAGGCGTTGGAGCCTCCCGAGGGTTTTCCTTGGAGCTGCATGTGGTGAGTCATCCTGCAGAACCCACAGGCAGTTTCACAAATACCAGATGGCAATAAAATTAAAACTAGTAGCTCGTGGCAATTAAGCACTTGCTAGAGCCATTCTCCTTCCTGACTGGAGCAACCTGCCAAATGTCTTGACAGGAAAAAAAAAAAAACTACCCAACGATGTTTCTGCGGAGTGGAAAATGAACAGAACACGGGACTCACGCTTCCCTCGTCCCTGATCCCGTTTGGACTGGAGTGGAAAGCTATTCGCTGAACTTCTACATCTCCGGGAGAAGATGGAGCAGAAAGAACACATTGTAAAGGAAAATTCAGGGCATTTTATGGGCACACGTAAAAGTATTTCAGCCTTGCCCCTGTTAAACCCCCAAACCGCATGTTTGGAGGATGTCCAGCTCTAAAGCAGACGATGTTAAGGGATGCTACAAAGCTACTGGGATTTCATTTTGATTTTCTGTTTTTATAGTGCAAGGATTTGCACCACGAACTTGGAAACAGTTGGAGCTCGTTAGGTCGGAAGCGTGTCCAAATACCATTGTGTTGGCTCAGCGTAAACAAGGGCTGCTCCCTTCCTCCAGTGACTCCTGCTGCTCGGCATCTCCGGGATCCACCAGCACACACACACACACTCTCACGGGCTGTGTCATGCCCCAAACACTCACCTCGGCCCTTCCTTCTGAAGTGCTCCACAGGCCCCGTGTCTCATCCATTCTGTTCCTTACCCGTCACGTGCCCTTGGGACCTGGCCAAGAGTCCTGAGAGATGAATCCCTAATTCAGGCATCCCAGGACAGGAAGGGTTATTTTTCATGATTCTAATCTACTTCTTCCTAACACGTAAACAACACAAAACTCCATTTTTTTAATTTCCCCCTGTCATGATGGAAAATGAGTGACTTACTTCTAGTGAATCACGTTAAAGTGACCTTATCGTTTTGAGCTTTCACACGGGGCTTTCAGAAATCTGAAGATGTTTTCATGCTGCCTTTGGCCCAGCTGAGGGAAGGGTTGAGGCCAAATCAGTTCCATGTCACCGCTGTCCCCAGATGTGGCATTACCAGCCCCATCCTGGCCAGGAGAGGAGTGGGGGGCTGAGGGTGTGTTGCCACAGCTGAGGAGCCTGGGAGGGCAGGGGGATGTCAGAGCATAAGGAAAACCAGGGGGGTTAAGTCAAGTTTGCCTTTGGAAGATCTCTTAAATCCTAATCTGAGTAGGCAAAGTTGTCCTAAAGATTCCCACGGTCAGGAACTGGTTGGTTTCTGTCTCGTTTGGCTTTGTTACTCCTTACTCATGGCTGTGCCTCCCGTGCTGGTGGCCCAGCAGGTTCTCCTGGAACAGGTCGTGTGTCTGGCACAGAGCTGGGGCACTCTGTGCTTGCTGAGAGGGGACGTATGTCAGACAGCCCCAAAAAGGCTTTATTTAGGGAATACCAGTTGTGCAAAGAATTCCTATGACTGTCACTGTCCAGGTGAGACACCAGAACACCCAAACACCATCTGAGTTTTCCTGGCTCAGGTGTGGTTTCCATGCAAGAGGTGTGTGTGTTCCCAAGCAGCAACTGCTGGGAAATCCCTTTGCTGTGAGGTTCAGATCCTCACAGTGAAAGGTTGATCTAACCTAGAGCTCAGAAGAGCCTGGCTCAACCTCACAGTCCCCTGTCTGCTGATGGTCCTTCAAATATCCATCTGGGAATCCCGGGCTCTGGCTCGCTGCTGCTGAGAAGGCACTCGAGGTGTTTCTTGGGCTGTATCATGTCCCAGGTGTGATCCAGTTCCTAAACTCCTCTTGCCCTTCTCTGTTCCAGCTCTGGCAGGTCCCTGGAGTGTGGCAGGATGGATCCCATGGTGCTCAGCTACATGGACAGCCTGCTGAGGCAGTCAGACGTGGCTCTGCTGGAGCCCCCGAACTGGCTCAACGACCACATCATCGGCTTCGCCTTCGAGTACTTCGCCAACGAGCAGTTCCAGGAGTTCAGCCACCGGGTGTGTTTCATCGGCCCCGAGGTGGCCCAGTTCATCAAGTGTGCCCTCAGCCAGGAGGAAATAGCCATCTTCCTCCAGCCGCTGGACCTTCCCCGCAAGGAGCTGGTGTTCCTGCCCATCAATGACAACTCCAGCCAGGCCGCTGGGGGCACCCACTGGAGCTTACTGGTGTATTTCAGGGACAAGAAGTGCTTCGCCCACTACGATTCCCACAGTAAATGCAACTCTGCCCATGCCAGGCAGGTGGCAGGGAAGCTGGAGGCCTTCCTGGGCAAAAGAGAGGGCAAAGCCGCCTTTGTGGAGGAGAAAGCGCCGGCGCAGCAGAACAGCTACGACTGTGGGATGTACGTGATCTGCAACGCCGAGGCCCTGTGCCACGCGTACTGCCGGGGCCGGCCCGAGCCGGGGCTGCAGCTCCTCACCCCCTCCTACATCACGCAGAAGAGATCCGAGTGGAGAGCTCTCATCACAAAACTGGCACAGAAGTGATGGGGTTCCCCCCCTCAGTCCCCCCAAAAACTGCCTTCCCTGTCCTTGAGGCAGCACCCCCAGTGCCTGAGGGAGATGCCCATGCGCAGGATTGTCCCAAAGAAGAAGAATGTAACCCCTCCAGCATGGCTACACCCCCCAAACACCCCGTTGCCTGTGGGAAAAGCCTTAGCCCCCTCTGGAAATCACCGGCCTTTCTAACGACAAAAGTCACCTTGCTTTCAAAGAAACCCTTTTGATGATGAATTTTTACTCTTAATTGCCGCGGCAAAACAGGTTGCGAACAGACTTCACCTGTGCCCAGCAGGCAGCACACTCTCGTTAGGTGGCTTTAATTGGCTCCAGGCATTGTCCTTCCAAGCCAGGTTTAGCAAATGCCCTTTAAACCCAAGCCCCCAAGTGCTTTATCATGGCTATTTCTAGTCTGTGCCTCCCACTAGTGGTATTGGAACAGTCTGGGATTTAGCAGCCAGGATGTTGTGCCCCTGAAAACCTGACACTGAGATGTCAAAAGATGAGACTCCAAAGGAAAAGCTACGATTAACAAAAGAACAGGGCAAAACCAAAATCAGTTTTCTTCAGCCTGGTGCTCCCAGGCTGCACAGCCACTGCATATTTTTTGTCCCCCACCCCTGCTTGCCCTTATTGCAAATTAAAACCCAACTCTGAATGGCTGGAAGATTAATAGGATGCTGGGAAACCCAATCCTAGGAAAGGAAACTTAATTGAGGTAAAAAGCAATACTCACTCTTTGAAGCTTGGGGTTTTTCATTAGGATTTTAGGTCGTCTCCATCCAGGGAGGGTTTGTCAGTGCTCCCCAACCCTCATTAGCATAGCTGCTGCTTCTAAGTCAAAACCAGCTCTATTACTTGAGATAAAAAAACCCACACCAGGGAGAACAAAAGGACAGAGTTTGAGGTATAAAAGCCAAAGATAACTGCGGGCTCCTTGAAGTCCTTAATGCACTTCAAACCGAAACACTTCCCCTCCTGTGCTGGGTGATGGGCTCTCGCAGTGGATGCTCTTGTTAAAGCCAGGCTTAGCAGTGGGGGAAATAAAAACTGAACTGAGATGTCACTGCAGGATAAGGAATAATCTCTCACTTGGTGAGAAGCAAAGAGCAGGTTGCTCAGGTGGTGTCTGGCAGAGCAACCACACCCCAGCATGCCAACCTGATCAGGGAAATCCGGGTTAAATATAACCCTCGGAAAAGGAAAGGGGGAAGGATTGTTTTTATCTCGGAGCTCCTCACCAGCCCAGCCCCAACGGTGTGTGCAGCAGCACAGCACTGAGGGGATGAAGGGCTTAACCTTCCCTTGCTGACAGGAGGAAAGCAAGAAACCAGCCCAGGCTCCCCCAAAACACTCAACTACACCTTCACAGGCAGCAGTGGGGCCAGACAAGGGTCAGGATCGTTCCCCTCCCTCCTACACTGCCCTGACAGGACAGCAGCCAGTTGTCCAGGGCATCCCTCCAGCACCAGCCCTCCCTGGAAAACCTGCTCAGCTGGAGCTCAAATGGGATTGAGCTGCTCGCCAAAGGGGATTCACCTTGGACTCCGAGGGGCTGTGCTGGAGCCACGTCACTGCCACTCCCAAATCCAGAATAAACTCAGACCAAACCATGTGCTTGCTGGCGTCATCCCGTCCTCTGTGCAGGTCCCTGCTAATGCCGTGGCTCCCGCTGCCCCACGGAGTGTCACAGCACAGGGGCTGGGACTTGGGTGGGGGGAGGGTCTGACAGCGGCTTCTGGGCTGATTGAATCTCCCAGTTCTGTTTTTAGGGGTTGGTTTGGGCTGGGGAGGAGCACAGGACAAGATGAGGGAGGAAGGCAGGATGGTGGGGGTCACTGGGGAGGTCTGGGAGGGGATTTGAGGGCAGGGGCTGTGCGTGTCCAGCACCACCATGTGCTCCTCAGCCCTGTTCCCAAGCCAGCAAGGTGAGTGCCCAGGGACGTTCCCTGCACCCGAGGACGTTCCCTGCACCTGAGGCTTTTATGTGCTGTTTCTTTACACAAAGAAAAGCAAACAGTCTCAAGCAGGGCATCACCAGGAGAGGGGACACACACCAACCGGGGTGGGGGGCAAAGACCAGCTGGGAAACAAAACTGGAGCCTTGTGACCAGTGACTGGCAGCAGAGACGCCCCACACCACACCAGGAGCTCATCCTGCTGCTCCTCCAAACCTCCTCCACATCACTGCACTCACAGGTTGTTGTTCCACCAGTAGCCTGAAGCAAAGAGCCCAGAGAGGAGCTCTTTGTCACCACTGTCACATTCCTGGCTCAATGACAAGGGGCCCCACACACCTGCCGTGGAGCACCCAAAAACCAGCAGGCTGGAACACTAGACCAAAATCACCCAATCCTCAACCTCTAAACCTCTGCTTTGGGGTCAAGAGCCCCACCTTGAGGTTGAACCCATTGAGCACCAACTTGTTTGTAGGAAAACCAGCCCCAAACCCCTCTGGGCTGCGGCAGCAGGAAAACGAGCTGGGTGAGTCCCTGGCAGGGGCAGGACAGTGCCTTTCACTCACCAGGTCACCCACAGAAACAAAGACTCCGAGAGCCCCGTAAATCCAGAGCTCTGAAGAAACCAGGTCACCCCCCTCAGCACCCCAGCGTGCTAAATCACCCAAAAATGGGTGACACCAGCCCAATCCCCATTTAGCCAACACCACTGTGGCTTTCAAACTGGGCCATCTTCATACATTTCACCCACTTACATGCATTTTGCTGCGTGGGCAAGGCTGGGGAGAGGGGTTGGACCTGGATTGTGGATGCTCAAGGAGGAAGAGGAGGAAGGCTCATCCTCTCCCCCCTGCAGGATGGGGCTGCAGCCCAGCTCTCTCCCCCGGCAGCCGCTCTCCCCAGGGTGGCCCTGCCACTGGCTCATGTCCCATCCCGCAGTCTCTGCTGCCACCTAGTGCAATAACATCCCTGTCCCCTATGCCGGGAGCATCCCCAGCCCTGAGAGTCCCCCCTCGAGGACAGGGCTGTCCCCATGTCACCCATGTCCTGAAGGGGCTCTGGGACAGTGCAGACTTTGGGATGCCTGGTTTTGGGGCTCACAGCCCATCACCACTGTGAGGACGCTGGTGGCAGAGAGCCACGTGCTAGAAAATCCAGGGTTTATTTTCATTTCATTTAAAAGCCATTCCGAGCCCAGAGCGAGCAGCAAACTCTCCCCCAGGGCACAGGGATTTGGCCCCATCAGCACTTGTAGTTCCCAAAAAACAGTAAAGAAAACCCAAGGGAATCACACAGGTATCACCTGCCACCCCAGCATGCCCCCGGAGTCCGTGGGACAAATCCTGCGGGACAAATCCTGCAGCACTTGGCTCCACATGGTGACAAGGTGAACACGAACCAGGGCACAGATCCGGGACCTTCACTGGTGTCAGCCATGGGCTCCTTTCTGGACATCTTAGCGAGGTGAGTGGGACTAACGAAGCCTTGGTGTGGCACCAGTCCCAGGGTTGGTCACCCAGTCTGGGGGACCCTAAAGTGCTTTGCAGGGGACACACACACCCCTCCCATACTGAGATGGCTCAGTGCTCCATGAAAACAGGGCTGGGGGCCCTGGATTGAACCCTCACCCTTGGGTGTGGGAGAGATGATGCCCCACAGGACTGGTGGCCCCTTTCTCCCATCCCCACAGATCCCCATATTTGGGGCCATTCTTCCAGGCACATTCCCAGGGGTAACGAGACAGGGACAAACAGGTGGGTCCACCCAGGGCAGCAACAGCAACTCATCCACATTTTTGGGGGTTCCCGGTGAGCCCAAGGTCATCTTTCAACTAGAAAAAAACCCAAGCCTAGAATAAAAACTGGCGTCCATTTTAGCAGCAAGTCCTAAGGGGAGGTCCAAGCGCTCGGCAGCCCCGAGCCATCGTTCAGTGCTACGGCACAGCAGCGTCCCAGGGAGAAAATGGGTTTCCAGTGGGATGGGGAGTTGGCACCAGTGGCCAGGAGCTGGCTGGGAAGTCCTGCTGGGAGCAAGTGCCCATAGGAAAAGAGAAAATACTTGGTCCCATTTTACCGGCCGAGGGAAAGCCAGGCCACATGTAACAGCCACAGCTGGGAGGTCGCAGCATCGGGATCCACAGGCAGGGTGTCACCGTTGGAGTCCGTCCTCAGCCAGCGCCAGGGTAACAGTCACCTGCCAGCAGGGAGTGGGGTGAGATGGGGGAGTGACTGCAGAGGCTCCATAACCCATCCCAGTGCTTCCCCAATGTCCCTAACCCAAGCAGATCCCACTCCTGTCCATCCCTTGCTGATGCCTTTGGTCTCATTAGCCCCAGAGCACAGCCCAGTTCCAATGAGATGTCCTGATGCTCCTGCAACTGGAGAGCCCCAAACCCATGAGAAAACTTCTCAAGGTTTAAAGTCTCCGGGACAACAGAGCTTCCCAAAGTCACTCAGACCAGCAGTTGATGGGATCATCTCTGGTGTGGGGATGGCACTGTGGGGTCTGTGAGGCATGGGATAAGGGACAAAGCATTGCAGGGACCTGTCGTGGAGCTCAGCCACTGTTCATTGCACCACATCCCTGGAGTCCTCCATATACCATGACCCACCTGCCCCAGAGTGTCCCTACGGGTGCCTCACCTCCTGTGCCCACGGGAGAGGTAGTCCCGGTTCAGGGAGCAGAGCTGCTGCTCCAGACGGAAGATGCGGAACGCCAGGTACGAGGAGGACACGACCAGGAGGCAGATGCTGGGAACAGAGGAACAAGCCAAGTGCTCAGCTGAGACCAAGTGTCCCGGTGTACCCCCTGCCCCCTCGCGCCACCCTCGGCACTTACAGCACAATGAAGATCTTCAGGAGCTGGTAGTCGGAGGGTCTCAGCTCCGCCACACAGCTCTGCTCCACCTCCAGCTCCTCCTCGGTGTTTATTGCACTTTCTGAAAGGCAAACCCACAGTCAGCAGCACAGCAATACTTGGCAAATACTCCTGCTGCTCCAGCAACCAGGAAACATCAAACAGTTCTCCCTCATGGGCTCAGACCCCACAGCCAGGAGACCCCACCCCATCCCCAGGATCCCATCACTGACTCCCAACCTCAGCCCTGCTCCTCTGCAAGGCAGAATTCCCCTCCGGGAGAGCACAGGATGGATGAACACACCTTTATGGAGGTTTATGCCCAGCACCACGTATAGAACGGGTAACAAACCCATGTGCCTGGGTCAGATGCTGCCCTCACCCGAAACCAGGGGCTCCTCAGAGGTGAAGGAGCTCTCCTTGGCACTCAGGCTGCTGACAGAGGTCCGGTGGATGCACTGGTAGTTGGCGTCTGGCAGTGACAGTGACAGCGAGGTGGGTGACACCTTCCTCCACTTGCCCTCGGGGACAATCACCTCCTGTGGGAACAGCCCCGGTGAGCCGTGCACTGCCAGAGGGTTCTCCCATGGCAGTGACAAGGATTCAGACTCAAACTTTATGGCAACTCCATTGAGCACCAGCACATCCAAACCATCGTCCTGTGGGAGCTGGTCCTCCGTGATGGCTCCATGGGGATGCAGGTTCCTACTGCCATAGAAGGACCTGCCCATGCACCCCACACCTGCCCCAAATACCAACTGCAGCCTCCTCCACCCCTTGAAACTCAGGGCGGTCACCCAGCATTCTCCGTTTCTCCACCTGGCATTGCCCCAGAAGGGCGAAGAAGTACCCCAAAAAAGCACCAAATCATGTGCAGAGGCAGCCAGCACAGAGAGGGAATCCCCCACCAAAGAGTCCCTGGGGCTGGAGCTGCTGAAGAGCTACGTCCCTCCAAAGCACCAGGACATGCTGCAAGCCTGGATCGTTCCCAGTTCAGCCCTTGAAACGAACCTTTAACCCCTGGGGTGCAACCAGACCAAAAAAACATTGGGGTTATCCCAACTGTCACCTCCCACACCCAGCTCAGGGCTACCAGACCTGAGGACACCCTGTTCCAAAGGTGCAGGATGCAGCTCCTGTGCTCAATGGATCACACCACGGTTCAGCTACAAGCCATTCCACAGGTTTATGGATAACTCAACCATGCTCCCAGCCTGTTATCCACGTTCACGGCCGTGAACAGCATCGGCCGGCGAGAGCGGAGCTGCAGCATTTTCTACATCGCTCTGAAGTTTTTCTGCCTATAAAGGGACCCCTGAGACCAACAGGCCAAGTCATCAGCTGTGCTCAGCCAGGTCCTCTTGACCCGTCTGTTCCTGACAAGTGTGGGGATGAGGATCCCAGAGGATGAGCTCCAGAGGCGACAGGCATGTCCTGGTGTGGCCTTTGACAGCACCGAGGGGGGAGAACCAACTCTGCCCCTGCGAGAGGCTGTTTGAACTGAGGAGGCCTGGAGGTACTTCCCACCCACAGCACGAGTTCAGGAAGGTCTTTCCCTCCCAAAGCTGCCCTCACCCTCACCAGTGACACGGTGTCTGGCTCCTCCGACAGCTCCTTCAGACTCAAACTCTTCTTACTCGAAACCTGGAGGAGGGAGAGAAAAGGGTGTTATGGTGCTGCCTCTCCCTGCTCCAATCTGAGCCACAAAATGGAATTTTGGCTTTTCTGTTGAGTCTATGAAGAACAGCTGCTTAAAATTTGCAATCACAGGGATTTAGGGGCTGAAGAAGAGCACCCAACAGAGGACAGGGCACCACACTGCTGCTTCCCATCACTGAACACCCAACAGGTCCTTGGTTGAGCTGGGGGCTCCTGCACTGCCCTCAGCTCCCAGCATGGGGAATAAACCATCGTGGGGGAGAAAAAAAGGGAATATCTGGGCAGAGCCCAGCACATTCCAAAAAATAAATCCCCCAGTTTGGCAACAGGGCTGAGTCACGCAAATCACCACCCCGGCACAGCTGGCAGACACCCTCCTGGGCGGGGCAGGGCTCTGGCATTGCTTCCCACGTGCTTCAAAGATACGTGCTTCCTCCCCTTAAAACTTTAGATCTGGGCAAAAGGCAGAGATGTGCAGAGTGGCAGAACAAGTATTACTACCAGATTATAAATAATGCATACACACGCCCTGGGAGAGAGCAGAAACTCCGGGCTCTGCCTCATCCATGACCCAGAAAAGGCCCACGGGAACAGGATGTGCCCAGGGCATCGATCCTGCCTCTCTTCCCATCCCTTGATGCGAAGCGAGGACACTTGAAATTGGGAGGGCTTTGGAACCATTCCAAAGCCTTGGAGATGAGTGGTGAAGAGCTCTGTGCTCAGCCCACGGGGGAGCACAAAGCCCCGGGGCCGTGCACGTGTGGAACGGCCATTGGATGCGGAACAGGGAGTACCTGCAGGTGTGTGCAGACTCTCCTCAGCACATCGTACACACTGTCACGGGAGATGAGGGACACGAAGATGTACTGCAAGAGAAAGAGAGAAGCTGTTGGGAAAGATTCCCCCCATCCTGAGTCCAGTTCTCCCCAGGCAGGGGCAGGCAGAGACATCCTGACCTTGAATCTGCCCTTTTTTGGGAGCTGTGTTCCCCCGCAGGCGTTTCCCTGCGGAGCTTCCCTGCTGTTATTTTTGCAGCCTGCTAAAACCTGGACCAGATTTTTTTGGGGCCAGTTTCCCTCCGCTGCTGTTCCTATGGGCCTTCCCATGCTCAGCCCAGAGGTACATGGCAGGAAACAGGGCTATGACCTATGGAAAACATCCCCAGGGATGAAGGGGATCACGGGGCCAGATTCTGCCCGATGCAGAACACCGATGATGTGCAGGGCAGCTACACATGGCATTGCCCTGTGCTACCCCCTACCAAAATCCAGCAGGAATAATCCTCTCCCAGAATCCCGCAAGAACAATCCCCCTCCCTGGCAGGGGATGGGTGACGAACAGGGCTGGCAGCAGCACCCAGGCAGGCAAGGACTCGGACCCACTACGTCAGCTCACTGCAGCCAACAACATCCAACGGGATTTAAAAGCTGGAAATTCAGCCCCGTATCCAAGTTTTCCACCAGCTTTGGCCAAGTGCCAGTCCAAGCCCTTTCACTGCTTGTGTTTAAGGAGTTTAAAGGTTTTACGTGAGCCTGGCAGGGATTTGTCAGGCTCGGCAGAGTTTCACTTGGGCTTTGCTTCGTCCAGAAACAAAGTGGAATTCAGGAACAAAAGCAAAGCAAAGTGAAATTCAGGAACAAGAGGGTGTTTGCCCTGGCTGGCAGCCAGCACAGAGAGCAGCGCTCGCTTCCCAACCAGGGATGGGAATCTCTTTGTTTCCTGCTCCCAAATCACACCCAGCTCAGAGCAGGGCATCCAGTGCTGGCAGTGCTGGTGTTACCTTTCTGCTGGCAGTGGTGGTGATGGCCAAGCCATTGGGCAGCAGCCGAGCTGTCTTATGCTTCTTTATCAGCTGTACGGAGACCACCGGGATCACAACCTGCAGGGCAAGAGGACACGAGATGGGCACGGCACAAGCATCACCCAGTCTCCCTGAGACCCACCATGAGAGCCCCCCCCTGCAAGCCCTGGGAGGGTGAAAAGTAAGGCAGGATGTAATTTTTGGCAGGGTAACTTCGCTGAAACCCTGAGCCTCCATCAGATATTTGTTTAAAGCATTGGGTATAAATAATTCAGTCCTCCAGCCCAGTTTTAAAGGAAGTCGTCTCTCCCCAAGATCCCCGTCAGCCACAAGACTAATGGGGAAACATCAGATGGTAAATCAAGAAGAAAAGCCAAGAGAGATTCAAATCTCTCCCCCGTCCCCAAAACCTTTGATCTTCCTTCAAACGCCGCTGTGGCTGGTGGGAGGTTTTGCATCAGGGAAATCTAAACCAAACCAATATTTGGTTTCCCCAGGCCGACACTGCAGGTGATTGAAGGGGGGGAACAGACACGCTCCCCTTCCCATTGGAGGCTTCTGAGCGGGATTTTGGAGGTATTTGGGTGCAGGAGGGGATAAGCTGTGGCTATGAGCCCCATGAGATGGGCTGAGTTGGTCCCCACGTTACCTTGATGTCCTTCCCGAAAAGGTTGGCATAGAAGCAGAGCCAGTTGGGGGAGATGTAAAGCCTTCCCTGGATGAGGATGTCTCTCTGGAGTGCACAGGAGCAAACTGCAAGGCAGAGAGAGGGCCATGGCAGAGCATGTGCCAGATCCTGCTGCTTCCACCCCTGTCCCTCACCCTGCCACCCACCTTTCAGCACACTCTCCTCCGTCGGGATGTCCTTGAACAGCTTGTGGTACTGGGAGTTGTACTTGCTAGCGGCCTGAAAACAGAGCAGAGCAAAGTTATCCGGTGACCTTGCTGATAAGGAGACCCAAAAATCACCCTCCTGCACAAGAACCTCCCCCTGCCCGCACCCGGGACTGGCGCAGGGGGGTCCCACCGGGCTGGGGCCGGGGGGCCCAGGGGGTTAGCGGAAGGTTGGATGACCCAGCCCCTGGTGAACGCTGTGCCATCCTCCCAGATAAACATTTCCCGGAATATCTAAGGAGAGTGCTGAGCCTCTGCGAGGAGCTGCTTTTCTGCCGGGCTCATCCGCAGGCAGTTTATTTTGCCCAGCGGTTTCTCTCCTCCTCCTCTCCCCTTATCCGGGACACGGTGACAACACTTGCTTTGCGCCCATCGCGACGCGCCATCCAGCTATTTATATTCCCGGCACCGCTTCAAAGCCTGCCGGCACCGCGGCGGGAGGCTCAGCACGGCAGCCCTCAGACACTTCTGCGGGGAAGGCAAAGCTCCAAAGCACTTCAACGCTTCCCATAAATCCGCTCGACTGGTCCCGTGCAGCAGATTTGTGCCCCCTGCCCTCAGGGTGCTGCCCACAGACCGGCAAATTCCAAGGGACGAGCTGCTTTGGCAGGACGCAGGGAAGTCTGGCACAGCAAGGCTGGTTTGTGGGCAGCAGCGCAGGCAGAGCCCTCCTGCCCGCGGGACAAGGTCACCTTCGCTCTGTGCACCTTGTCACCGGATGAGCCGGACCCTAAGAGGATCAAGGCTCAGCATCACATGGAGCTGGCTCCGACACCTCCCGGAGACACACCGGCATGGGGGGGGTGGGAGCATTTCAGGGGGACACGAGGGGTATCACCTCCAACCACCACCAAGAAACACCCCTGGCCCCAGCACAGACCCACTGCCAACCCTGTCACTCTCCCAGATGCCCCTGGATAACCAGAAAAATATTTTTTCCCTCCATTTTCTTCATGGGGAAAGGCAAAACACTGCTTCCCGTTATTTCTTCCTCTTCCAGAACATCTCTTGTCTGTAGGGGGACCAAAAAAACTCTGCTTTGGGCAAGATTTGAATAACCAAAAAGGTATGAACGGACGGAAATTGAGCTGCTCCCAGTCAACATTTCTACTTTTTCCTTTGCTCTGGAATGGAAAATCATGAAGTGTTTGCACAGCAAGGCACAGGCCATACAAAACCATCAGCAGCTCCCCTGAAACTGCAGGCAGGAGCCTCTGTCCCACACAAGGAGCTGCCTCCGGCTCCTTGAGCCCACAGCTGAGACCCCGGGGCAGGCTCCTCCAGGGACAACAGGCTACAACAAACCAGCCCAGTCACTCCCAAAGCCAAAGACTCACCACTTCCCGGTGGCATTTCTTGATGTCCTCATCCTTGAGGGCTTCGTTCAGGCGGAGGCTGGAAGCAAAAATAATAATCACAAGGTAAGGAAGAGCCCCGGGTCTCTCGACTGCTCCCTAAACATGTGTGAGGCAAGATGAGACAAGGAATTGTGTAAAGGAGTGAAGAGAGACCCCAGGAAGCCACATTTTGGGTGTCTCTATGATTTGTTGTGGCACTGGGCGCTGCTGAGGCTCAGTAACGGCTGCTGAGGGTTGATTTCTGATGGGAGACATGGAGGCACTGGGACAGGGTTGACTGTCCCCAGAACACATTCCAGCTCCAGAAAGGAGACCAGAGCTGCCCTGGCAGCAGCCTGGGACAGGCTGGGAGCAGGAAATGGGCAGCTTTGGCTGGGTCATGGCTTCCTGAGAGAAAGCACAAACAGGAATTTGGGAATGCGCCTGGGCAGGAGGATGGACTCGGCTTTGGCCGTGCACAGGGACATCCATCCACATCCATCCCATGGGCAGATGAAGGGACAAACCACGGAAAGAGCGAAATCCTCCCAGCAACCTCAGCCGTGGGAACAACATTCCCTTCACCACACCCCTCTCCCTTTCCTGCTTTTATACCCTCAATATTTGAGGGGGAAAACAAAGAAGGGTCCCACTGTGCCCCCCCACCACTGGTGGATTGGATTCAGGGGCTGAGGCAGCGGAGATGCCACAGCAGGGAGGAAAGAGAAAACGCTCAACCACAGCCCTTGGGATGCTGCTCCTCACCTGCCATCGAGGGAATCCAAACTCTTCTGCTTGTGGGACACCTCCAACTTCTCGCGGCCGTGCCTGGGCTCGGGGCTCTTCAGGGGAGCTGCCTTCTCATGCATCGGCGTGGCACTGCAAGGAGACGCCCGTCAGCCCCACAGGGGAAAGGGCAAGAGGGGCTTGGGGCTCTAAATGTATTCTCTTGAATCCCAGCCTGCACAAAGACGTTGGAATCCGCTGCTCAAGGACAGCGAGAATATTTCTGCGATTTCTCAAGTCACGTGGAGACCAAAAAAAAGGCACTTTTTTGCCAGGAACTCCCCAGTGCTCGCAACCGAGCGGCCAAGGAGCTGCTGTTCCCTCAGATAACTCTGTCCAAAGCACAGACTCTCCTCCTCAAGGGATGGAGGTTGAGCTGGGGACAATCACAGGTCTACAAAACTCCTCAGGGGGATGGATTTCAGCCAGGGTCTCCTCCTCCTGGTCGACAAAGCCCCGTGTTCCGGAGGCAGAGCCCTTGCCAGGCACCAGCTCCCTCCTTGAGTCGCTTCCCGCACGTTGCAGCAGGGTGTTTACCATCGGGAATGTTATCAGAGGCGCTTATCGGCCGCGGCAGGTAAAGTAAACACGGGCCCAGCGCCGCGGGCAGGTTATCACCTGGCAGGCCACCGAGGTGACGCTTCACCGGAGATTGCCGAGGCACCGCGAGCCAAAGCGATCCCAGGGGACCAGCGGCACGGCCAAGCCAGCAAACTGCCACAGGCCTATGGAGAGGAAATGATTCCAGGGAAAGCGCTCGGCTTGCCAGGCAGGGGGTGATGCTGGAGCAGGTGGGGCGCAGGCAGGGTGGCAGGATTAGTGCGGTGCTGGAGCATATCCCAGTGCCCGCGAGGATAATGCCATGGCACTGCGGCAGAGCCCAGGCAGAGAAGCCAACCCAAACTTCCTACACTCAGAGAACAGCTCTTTCGCCACCTGTACGTCCCTAGACACACCCTGCTCCCGCTCCAAGGGGATTATCTGAAGGATGATCCATGGATATAACCCCTCCGGGCTCGGGGAGAAGCCAGCATGGGGGTGCTGGACCCCAACATGCCCAAATGGACTGAGAGTTGAAGCCACCTGGGCCCCCACAGCCTGGGGCCCTGCCCAAGACAGTATCTGGATGTGATGGAGCCAGGCTGAATCCCAGCTGGAGGTATGGGGATGCTCCCACAACATGCAGCACATACATGGGGTGCAGAAGAACCAAACACAAGTCACTGGTGCCATATGGTTGGGAACAGGCTGAGAACAAGCTCCTGGATCCCCACAGCTGGCACTGGCAAAGAGCCGCCGGCACAGCCCCGGAGTCCAAGCACTGCTGGGACAGGATGAACATGCAGAGGTTGTTTTTAGGAGCTCAGGTCAAAGGATGTGTCTGGAAAGGAAGGGAGACCCTACTGACAAGAAGCACCAAAATACCATCCCTTGGCATCACACCAAAAGGCGTTTCCCCTGCCTGATTCCCGTACACCCTCTGCCAGGTGATGCCACACTGCCCTGAAGCCAAAACTCGTATCATGGAGGCACCAAAGATTTCACCCGCCCTTCTCGCGTGCTGGAAAAATGGGCTCTGCCTCAATCTGGAGCATCCCTCTCCAGAGCTCAGCCTGCTCCGGCTTCCCTCACGTCATCCCTTAAATCCCCAAGCTCTTGCACTGCTTAATCCGGGTGAGCCGATTTATCCCTAAGCGGGGCTGACACCAAGGGGCACCACACAGGGATCGGGGAGAGGCACCCCCTGCTCAAGGCGAGGGCATCAGAACCCCTCCGGCATCACCAAACACACATAAATCCCCTAAAATGAGAAAAACCAGAGGCTGGAGAGAACTTGGAAGTGCTACAGGGTCCCCTCCCAGTTTTCTCTCCCCCCCATGGCCACCAACAGGAACAATTCCTGGGTCAGACAGTCACGGACACAGTGCTGGCATTGGGATGCTCCAGGAAGGATCTGGGGGCTGTGAGGAGCATCCTCAGCCCCAGAGGGAACATCACAGCAACTGCCTTGTCTCCCCTCTCTAGATCTCGCTCCATCCTGGCTCCCATATGCATCAGGGACACAGGTTAGGGGGTCAGGAACATGGGATAAGATAAGGTTGGGCTCCATGCACAGGTAACACAGAGGTTTCCCTTCCAAAAGCCACTTTTAGTGCTGGCACAGTGAGAAAAACACTTTCTAGCAGCTCACACTGTCACCCTCCTAAAGGAATTTGTTCAGCAAGAAGCTGCTTGTGCAGGAAAATCACCATCCCAAGTGTCCCAAACTACAAGTGGCATAAAACCAGTCGGAGTGCAGAGCTCTTCAGAGAAGGTAAAACCGGTGGGTGCAGGAGTTCACGGGAAAGAGAAAGCAATCCAGCGACCTGATGCCTCCCTGCCCAATACAGATACCCCTTCCCCGCCAACACCGGCTCCCCGAAACCCGCAGGCGAGTCCCGGGGCTTCTCCCTCCCTCGGGATAGCTGTGTCCCTGCCCTTACGCAGCGCTGGGATCCAGCCTGGAAAAGGTTCGGCGCGAGCCCCTCCGTCGGCGGGCGATTTTCGCTGGATCCCTTCCCCGGGGCCGGGGAAGCACGCGCGGGGGGGCCGGGCGAGCCAGGCGGGGATCCCGCCTTCCAAAAATCCCCAGGAGGCTCAGAGGCGGAGGGAGGCCCCGGCGGGCGGGCGGCCGCGGCCCGAGCGAGCCCGGGCGGGATCCAGAGAGCTGCCCTTGGTCCCGACGTCCAAGGTCATTTCAGTCCCGCGTGTCGGAGCTGGAGCGGAGCCATCCCGGGATGCTGGGGGGGAACGGCCGGAGCCGAGCGGCGCTGGCAGGAGAGAGAGACAGAGAGAACGGGAGGTCAGGCCCGAAGGGAACCCCGCGGATGCCCCTGCGCGTCCCGGCTGTTCCCGGCCCGGGGGGTCACGGCCGGGGCTGAGCCCAGACTCCGGTCCGGGGTCACCCCAGCGCCCGGGGCGCGGAGTCTCACCTGGAACGACTGCGAACGCCCCGCGGCACGAGAGGAACAGGAGGGAGCACGGAGGGACGCGGGGTGAGGCGGCCCCGGCCCGGCGGGATGTGCGAGGCACGGAGGGACCGTGGGAGCTCGGACACCGCCGGGACCGCGCCCGGGGCACCCGCGGGGCCGGTCCCGCCCCCTACCCGCGCTGGGCGCCCACTCACGCGGAGCCGGCGGGTCCCGGGCGGGAAGCGCCCGGCCCGGTCCGTCCCCTCAGGGAAGGTGGGGGGGGAGGGGAGTCGGTGTTTTCTCGCTCCCCTCAGCGCGGCGCCGCCGGCCGGGACAGGCCGAAGGGCAGCACCGGCTCCGCGGCGGCCGCGGCGGCGGCGGGGGGGAAGGGGCCCCGGTCCCGAAACCCCGGTCCTGATCCCCCCTCACTGCCGGCCCCCCCTCACTCCCGGAGTCCCCCTCCCCTTCCCGCCCCCGCCGGTACCTGCGCACGGCCCCGCGCGCCGCCGTCATGCCCCGCGCGCCCCGGCCTCCTCGCGCCGCCACGGCGCCCGCCCATTGGCCACACGACGCTTCTCCCCGCCCCTGCAGTCCGCCCATTGGTCGCCTGCCGCTCGGCCCCGCCCTTCCCACGCGCCGATTGGCGGCCCTCCGCACGGCACCGCCCCCCGCGCGCCGCCGCTGAGCACCGCCCCCGCACACAGGCCACGCCCATCGGCGGGAAGGGGCGGGGCCCGGGCACTCGCACGGAACCGCCTCATAAAGGGACCTCGCCCAGCACAGCCGGGCTCCAGGGCTGCCCGCCGCTCTCTCTCGTCCGAGGCCAGGACGCCATAGGCTCCCCCAACCCTCTCAAGAGTCCTCCACCAGCACCCTTCAACCCCTTCCAGACTCCTCCCTGGGATCCCCCTGAGTTCTCCCAGACCACCTCCCTTAGGCTTCCCAACTCCTGCACGTCCCCTCCCTTGGAACCCCCAGCCCCTGCAGACTCCCTAAACCCTAACAAACTCTTCCCCTGGATCCCCCAACCCCTCCAGACCTCTCAGACCGTTCCACCAGGGCCCCCAAACCCCTGCCGACACCCCCGAGGAGCAGATCAGTCCAGCAGGTGCTTCAGCTTCTCTTTATTGATGGACAGTTGTGCTCTGCCACCCCAGGGCCCATTGGAGTGCTGGGTGAGGGGCGCAGGGGCTCTGGGGCAGTGGGGGGACACGACTAACACAGGAGACAACGCTGTAGGGGAGCACGGGAAGCTCTTGCACGGAGCCAACACCCTCCTCCTGCCCCCATGCCCAAAATAACCAGAGAGGGGGCCGGATGCACCTCGGACTGGGCCTGGGGAGGTGTGTGGCCCCACGGGAGGGAGTGAGTAGCAGCTTGCCTTGAGCGAGGAGGGGTCTGGCCAGAACTGTTGACCACACTTTGCCTCTCTCCTTCCCCAGCCCCCCAAAGCAGGGCCAGGAAAGGGACATTTTACACCCTGAGGACAGGCACCAGGAAAACCTCCTACACCGACTCCAACACACATCAAGGCAGGACTTCACTATGGGGGAGAGGTTTTTTAAAAATAGACTAAACACTTCAAGTATATTTCTTTTAGTGATTTAAGGTCTCTTGCCCCTGCTGCTGCTGCACTGGGTGGTGTTTAGCAACCTACATCCACTCTAGGGACAAGGAGAACAGCGCAAGCGATGGCTGGTCTAATGCAAGGGAAGAGGGGGAGGGAAAGTGGGAAGGGAGGTGGGCAGGAGAAGGGAAGGCTGATTCTGGCGCTCAGGGAACGGGCACCACACGCATGGTGTTGGTGTAGCCGGAGCCAGGACGCCAGCCCGTCAGCACGATGACCAGGTCGCCGCTCTTGAAGAACCCACGGGCTTTGCCTGGGAGAGAAGAGGGAGGGGTCAGAGCCCAGGTCCCACCCTGCCCATTACCCAGTTGTCACCAGCTCCCTGAGCCACCAAGCCTGCCGCCCACGGCAGTCGTGGCTCCTGGAGGTCATCAAGATATCCCCCCGCTTCCTGCTGCCCACCCATCTGCTTTGGGGTTCTCTGCCAACAGAGCTTGGAATTCCAAAATGTAGGATCTGGAAAGGCTGGAGAACAGTCACCCTGCTCCAGGTTTCTCTCGTCTCTGAGAGTCATGAGTGTCACAGTTCCATCATTCACCACCTTACAAACAATCCAGTCTTCTGCAGGAACCCGTTCTAAGGAAGCTGTGACAAACCCACCGCCCCGTTTCCCAATCGGATGCAGCACAGCTCATGCAACCACCATGTTTCCCAATGGGATCCGGTTACCACACAGGCAGCCAAGTTCCTCTCCTTGTCACCAGTGCCCACATTCACCCCCAAAGCCCCACCCGGGGGCTCAGGGCCCCCCCATCACTCACCGACGTTCATTCCCAGGTTGACGCGCAGATCCACGTCCTCAGCCCAGGCGTCGTGGGCGGGGTCCTTGCAGAGCACAGGGAAGATGCCCCGGTACAGGTGGGCCTGGCGGGCCACCTGCGCGTTGCGGGTGATGGCGATGATGGGGGCGCGCGGGCGGTACCGCGACACCAGGTGTGCCGACCTGCGGGGAGAACACACCCAGTGGAGCCCCACGTGCCGGCACTGCTGCCAGAAGGGACGGAGAGGACACTGTGTATGGCCAGCGGGAGCACAAGCAACGCACAAGGGCTCCCCAGAACCCCTGCAGGGACATGACGGATGGCCACCCTGGTGACCATCTCCATGGAGATGCCAGCTAAGAGCCACTCACCCACCAGCTTGACACGGCTGAATTCCCAGTTAGGCAACTGGGCGGACACCACCTCGCCTCCCAGTTCAGCAAGTGCCACTGGGGTGTTTTGGTCCCCAAACAAGCCTTTCCTTGTCTCTGTTGCTATGTTAAACTGGCGAGGCGCCATTTATTCCAGCCTCTCCAAGCAGGCCTTGGCATCTCAACTGAGGTCCCTGCAAGTTCCCTCTGTTTTGAGGAGCTCCCGGCTTCTGGGATGGAAAGAGCTGGTGCCAGCAGTGCTCCCCAAAGCGTGCCAAGGACGAAGCCATCTGCCTCCCAGCCACCTGCTGAAGCAGCAAACAGGCCAGTTGCTCCACACAGCTCTGCTCCTGCACCCAGTGGGAAGCAAATGCAACAGAGCCCAGAATTTATACTGGGAAGTTGGGCACAGAGGCCTTAAAACAGCAGCAGCACACTCTGGGTGGGGATTACAACTTCGCTTTCCCTGGGCACATCTGCAAACAGACAGATTCAAACTATAAGGCCATGGCATCTACAGCTCCATCTTTCCAAGGGCCATGCCTGCATCTCCACTCGCTTTTGCAGCCTTGTTTAGTGGAACCAAGCTCAGACACACAGTTTGCTGCTCAAAGCAGGCAGCAGCAGATGCTCCAAGCACCCAGCCACACGTGCCAACTCTCAGACAATCCTTCCCACACTGTCCAAGCCACCTCCCGGGAGCTCTAGGAGATCCATGTACTCAAAGGGTTAACTGAATCCACAGCTAAAAATATTCAAAGATCAGAGTTCAAAATCTCTTTAAAAAGGTCAAGTGTAAAGCTAGAACCCTGGACAAAGATACATTACAAGCATGAGGGTAACCAGAACTCGACACTTGTGGTTCCCTCACCTCTGCACAAAGTGGTTGCTCCAAATCATTTTAAGCTGTAAATTTAGGTGAAGGATTTTTACTGATGGTCCAGGTCTTCAGGTAGATTGTGTCCAGCACACACAGCCACATCTCTGCTGCTGCTGCTCTACCGCTTTAGTGCAAATCCAGGGCAAGAAATCCTGATTTTCTTCCAGAAAGCAGCCTCAGACTTGTGGTTGGACATGCATTGGGAAGAGTCAGCCTGATTCCTCTAGATGGAAGAGCTGATCCATGAGGCTCCAGCTGCCTTCCCACAACTGGAAGAACGGGTCTCTGCTGGGCAGTTGTCACCATTGCTGGACAGAAATCCCAAACTACATCACTCCAGCATACCTCTCACCTGCAGCCACTGAGCTCACCTGGGAGCCTGCCAGACACCTGCCTGTGCGGAGATTATTTGCAAGCAGGCACAAGGAAGCCTGGAAGAAGAAATTTCCAAAGCTTTCCCTTTCCCTAACAACCCTAGGCTACACAGTCCCTCTTTGCCTCTTGGGCTCAGGCAAGCAGGGCTGATGCCTGCAAAGTTCAGCAAGGGACCAATAATTTAGATCCTATGAAAGACCAAGGCTTTGATTTAAAAAAAAGAAATTAAAAAAAAGATATAAAATAGATCCTTCATCCACTGAACTTCTGCCTCCCTGTTACATCAATGGTTTCTTGCCAAGAAGTTTGAATTGGAGCTGCAACACTTATTTTCCCTTGGCTCTTCCAGCCAGCACTGCTGGCAGAGCTGCTACTCACAGCAGTGAGGGGCTGGTGCCACGCTGGCAGACACAGGCTGAGGAACTCGGAGCACACAGATTGAGTCCATCAATGAGAGACCAGCACTGCAGGCAGGCCTGGGCTCTCAGTCACTGCCAGAACTGGGCTCCACGGCTCTCTCAAGGCCATGGTTTTAGGATCCTCCTTCCCCCACCCTGTCATGTAGTTGGGCTTGATCCAGGGGAACCTGTCCCCTCCTACCTTCCAGACTTGGTGAGGACAATAATGGCCCCACTGCAGCACTTGAAGGACGCTTCCACAGCGCCAACAGCAGCGGCCTCGGTGGGGTCACAGTTGAGGGGGGTCAGACGGCGCAGTTCCTCAAACAACTGCCTGTGAAAGATGGCGGCTTCGGCCTCCCGGGCAATCTATAAGAGCAACATGCATTCGGGATGACAACACTCACAGCACCACTCGGGCAGCACAGAGAGGGCGAGGTGCTCTGTCACAGGGTGGCACAACAACACTGCCACCCCACCAGCACTACCCTGGAGAGGAACAATTTGATTTCCCAGGCGTTCTTTTCTGAAGTGGTGGCACCTCGCCCTGCCGTGCCCACACTCAGGTGACACTCATGCCAACTGCCAGGCACTCTCGCTCTGCCTCTGCCTGCTGGGGTCCCTCCCTGGCACAAGTCAGCTCAGCCCACAGCGGTTACGCAAGGCCAGCACGGGCTGAATTCCTGCAGTGTTAGAATGGAGCGTGTTTTTGCCATGGCAAGGGCTGGCCCCGAGCAGCTCTCTGAGCCCTACCTGCCGGACTCGGTCAGGACTATCAGGGCTGCAGCTAAGCACTTAAAAGAGGCCTCCACCGCGCCCACCGCCATGGCATCGGCAGGGTCCCTGTTGTTAACATTGAGCCGTAAAATCTCCTCGAAGAGCTGACGATGAAACATTGCGGCCTCGGCCTCCCGAGCGATCTGCAGCCCCCAGGGGAAGGAACAAGGAGAACAGGAAAGAAGAGAAGGAAAGATATACCAGAGGAACATGAGATCACGTTAATTTGCTCAATTATCACAGTATTGCATGCAAGAGGGTATTAAGACCAAGCTGTGAAACCTTCTGGTTCTCAGGTCGTGAGTTTGCTGGATACAACCCAGACTAATGTGCAGCACACCATGGGACCGGCAGGCCCTGGTCACTGGGCAGGCATTCCAAAGGTGGCTTCTTACTGCATTTTGGAGTCCTGTCAGAGCAGGCAAACACCAACTGCTTTTCAAGGAACAGAGCAGGCCAGCTCAGTCAGACTGTGCTTTGTTACAGCTGCTTATGACTCCCTTGAGAGGCTCTTGTGCCACCTACCAGCCTGCCCACAGTCCTGCTTGCAATTCCTCAAGAGAGAATCTCTGTGGCTTCTTTTCATACTCTCCCAACACCACAGAGTTCTGTTGTAACAGTCTTCATGGAGCCAACGTGCAAACAACGCACTTTCAACATGAGCCCTCAAGGTGGAACACTGGTCCTCTCAGCTTTGTTAGATTTAGTTTAATTTCAGAGCAAATAAAGATTTAGTTTAAGCTGAGAATCAATAAAGGTTTAGTTTAACTTGAGAGCCAATAAAGTTTCACCTCCAAGTGGGATATCAATTTCCCTTTTGGTAATAAGGAAATAAACAGAAACAAGTCTTCCTTATAGGGTTGTCACAATGTGGATAGTGAGGTGTTTGTACAGTGCCAGATGTGACAGATGAGGGGGACACAGGCACAACTAAGGACTTTCTGTTCCTGCTGAGCATTGGCAACAGGTTCAGTAACCTGCTCATCCCAGCATCCTGGGAATCACTCACATTAAAGACAACTCCCATCTCAGGAGGCTGCATTAGCCCCTGACAACCCAATAAAGAAGGCTTGCAGAGACTAGAAAAGCATGCAAAGGTTGATCATGTTCAAGGACAACTTCATCCAGTTATTTCAGAAAGGGAGCAGCCACTACACAAAGCGCAAGTTCCTGTTTAATTAGAGATCAATGTGTCATTATAGTGAAAGCTTTGGAGTTAAAAAGTCAAGAATTTTCCTACTCTAGGGTTAATGATTTATTTTATGTGATGCTGGGAATTATCCCTTCCACAGTTATCAGTTTAAGCCAAAGCAGTTAAGTATCTTATGTCTAAAAATAACAGGACACATGGGGCAGGCCAGAACAGCAGGCTGGTGCCAACTTGTCCTCAAGCAGTTTGTTACTGCTGGCTTTAGATAAAATGGGAGTATTTGCCTCAAAACATTCACTCCAAATGCAGGAGCTGGAAGCCAGGCAGTTTATCTTCAGCCCTGGTACAAAGGCAGCAGCCCTGTAGAGCACATAGGGCAAACCCAAGTTTAGCAGGAAGCCTGCATTCCCCAGGTGTCACGGAACATGGGAATACACGTGTCTGCTTTGGCATGGCTGCAGAGGGACAGCAATCCTTAACTCCACCCCAAAGCTGGATCTGCTCAGGCAGGAATGACTATACAGGGTTGGTCCATGGGTGGAAACACCAGGGAAGGTGGGAATAAGGGAAATGGGGTGGCTGTTTAAACCTTGGTCCCCTCAAACAGCATGGCCAGTGTGGTGTTTGAAGACCAGTGTGGATCATGGACTTGAATGGGAAGGAAGCCCACTCCCATTAGCAGAATCAGCCTGCCCAATATTTGGAAGCTTACCACTTAGGTGGAAACACCCATCTGCTCTGGCCATGCTGCATGTCTCCAGACCGTGGTTACTCAGGGCACTTTTGCTGGGCTTCTCTAACACCAAGGGAAACAGCTCAGAGGGAAGATCCTGGCTGTTCTGGGAGGAGCTCCTACCATTAGAGTTGGCACCTTGCTGCCTGCAACATCTTACATTCAAAGGGAATCCGTGTTTCAGTTGCTGCACTGAGGGTTAGTTAAAGCCTTCAGTGTTTCCCTGGGGGCCTGGTGAAACAAACAGCACTATCCCCAGTCTGCAGGAAGAGGGAAGAAGGTGTAACAGGTCCTGCACTCAGCTTACAGATACAATATAACCTGCCCAGGTCAAGGAATTAATGCCAGGATGGAAATCCAGGTCTAGGGTTTGCTGCATCAAGTTCCCAACTCTTGGTAGGAAGTCAACCCTCATGATTTAGGGGGTGGGAAATGAGGGAGAAGCTTTTAGATGCTCCATTAGTGTTTGGCCTGGAAAAGAGCAGTCACTGCCCAGTCATCATCAAGTCATATTTTGCATTTGCCGCGTGCAAAAAACACCACTCCATATAGAGATAAAAGATATTCAGGCAACACACTGCAAACCAACACTGGCTGAGTTGATTAATCTGTAAAACCTGAACTACAAATAAAACTGGTGAGAGTTAGAACTGGTGAGAGTTAATCACTGCTGTGATTCACAGCACTGCTAACTGGGGAGCAGCAACACTTGTAGGTACTTGACATCAGGCTTTTATCAGCTGAAACTTGAAGCAGAGCAGAGGTTTCTGGCAGTTCAGGCATGTAAAAATATGGTGCTGTCACTACTCATGCAACAAACCCCCACAACACCGAGCACACATCAGATGCTGAATGCAGCAGTGCTGTAAACCAGCCTCAGGAGCCTCCCCCACCCCCTCCCACATGCAGTCAGCCAAAACCTTTCATTATCTACAGATAAACTGCTTAAGCAGCTCCTTGACCTTGCAGAAGTTTAAGGCATTTAATATACCACTGCAATAGGACAGTGGACAAAACTTCTATCAAGGTAATGGCAAAAACCTCTTTACCCTGCCCTAAGCAAAAAGAAATGGGAAGTTTCATACGTTGGAGCAGCCCTCAGCTCTGGCTGACAACACTTTGCAGCACACAGACCGAGGCTCCAGGCCCTCAGGACCATATTCGGTCAATAAAAACCCACCCACAGCAGAGTGTGAGCAAAGAAATGCCAACTGGTGTGGCTGGGCACATTTTGGTCCCCATGTGCCCGGCCCAGGGCCCAGAGCAGGGCAGCACTCACCGCGTGCTGCATGCGCACGGCCTCCAGAGGGTAGTCACCCTTGGCTGTCTCCCCGGACAGCATGATGCAGTCGGCGCCGTCCAGCACCGCGTTGGCCACGTCGCTGCCCTCGGCACGCGTCGGCCGCGGCTTCTTGATCATGCTCTCCAACATCTGCAAGAGAGCAATCCAGAGGGGTCGAGATGCTGCCAAAGGAAGCAGCTGCTTTTTCATTAGTGCTCTTGACAGGTTGGGCAGAAAGTGGGATGCAGCCTAAGAACTCTGGGAGAAGAATTCTCCGTGAGCTCCATGCAGGAGAGTTCTCTGTGGGTATAGAACAGAGGTACCTGGTCCCTAAACCAGCTTTGAATTTGAGCATCTCTTAGCAAGGAAAACAACCCATTTCATTCTGTACCCACTGTACATTTATTCCTTTGCCAAGGAAATTTAACTCACACAACATCCCAGACACAACACTCCAACTTTTTAATTAAACTTCCCAGCATAAGGCTTGGTCCAAGGAACCCAGGGCACTTTAGAGCAGAGTGTGGCATTACACATATTTTTTGAAAGCTCAGATCCAGTCATACATTCCCCCAAATTTGGGGTTTTTGCATCTAGATACCAGAAAGAGCAAGGTCTGACCCAATAAAGTCACCTTCATCCAGCACAGCATTTCAGATGTTGTAGATAATACGTACAGGGTATAAAGTCAGAACAGCCAACTCCATGAGCTTCCTAAGCATCCACTCTCAAGAGAGCAGAAAACAGGACAGCTTTCCATGAGGTTAGCTCTTCCTAACCCTTCTCCACACACCCAAGCCTGTCCAGTTCTCCTGGCTTCCTCAGCTTTCCCCAGCTGGATCTCACCACTGGGCAAATGCCACTCACATCCCGTGGGGCACTGCCTGATGCAGCGCTCCAGCTGCATTTCAGTAGCAATACAGGAAAAAGGAGCATATGCCACTGTAAATCCAGAACCTCGTCTGATGACTACTGTCTAGGGACAGTATTGGCTTCCACAGCCTGTGTGCAGAGCAAGCACAGCAGGAAACCAGCTCTCCAAGTGCCCAAGGACTGTCTGCACATGATCCCTACTGCTCCCAGAATAAGGAGATGGATATTTCACTCAGTTCCTTCTAATGCTGCAGTGTGGCTGCATCTTCTAAGACACCTGGAAGCCTGGGCAAGTCTTCCCTATCAGGCACAGATGTGCTGCCACAAGATGCCAAGGCAAATTGTGCCATTTTCCCCCAGAATTTGTTTAGTCAGCCCAAGAGGCTCATTATCTCATGATGTTTTGAGGTGTAAAACCTTCAGCAGGCACCCAGAAGGTCCTGTAACCTTCCTGGGGAGGATCCTAAACACAGAAGTGCCTCAACATGAACTCCTCAGCTATGAGCAAAACCTCTTCGCTCTTGGCATCTCACTCTCTAGCTAATGTCACCAAGCCATGGCAGCTCCCAACGTTCCCTCTGGGCCAGATTCCAGTCGCGAGGAGCCAACAATGCGTTTCCAGTACCTGAGTGGCACAGATGATGGGCTTGCCAGCCCTGTTGCAGCGCCCAATCATCATCTTCTGGGCGAGGAAGACTTTTTCAGCTGGGATCTCGATTCCCAGGTCACCACGGGCCACCATAATGCCATCGCTGGCCTCCATGATCTCATCGAACCTGACAGCGAGACAAGAGCTGTGTTATCCCATTTGTTCTACAAAGCACCTTCCCATCTGCTCTGTTCTCCTCTTCTGGAAGGGAGCATCAATCTGGAGCATGATACGCCATCAGCACACGGCCTTTCCACAGGGTGTTTGTGTTCCCGCAATGCCAAGGAAGAAGGAAGAAAGCCAAGACCAAGGCCCAGCACATACTACATATTCAGTGCTACACAAAGCTGTCTAGAGCTACAGGAAGGGAGCGTGAGTTCATTTATTTCAGTCTGACAAACCTGAAGTGCCCCCCACCCAAAGCTCACCTGCGCACACCCTCGTGGTTCTCGATCTTGCTGATGATCTTGATGTTCTTTCCCTTCTCCCCCAGCACCTTCCTGACGGCGTGGACATCGGCAGCTTTGCGGATGAAGGAAGCAAACACCATGTCCACATTCTGCTCCACACCGAATTTGAGGTCCTGAATGTCCTTTTCGGAGACAGCGGGCAGGTCGACGGCAGCGCCAGGCAGGTTCACGCCCTTCTTGCTGCCGAGCATTCCACCGTTCTCGACCTCAGTCATGACATAGTCCTTGCCTGAAACACGTGTTCCCACAGTCAGTGTTTGCCAGGACGCTCCCACTACCGGCTCCCACCTCCCCTGCCTGAGAACAGCAGTTCCAACGGCAACACACAAGATAAAAAGCACATCACGTTCCTTCAGAGCATTTGTGTAACACACGAGTTCCCAAACCGCCCTTGGGAACACAACACATTGGTTTAAAACAACTTCTACATGTTCTTGGAGGAGATGAAAATTGTTCTGTGCAGGAGATTGTCTTCCCCCAAAAAGGCTCCCAGGTTGCACCTCTGCACACAGGAACCCTGTGACACCAAACTGAGCAGCCTAAAAGCCTCACCTCAGTGTCCATATGCACTCAGGGATTAGAGGCTCCAGCACATTAGGGAGCACTATAAAGGGAATATCATGGAACTACCCTTGCCTCTAAATTCCCACTTAAAGCAGGTTCTGTCTCTAACCACAAAACTCAGGGTCTGTGCTGTAAAACTAGTTAAACCCTGCATTAAGAGCATGAACTAGCTTGGCTGAACAGGCTTTGATCATGAGGTCTGATATGGCCCTACAACATGTCCCCCTTTGAAGAGGGGCTTTTGAAGAGGGGCTTTAGAAGCCAGCCCAGGGAAACTCAGCTAAAGTTATTTTTTGTAAAATTCCTACACTTAAAGTAAAGAAAGTTTGGTTTAAAGTCTCACTACAGCATCAAGAACCATGTCTTCCTTTCTTTAATATAGAACTGCAAGGTAAAAAGCAGTTACTGGAGGGAAAGCACAAAGGAAAAAACAAGCAGGCATAGCTGGAATGGCTGTTACCCACCTTTCTCCTTAACCAGCAAGGAAATCAGACCGTCATCCACAAAGATTTTGCTGCCAACGTCTACAACCTTGATGAGATTCTTGTAGTCCACCCACAGCGTGTTCTCATCGCAGTTCTCCATGAAGGCATTGTCCAGGGTCACTTTGAGTGGTGAGCCCTTCTTCAGCTCCACTTCTGCTGTGCCACTCTGGGTGTCAAAATGTGTGTCAGCAAAACCAGGAAAAACCAGCACACAACCACCTCCCAGCCTGCAGCAGTTCATCCAAACTTTGGGTAGGTGTTGTGTTACCTCGTTTCCTAGGATATTTTTTGTTTGGAAAAGGCCACAAGCTTAGCATGATAACTAGTCTCATGAGGTGAAAAAAGTGAGATAAAAACCCAGCAACTTACTCCCTTAATG
Source organism: Lophotriccus pileatus (assembly GCA_035583135.1). Taxonomy (NCBI): domain Eukaryota; kingdom Metazoa; phylum Chordata; class Aves; order Passeriformes; family Tyrannidae; genus Lophotriccus; species Lophotriccus pileatus. The sequence continues at coordinate 18,025,209 of JAWWES010000018.1, forward strand.
AGTCCAGTTCGGATTTCAGGTCCCTTGGTGTCCAGTGCAATAGCCACAGGTCTGTAGGTGATGGGATCAGAGGCAAAGCTCTCTGTGGCTTCTCGCACGTTCTTGATTGTGCCCTCGTGATACTGGCAAGGAAAAAGATAGGGAATGTTCAGGCCATTTCTACTCCACTGCTTGTGGAAAAGATCCTGAAACACTGCCCAAGCTGAAAGCTTTGCTTTCACATCATGCTCAGTTTCAGTTCTACCTTCAAAATTTAATCCAGACTAAGATTCCAGAAAACCAGAGTGTAAGGATAAGGCCTTCCTGTCATGTAGGTGGAATCTGGAAATTATCTGGCTGTGCCCTCAGTTCTAACTCCAGAAGGACAACTCAAGGAGAAGCCCAGGGGCCTGGCTGAAGTGATTTTCTATCAGGAAACAGGCTCGCCAGTTGAAGATGGTTAAGGACCAACAGGCCTTTAGGGGCAACACTGCCAAAAGTTTTGCTGAACACCTGCCCATTCAACACAGCAGAACATCAGCAGATGGATAACTGTGTGCATGGAAAGACAGCTGGATGGCAGAAGAATGTCACAGCTAAGCCACAATCACACATGACTGTGCTGCTCCTCCTCCCTTGAGAGCACCAAAGGGAAGATGTCATTCCCCATTCCTTTCATTACACACTCCCACACACACTTCCAGCCTGACCCACAATCAGTCCCACAGGTGGACAAGCCTTTCATTACCTCTTTGGCTTAAATTTCTCCAAGTGATAAAGGATTTGCAAAGAGGATGTTATCCATGTAAACATTTACATTTTATTTCAGAAGCCAAAGCAATCAAAGCAGGAGTTCAATGCTGCAGCACCACACACCTGGCTTCCAAACCTCCACATGTACGGGAGCATTTTGCTAATGCTGCCAGTTTTGGGACAGTTTTGTGGGAAAAATCCCATCCTAATCCCTCAAATGTGCTTTGAATGGCCAGCAGATCAGTTTACTTTACTTGTTCAAACAACATTAAGAGATAACCTGAACTACTTACAACTAGGAAGAGTTGTGTAACACTTGACAGACTTTTGTAGATAAGAAATACCCTTTCCCCCCTCTGTGCCCAAGTGACAGAGTTCGACCTGACTCACCTGCAACACCTGGCTCCCTTTGCCCTGACTCACCTGGAACACCCGGCTGCCTCATGCCACTCACCCCCTCAACACGAGCCCTGCACACCAACCTGATTATCTCAGGGGCAATAATCCAGTGCCAGGAAGCTGGTGCTGGGAAAAGCCATACTAAAGTTCACATTCTAACATGTGAGTGCCCTTGGCCAGAGATACCCAACAGCTGATAACTCCTTAGGACAGGAAAATGATTCAGTTTATTGACTGGGTGTGCAAGTTGGGATTGAGATGGCCCCAACCCTTCAAGGCACTGCAGCCTGGGATACAGCAAAGAAAACATGCCTGAATGGTCTCATGAAACTTATCTGTTCCCAGTCATCTGGGATTTTTCCATTTTAGTTTGATATCGAGGACTGACTGAGCCCGACCTCCTGAAGAGTTACATATGCAGAATGGGAACACAGGCAGAGCTGGAAGCAACGGCCATTTTTATTCTATGTAAAAGGACGGCAGGCAGGTGCCAAAACACCTCTGCCAAAGCTGAATCCCCAATAAATACTTTGGGGTGGACACCAGAACCTAAGCACTTGTGACAGACCAAAACTCTGTGGGGCTTGACTTGAAACTGCAGTGTTTGAGGAACCAGGAGAGGACACTAACTTAGGACTGGCTACGGCTGATGGTCCCACTCCACAAGAGATGGCAGCTGGACCAGAGTCCGCAGTAATCCAATCTCAGCTATGTGAAAGGTGCAATTAGACCTCACCCAAAGCCACATTCCTTGTCCTTAACCTCAGCCAACAAGTTCACAGATCGCAGCAGCCACTCTGCTGGGCAATAACGGTGTAAAAATTCCCAGTTTCAGCCTGGCCACCAATTCCCTGATGTGTCACCCAGCTCAAGAGCCACCTGGCTGCAGGATCTGATTACCAGGAGGCAGACTTGCTCCACATTTTCTTCAAGATTTCTCAACTGCAGGCCCTGCACTGACGCTGTCCCAGGGTCTTTAGTCAAGGTCTAATGGTTGCCCCCAGTTAAGTGAATTCTGACACTGCCCTGTGCCCTTTAAAGGTCACTGAGGGTGAGAGGCCAAGCTGTTACACACCACGAGGCTCACGGGTCAGTAAGTAAAGCCACCTGCAGCTGCTACTGGCTAGTGGGTGACATTTTGAAAGCTGGAAAGGGAGCCGGGGTTAAAAAAAAACCTCAGCAGAAAGGCAACCTGGAATGGGATCCTCAACTCTTCCAGTACCACTGAAGATCTCAGCTATTTATAGCAGTAAGGGCTTGTCTATCAGGGAGTGTTGATTTCTTTTGACCTTACTGTTCTAAGCTCACCATGCCACGTCCCACGACCCTCCTGAGGGCCGGGAACGCAACTGGAGCAGCTGGTGAGCCAGAAAACTCAGGAGTCCATTCTTCCCACTGGGCACAGTAATTACATCAAATCACTAACAGATCCCTTTTGAGACTGAGTTATTCATTGATGACCCACTTGTGAAACCCCCAGCAAGGAAACAAGAAGTGAGATGAACTGATAGCGTGACCTCCTGCTGAGGTGCAAAACAGCAGCAGCAAAACAGGGGCAGGTGTTTTCGGCTTCTGCCGCTGCTGCTTTGTGCAGTTAACAGCAGCATGTGAGAACAAACTGAGGTATTTCACGGCAAGCAGTTGGCACACAGTGCCAAATTCCAGTTACCTGGCTCCCTGGTGCAGGGAAGGGCGTGGAACCAACCTGAACTGCTTTCAAAATGGCTCAGAAAACACACTTGAATGTTATCAGCAATTACACAGGCTCGGTATGTACAGTGTGCTTTCCCCAAAAGCACAGCTATTTCGCCTTCCCACACCAAGGCTGACCTGGATGAAGCTGGATTTCCCTATTCCCTAAGGGACAGGAGCAGCAGACACACACAGGGCCCAGTCAGGGCTGTATGAGCTCAGGCCTCACCCTTACCTCATGGGTGCCGTGAGAGAAGTTGAGGCGGGCAACATTCATTCCAGATTTAATCATTTCCTTCAGCTTCTCCACAGAGCGGGAGGCTGGGCCTAGAAGGAAGAAACAGTTTGAACATTAACTTTGTAAAAATAATGAGGTAACCCACACACCCCAAGCTGTTTCATGTGGAAGAGAAAAGGTAACTGGATACAGGCTTGCTCAGCGCTGCAGCAGCAAAGGTTGTTTTAACTTGCCCACAGAACCCAAGCAATTCCCATTTCCCTGGGTACTGGAATCACTCCCAGCAGTACCACAGGTTAGGCAAACATGGGAAAGTCGTGTGCTGAAGGAACATGACTTTCCCAAGTTCAGCCCTGGCAAGGGATGAAAGCTGGATCCCTCTCACAATTTCCCTAACAGGTTTCACCCAGGTGTGGGTTCTTGCTGCGACTCACCCCTATCCAGGAATCACCTACCAATGGTGCAGATGATGCCAGTGTTCCTGGCAATGGTGGGCTCAGAGTCGATGTCCAGGCGGCACATGTGCTCCAGGAAGGTGTCTGCCATGGCAGCATGGAGCTGCTGGGTCTGGATGAAAGCAGTCCCTGCATCATGGTGCTTCGACATGGTTGCTCGATTCCTGTGTCTGGAAGGGAAGAAAGCAGTGCCAGGTTTGGGAATCACCCTGACCTGCCCAGCAAGCAGAGACACCAACACACCCATGTGATGAATATGGAGGTAACGAGAAAGCTGCTACTGGGTCAGACTACCTTTATGTTCCTACTTGAGAGTCTTAACAGGCAAGACATTTCTACTTCCATGTCATCCCCCACATGGACCACCCAAAGCTCACCTGCCTTCTATGCAGATGTTCCCTTCATAGCTTCTCTTCATTGCCAGTCTTCCCTTGGAGCTACACAACGCAACAAAATTCAAGCACTTGAGTGCGCAGGCAGAGATTCTGCCTCCTCCCTCCCAGCTCTCCAGTCATTCCTATACAAGCCTCGACTGCGCTTCTCATCCCAGCCGGGACTGGGGCAGCTCGGCACTGGCGTGACTGCGGCATGCCCGGACACGGGCAATCCTCTGCCCAGAGCACCTAATCATGGCAAAGCCCGCCTAAGCCTAAACCCCAGCCTCTAAGCCTGGACAAGCAAGCAGACTTGAGTTGATTAAACACAACACCTTGGCAGAGAACATGTAAAAGACTGAAGATTTCTTTAATACGTTCAAAGTCCCTCTTTGACTGAAGACACTGCAGGTCTCCCCTGTCCCCTGCACTCCTCCTTACCTAGGACAGCTGAAAACCAACATAAAGTTTAAAACTGGTTATTTTTTCAGAATTTGGTTTAAAAAACCTCTCTGAACTCAGGCTGCTTGGCTATTCAGGACTAGAGCATCTCCATAACAGCAGGAACAGCTCATAATCCCAAGAGGAAGGTGAGCTAAAGCCTAACTGTCCCCTGAGATGGGAGGACACTCATTTCCCAGCAGTGCTGGTGCCCCCAGGCATTTCTAATTGCAGTAATTTTGTTCTCAGGTAGAAGTGGCAACTAAAAGCTCTTGTTTCTTGGACCTGCCCAGGTGAGAATCCAAAAGCCTTGGTAAGGAAGAGATGCAAGGTGGTGGCTACTGGCATGGACAGACTACTCATTTTGGCTTCAAATATTGGTCTGAGTTCAAACTCCATCCCTTGGGCATGCATGGGATATTCAGAGTAGGCATGAGCTGCCTTTACCTCTAAGATGTGCTTGTAGAAATGTGGGTTGTGGCTCAGCTAAAGGTTGGCACAGAGCAGGGACTGAGCAGGGTTTTTGTTCTGCCCACCGCGGGCAGAAAAAGCCCCCCAGTAACCCACTGAGCAATGTGAGGGGCACGCACCAGCTCAGCAGGCTCAGCTGTGGCAGAGGCTCTAGTGAGCCCAAAAGCTCTGCCAGAGCTGAGCAGAAAGACAGCCATGCCCTCCCAGCCTGCCCTGAGCCGGCCGGTGCCGCAGCGGCTCCTCCCCTGCTCCGCAGCCCTTCCTCACGTACGTGCAGCTCCTCGCGCAGCCAGCCCTGACTCACCATCGCCGCTGCCATGCGGCACAGGGCGCCCAGGCCACACAAAACCATAATTTGACCTGGCAAAGCCTCTTTTCCCTCAGCCCTGCCAAAAGATGCTGATTCACTGGAGCCACTACACGAAGGTCTGCCCACATGAAAAGCCCAATGAAGTCTCATTATTATAGGAAAACCCTCTGGTCAGCCTGAAACACTGTTGTTTCAGCACTCTAACACTTGCTGCTGCATTCTCCGACACCTGCAGAGCAGCGCCGGCTTCTCTAGATGCCAAAACCAACAAGCCTTTTCTGGGAAATCACCTCCACGCACAGGCCAGCAGGTCTGCACAGCTGCTGGGAACACGAGGAATAGGGAACAACGGGATCCTGACACAGAAACTGCACCCACAGCATGACTTGGAAGTTCATAACAATAGCCAAGTGAATTCTCCCTGCCTCCTGGAAATCCTGCACCCACTTAAGTCATTTGCAAATACAACTTTAACCCCTCTAAAGTCTTTATAAAGAGAAAGGAAAAGTTCACTTCCCAGTCAGAATCTCCTTCACAACTTTCCAGCAGTTCAGTGAGCTCAGAAAAAGTAACTGGAGACATCATGACCTTGTCCAGGGGCGACAGCAGAAACGCAGGAGCCAAAAAGTGTCCCAAACACCCATCTGCCCCAGTGCTGGGCCCACCACCACAAAAATTCACTTCTTAATGCTCCCTCTGGCCTCCCATCACCACCGCACATTTACAAAGCAGCAATTGAATTCTACTGGAATGACCAGTCTTATATTTATATCAGGAATGTCTGGCATTTCCCACCACTCTGCTTTTTTTAAAATCAAACAGAGGGGCAAGGACTTCAAGGACACCTGAAAACACAGAGCTCTCAGTCTGGGCTGAGCAAGGAAGCGGGATAAGCAATACTCTACAAAGCCTGAAGCTTGCAGCACTGAATAAACCTGAATTCCTTCCCTGAGGAATAAAGATTAAATCCCCAAATTTATTACTTGGGCTGCCTGTGCTCCAGGCAGGGCATCCCATTGATGTCTGGTATCTCCCCAGCTCTTGAATATTCCAGAATAAGCCATTTGAGGTCAGGACTGGTTTTGCAGTAGCCAGGTGACTAATTCCAGCCAGCTCATCCAACTGGTCAGCCAAGAAAGCCTAAAATCACAGCACCTCCAGATGTGCCCTTGGGGATGGAGAAAGGAGAGGGAGCAGCAACCCCCACCCTGGCAATCCCCACCCAGGGCCAAGTGTTTGCTGTTGTCGGTGACAATGGGAAGTGGGAACTCCAGCAGGGACTGTCCCCAGGCCACACCGGTAGAGCTGTGTCACTGCCGGGAGGAATTGCAGCAGGAAGGGGGGTGTGTGCTCTTGGGGGGTGATGATTCTGGATTTACAGCTCAGCCTCCCTTACAAAACCTCTCTGATGCTGCAGAACGACGCTGCTCATTCCCAGTGGCCCCAGCCAGAGGCAGAAATGGTTTGAGTTAGTGCTTAGGCCAGGGTTATGAAACCAGGCAGGCCTTCAGATTCCCAAAAAAAGACTACGAAAACATCAGCCTTGCTCATTCCAGAGGCAAAAGGCATTTAACAGCAGAGAAATGCAGCTGCCTGGCACCCCCTCTCCCCGGGAGGAAGGACAGCATGAGGTGGTGTCTCGACATTACGTAAGTACAAAATGGCCACCCCAAAATACCACCCCTTTTCTGCAAGTCCAAATGGGACCCAGGAGCCACCACCTGCTCCTGGCTGGCCACAGCTTTCCCCGGCAGCGAGCCGGGGATCCACGGGAGGAGAGCCCCACAAAAGGGATGGCTCTCCGGCTTTTTGGCAATGGAAAAGGAAAGTCGGGCCCAGGGAGACAGCAGCACTTTCCCTGTGTGCTGCTGGCTCAGCAGAGCTGCCCTCCCTGCAAGGCAAACGCACAGAGGAGGCTTAAGGAAAAAAAATAAAGAGAGGAGGCAACAATCATCGGCTGTTCGGTGACAAGAAAGACTTATCTCGAGGATATTTGTAGGACACACCTACAGGCTTAACCTTGCAGAGGACAAGGAGCCTTTCAGACCAGCAAAAAGCACCTGGCTGCCTTCAGGCAAGTTGTAAAAACCTGCTTTACATGACAAAAGGAAGCTTTGGGTCTTTTTTCTAACATTTGAACAGGTGGAAGTGGAGCTCCCAGTGCTGCATCCCCACTCCAGAGTGGAGGTCGCTGCACGTGGCAGCGCCCCGGTACTGCAGCCCCATTCCCTACGTGCCATCCATCACCACCACGCTGCGGCTCCATCTTCCCCCGGGAAAACAACGGGAGATAAAGGACCAGCACGTGCTTCGTCCGGCCTGGGAAACGTTTTGTTCCCACCAAATTCAATTATCAGCTTGGCGGGTGCAAAGGGAATTAAGGCCGGTGGTGGATCACGTGGGCTAACAGAAAGAAACGAAGGTTTTAATAATATTTACAGGTTCTACTGGATAAAGGAGTAGGTAATCAAAAAAAGAAAAAAAAAAAAGCAGGCTGCTGCAGACTCCCCAGTGTGGTTATCTACCGAAAGCAAAGTTTCTCAGAAGGGTTTCACAGGCAGAAGTCCCCGGTTCAAGCACGTGGCTCCCAGCAGCGCTTCCTGCATCGGCACAAAAACCTCCCGCTTTAATCCGGTGATGGGCTGGAAACCCGCCGGCATCAGCCCGGCTCATTAGGCCATCAAACTCCTCTAAATTAGTCTAAATTCTGCTTTATAAACGGGATATCGCGCATGAAATTATGCGCTTTGAAGTGATTTTTTTTTTAAATTAAGCACTCCTGGTTGCACATGTCCCAGGAGATGTCTGAGTAACCAAAAAACCTCTTCGTCATCCTACCTTTGAGCCAAGGCAAGACATGATGAGCAGCAGCAAGAAAGTTAACACATTACCATCACAAAAACCTCTGTAAAACAGTGATTTTTTTGTTAACCTGGGCCTCGGCGATACTAAGTTCCCTTATCAGGACAAAGCAGGTTTTTAGAGATTGCATTCTACTTTCATTAGTCTGAGGAGACAGTCGGGAGGTTGCCATTGTCCGTCGACAAAAGCCCTATTCATGCCCTGGTAGCCCTGCACGGAGAGTTTAAACACGTTTCAGAGGTTTTCACAGTTCAAGAGACTGTCCAAATCAACTGGACGCGTTTAAGCACGCACAATTACGGCGGAAGATTAATTTTCTTCGCGGGGGATGGGGGGGGGGGGGCGGGAAGAGGCTGCAGCATCACTGGCGGGTGCAGCGAGCCGGTCACTGATTTAAAGCCAACGCCGCTCGAGGGAACCGCCGACTCTTACGTGAGTGCGGGCACGGGGGGGCCGGGCGGGCCCCGGCTGCCTCTGACTCAGCCTCCGGCGGCTCCTCCAGCACAGCCCGGCCGGCAGGACCCGGCCGGGAGCTGCCACCCGGTCCCGCGCTCCGTGTAACCGCACGGCCGCGAGGCCAGCCCCCGTGCGCGGCCCCGACCCCATGGCCCGACCCCCCCCGCGCCTCCCCGTGCCCGGAACGGGCGGTGCCCGGTGCGAGGTCGCGGGGGATGCTCGGAGCGGGGTTTCCCAAGTGCGGGGGGTTCCCGGTGCGGGGTCGCGGGGGGATGCTCAGCGCGGGCGGTTCCCGGTGCGGGTTCACGAGGAGGGATGCTCGAAGCGGGCGTTCCCGGTGCGGGGTCCCGGGGAATGCTCGGGAGGGTCGCGCGGGCAGGGCGGCCGCCGGCCACGTGCTCGGCACCGCGAGCCCCCCGCGCGCCCCTCCGGCTCCCAACCGCCCCACGGGGCGCGCGTGCCCCCTCCCCTCAGCCGCCGCCTGAGAGGGCTCCTCTGCCGGCGGCGGTTAACGGGGATAACGGCGGTACCACCGCGGCCGGCCCCGCCGCCCCTGAGGCCGCCGTTACCTGCCGCCGCTCAGCCGCGCCTCGCACCAGTCCTGCCTCTTCGAGCGCCGCCGCCGCTCTACGCGCCGCCCCCGCGCCCCGCCAAGGTGATCCCGGCCGGCCGCAGCACCGCCCCCCGCGGATCCCTCCGCCGCCCGCCCCGCCGAGGAACACAAGGGTGGGGTGCCGGGACTCCTTTCACCGGCGGACGCACAAGGCGCGGGGGGAGGGGCTGAGTCACGGCACGCGCCCGACCGGCCAATGAGGAGGCGGCGCAGGCGCCGCGCGCGCGGACGGAGGGTGGTCGCCGCCTTAAAGGAGCCGCTGCTGTTAAAGGGTCCGCGCCCCCCAACTCACACCGACCCCCAACTCACATCCTCCCAACTCAACTGCACCTCAGTTCACATCATCGTCACAATTCACATCCCTTCCAGCTCACACCGCCCGCAACTCGCACCATCCCCCCAACTCACAGTGCCCCCCAATTCATACACCCCTGACTC
>JAWWES010000018.1:18034811-18062839 GCA_035583135.1 Lophotriccus pileatus
AAACTCACACCATCCTTCCCAACTCACACCACCCCTACCCTCCCAACTCACGTGTTTCCCCAGCTCACACCATCTCCTCAACTCACACTGCCGCTACATTCACACGGCCCCCCCAGCTCACACCCCCTCCAAGTCACACCCTCCAGCCGCTTATGGGTCCTCAGGGGTCACTCTCTTTGTGCAGCTGGGTGTTCGGGGGATGCTGTTGGAGGGCCCTGAGACCCTCCAATGGGCACGCTGGGGACCCAGGTTGGATGCTCTGTAGAGGGGCCGTGCAGACACCATGCTGGAGACACAGGGGACACTGTGCTGGAGATGGTGGGGGAACTGCACGGGGGACAAAGGGGACACCGTGCCAACTTAGTTAGGACCCAACAGGGATGACCTGTGCCAGATCCATGAAGCTCCTGGGCTGGGGATACTGGGAACCCCATCGTGGAGATGTTGGAACTTTATCCCAGGACTGTGGGGACTTTTTATTGGTGACTCATGGCAGCTGCTCCACTGGGATCACAGTGGCACTGAGGACACGCTATTGACATGAGGGCCTGCAAAATGAACCCTGTGCTGGGCTGTGGGGGCACTGTGACAGCTGTAGGGAATGCAAATTGGCCACCCTGCATTGGGACCCTGAGAGGATCCTGTACTGGGAATGCTGGGGATCGTGTATGGGGGAAACTCGGAACTCTGTCCTGGGAGGACACCGTGAAGACATCTAGGGACCCAAAATTGTCACCTTGTACTGGGACCATGTAGGGACCCTGCACCGGGGATGCTGGGGACGGTGTACTGGGGACCCTGGACACCCTGTGCTGGCCCATGGGGACACTGTGGGGGGCCCCAGCACGGCCACCCCATGGTGGACCTTGTGATGGGGACCGCGGTGATGCCGAACTGGGACCAGGGGGACCCTGTCCTGGATGCACTGGGGTCACCGGGCCTACCCCCCGCCCTGTGTGTCCCCGTTGTGGCCGCTCCGCCCGGGCCCAGCCGGGCCGTGCCGGGGGTCCCGGCGGTGACGTCACGGGCGCGTTGCCCGGTGACGCGGTGTGACGTCAGGCCGGCCGCCCCCCGGCAGCAATGGCGGCGGCGCCCGCGCCGGCCGGGCCGCGCTGACATGGTGAGGGCCGGGGGGACGCGGGGACACGGGGCACGGGGCACGGCCACAGTCCGCCGAGACCCGCGGGGCGAGCGCGCCCGGCGCGGGGGAGACGGCGGGACGGGCCTAAGGGGGGCGCGGGGCGGGCGACTGGGCAGCGGCCTTCGGTGACCCCCCGTGCTCCCCGGTGCTTCCCTGTGTCCCCCCGTGTCCCGCTGTCCCGAGGCTCGGGGCGGGGATGGGGCCGGTGGGGGAAGGACCCCCCCCCCATCGCGATCGGTCGGGGCCCCCTCGGCAGCTCTGTGCGCGGTCCCCATCCTGCTCCCCCCTCCTGTACCCCATCCTGCTGTCCCCATCCTGATCGCCCATCCTGCTGTCTCCATCCTGCTATCCCCATCCTGCTCCCCCATCCTTATGTCCCCATCCTGCTTCTCCATCCTGTTATCCCATCCTGTTCCTCCATCCTGCTGTCCCCATCTTGCTCCCCCATCCCACTCCCCCATCCCACTGTCTCCATTCTGCTCCCTCATCCTGCTCCTCCATCTCACTGTCCCCACCCCACAGGCCCCATCCTGTTCCCCCATCCTGCTGTCCCTATTCCGCTGTCCCCAACCTGCTCCCCTCTGAACTGCCCCCACATCCCGCCTCCCCCACCCTGCTCCTCCATTCTGCTGCCCCCCAAATTATTCTTCCCATCCTGCTCCCTGCATCCCACTGCCCACTTCCCCGTCCTTCTGCCCCCCAAAACACTACCCCCATCCTGCTGCCCTCCTCCTCCCCATCCCACTGTTCCCCCAACCTGCTTCCCTAAATGTTCCCCCAGTTCACTGCCCCCAACCCCCTCCAGGCCCAGCTTTCCCAGTTTGCTCCCCTTTATTCACTCCTTCTTAATGTGCCCCCCCCAAAGAAAATCCCAACCCTCTCCCCATCTCCTCTCCCCGAGCCTTGTGCTCCCCTAATCTGCTGCCCCCCACCCTCTGCCCCCAGGACCTCAAGGGCCAGTACTGGACGGACGATGACTCTGACGGGGACAATGAGTCCGAGGAGTTCCTCTATGGCGTCCAGGTGTGTGCTGGCTCCCACGGGGCAGTGGGGGGCTCGGGGACTCCCAGCCCGAGCCTGGGGCTGCGGTGGCTCCGTGTCTGACGGTGCCCTGCGGGCTGTGCCACAGGGGACCTGCGCCGCCGACCTGTACCGGCACCCGCAGCTGGACGCCGACATCGAGGCGGTGAAGGAGATCTACAGCGAGAATGCCGTGGCCGTCAGGTGGGTGCTGCCCGTGGGCCTCACCTGGCTGTGCCATCCCCGGGCACCCAGCTGGGCCATCCCCAGGCATCCAGTTGTGCCGTGCCCACTCACCTGACTGTGCCATCCCTGGGTACCCAACTGTGCCATGCCCAGGCACTTGGATGTGTCATCCCTTGGCACCTGGCCATGGTGTCCCCAGGGCACCAGGCTCTGGTATTCCCAGAACACCTGGCAATGGCATCCCCTGGGCACCTGGCCATGACATTCCCAGGTCACTTGGCTGTGCCATCCCTCAGACATACCCTCACCGGGACACCCAGCTATGGCATCCACTAGGCACCCAGGTGTGCCACCCCTGGAGCACCTGGCCATGGCATCACCAGACACCTGGCAGTGCCATCCCTGAGGCACCTGGCTGTGGCACCCTCAGGCATCCACCAGTGCTGTGCCATTTCCAGAGCATCCCACCTGTGCCATCCCCAGCACAACTAGCCATGCCATCCCCATGCATGTGGCCATGTTGAGCACCCAGTTGTGACACCCCTGGACACCCGTCTGTGCCATCCGTGGGACACCCTGCTGTGGCATTAACGAGGTACTTGGCTTTGACATCTCCAGACATCGAGCTATGCCATCCTTGGGGCTCCTGGCTTGTGCCATTGCCGTGGCACCCAAGCATGGCACCCCTGAGCACCCACCTATGCCATCCCCAGGAACACGTCTGCAATCTGGGCACTCCCCCTGTGCCATCGTGGTCTCAGGGTACACACACTCAATACACAGGGACCCACACGTGCCTGTCACTGTCCCCTGAGCCTGCCCACCCTGGCATGGTGGGCCCCAGGCCGCTGTTCTGGCTCCGTGCCAGCCCCCCCGTGCCACAGCACCGCGTGTCTTTGCAGGGAGTACGGGACTATCGATGATGTGGACATTGACCTGCACGTGAACATCAGCTTCCTCGATGTGAGTGCCCGGGGTGCCCCCGGCAGCGCTGGCACAGGGAGGGAGGGTGGGCACACACATGGGGGGGCTCCCCAAATTCCCTCCCTGGCTGTGTCCCCACGGCTGTGCCGAACCGTGGCTCTCCCTCGGCAGGAGGAGGTGGCGACGGCGTGGAAGGTGCTGCGGACGGAGCCCATCGTCCTCCGCCTGCGCTTCTCCCTCTCGCAGTACCTCGATGGCCCCGGTGAGTGGGGACGGGCAGGACACCGTGTGCCCCGTGCCCTGGGGATGGGCACAGCGGTGGCACCAATGGCTCGTCCTCATCTCTCCCCACAGAACCGTCCATCGAGGTGTTCCAGCCGTCCAACAAGGAGGGCTTTGGGCTGGGTCTGCAGCTGAAGAAGTAAGAGCTGAAACACACTGGGCACCTGAGGGTGGGGGATGGGGGGTCCCACAGAGTCCCTGTTTTGCCCCCAAACTGACCAGGTGCCACACGTCCCTGTGTCACCACCTTTTATCCACCACACAATCCCATGCTGGGCTCACCACTGTCTGTGGGTGGAGAAGAGAAGGAGCTGGGGGGTGGCTGGGACCACCTAAGCACCAGACTTGTACCCATGGGTGCAGTCCCCCTGCTCGGGCACCCATGCCACCTCTCTGCCAGGATCCTGGGCATGTTCACATCCCAGCAATGGAAACACCTCAGCAACGATTTCCTGAAGACCCAGCAGGAGAAGCGGCACAGTTGGTTCAAGACGAGCGGCACCATCAAGAAGTTCCGTGCTGGCCTCAGCATCTTCTCCCCCATCCCCAAGTAAGACCCCGTTCCTGTGCCCAGGGTGCCAGCCCTCTGTGCCCTCAGCTTGGGTGGAGCCTGGCACTGTGCCTCAGTTTCCCCGCTTGGGCTCTGCTGCTCCCCGCCAGAGCCCGGGGAGGTGGAGTTTGCTCCAGCTGATGGATGCGTTTGGCGCTGGGTGATGCAGGAGCAGGGGAAGGTGACAAACTGGGGTGCTCAGAGGGTTCTGTGCCCGCAGGTCTCCCAGCTTCCCCGTTATCCAGGATTCAGTGCTGAAGGGCAAACTGGGCATCCCCGAGCCTCGCGTGAACCGCCTGATGAACCGCTCCGTCTCCTGCATGGTGAAGAACCCCAAGGTGGAAGTTTTCGGCTACCCCCCCGCCAGCACCCAGGCAGGTGTTGCCCCCTTCAACATCCTGGTGGGTGCCACCCCGCCTCGGGGTTTGCTTTCCTCTCCTTTCCCTTCCCACGGGCTCCTCTAGGCTCTGATCATTTGTTGTGGCATGCTGGGACCCCCCTGGGGTGGGGGGAGGCCCGGTAGGGTTTCTTGTCCCCAGCACCCTTGGGTGCTCTTGGGGAGCTGGGGCCCAGCCATGGGGTCCAGTGGTGTTTTACCCCCTCTTGGTGCCTCATCCTTGTGGGTGGAGTTGACACGTCAGAGGTCCTGCTGTCCCAGGGAAGGTTGGCATGTTGGGGGTCCCAGTGTGCTGGGAGGTGTTGTCACGTCAGGGGTCCTGCTGTGCTGGGTGGGGGTTTGCCATGTCAGGGGTCCTGTGTGAGGGGGAAGGTTGACATGTCGGGGGTCCTGCTGTGCTGGAGGATGTTGGCACGTCAGAGGTCCTGATGTGCTGCGGGGTGTTGGCATGTTGGGGGTGCTGCTGTGCTGGTGGGAGTTGGCATGTTGAGGGTCTGCTGTGCTAGGGAAGGTTGGCATATCGAGGGTCCTGCTGTGCTGGAGGATATTGGCATGTTGGGGGTCCTGCTGTGCCGGTGGGGTTGGGGGCTGCCGGTGCCACGCAGAGCTGGGGGTGCCTGTGGGAAAGGGGATAACGCAGCTGGCTCCGCTCCGGCTCCGTCGCAGGTCGGTGGCCACTGCAAGAACATCCCTACGCTGGAGTACGGGTTCCTCGTCCAGGTGAGACTCCTGCACCCCCCTCATCCTCATCCCGCTGCCTGGACCATCCTCCCCACTGCCCCACATCCCACTCCTCCCCATCCCACTGCCTGGAGCGTCCTCCCAGCTCTGTGGCAGGGACTGACTCCCACCGTCCTGCCCTCAGATCATGAAGTACGCGGAGCAGCGGATCCCGACGCTCAACGAGTACTGTGTGGTGTGTGATGAGCAGCACGTCTTCCAGAACGGCTCCATGCTCAAGGTGGGGTGACAGGGGCCGGTGGGGCACGGGCTGTGCCCCCGTGTCCCTGTCCCAGCCCCTCCCCACACTCCTGTCCCTCCGCAGCCAGCCGTGTGCACGCGGGAGCTCTGCGTGTTCTCCTTCTACACCCTGGGCGTCATGTCGGGCGCGGCCGAGGAGGTGGCCACGGGTGCCGAGGTAGGGGCTGCGCACGGTGGGGACCCCGACATCTCCTCGGGGGCTGTCCCTTCACCCCCTGCTCTGCCCCAAGGTGGTGGACCTGCTGGTGGCCATGTGCCGTGCTGCCCTTGAGTCCCCTCGCAAGAGCATCATCTTCGAGCCTTATCCCTCTGTGGTGGACCCCAACGACCCCAAAACCCTTGCCTTCAACCCCAAGGTAAGCATCGGGGGCGAAGCTCACCCACGCTGGGGCGTTCTGGTGCCAGGGTGAGCCCTGAGGACCCCTCTGATGGGGAGCCTTGAGGACCCCTTTGATGGCCGCCTCTGTCCTGCCCCATATGTAGAAGAAGAACTACGAGCGGCTGCAGAAGGCCCTGGACAGCGTGATGTCCATCCGGGAGATGACCCAGGTACGTGGTGTGGCCCCACACCCCCACGTCCCCCAGTGTGGGATCCAAGCCTGAAGTGGCATTTTGGTGCTGATCTCCATCCACCCACAGCTGGGTGGGTACTGGGGGGCCCACCTACGTTCCCTATTGTCTTTGCCAGGGATCCTACCTGGAGATCAAGAAGCAGATGGACAAGCTGGACCCCCTGGCCCATCCCCTCCTGCAGTGGTAAGACCAAGGGTGCTGTGGCCCCATCCTACTGTCCCACATCCCTCCCTGCTGCCCCACATCCCCCATGACAGAGGATAGGGTGGGAGGTGGGTGGGCATCCTTGGCACAGCTCTCTCAGCTCCTTTCTCGTGGGCGTCACAACCATCCAATGGAATTGGGCTCCCAGCTCGGCCCTGCTCCCATGGGAGCATGGGACCACCCTATATGACCTTCCTCCTCCTCCTCCTTTTCCTTCTCCTCTTCCCAAGGATAATCTCCAGCAACAGATCCCACATCGTCAAGCTGCCTCTCAGCAGGGTAAGGGGCCTGGCCAGGCTTGGGGGATGGAGGGTATGGAATGTGGGATGTGGGATATGGGAGGTGGGATGAAGAGTACAGGAGGTGGGATGCTGGATGTAGGCTGTGGGCTGTGGGATGCAGGACGAGATGTGTAAGGGTGTGGAGTGGGCCATAGAAAGGTCTGAGCCATAGGATGGATCCCTTGGGATGGGGTCTGAGCCCAGGAGGTATGGGAGGCTGGATGTGGTATACGGTTTGGAGGAGGGGCTGTGTGGTGGGGGATGCCACAGGCCCTTCTGGCAATATCAGAGCAGCCAAAGCCGGGCTGGTTCGGACACGGGGCCGGGCGGCCGTGCATGATCTGTCTGTCTGTCTGTCTGTCTGTCCTCTCCCCGCCGGCGCCGCCGCCGCTCTCCCCGTTCCCCTGGTAGCAGCTGAAGTTCATGCACACCTCGCACCAGTTCCTCCTGCTCAGCAGCCCCCCGGCCAAGGAGGCGCGGTTCCGCACGGCCAAGAAACTCTACGGCAGCACCTTCGCTTTCCAGTGAGTTGCTGAGGTGGGGGGACAGCGGGACCCCCCAGTGGGCAGTGTGGGGCTGACGTGGGGCTGACTTTTTCCAGCGGCTCTCACATTGAGAACTGGCATTCCATCCTCCGCAACGGGCTGGTCAACGCTTCCTACACCAAACTGCAGGTACTGCTCTCCCCACAGGCCCGACGCACCCCGGGGCGGCAGGCAGGGAGGGAGGGAAGGGAGCAGGCAGGCAGGGCATGGAACAGGCAGGTAAGGAGGGGGACAGGCAGGCGAGGAAGGGGACAGGCAGCGTGGGGCTGCCAGGCTGCCTCTGCTGTCACCGTGCCCGAGCTCTCGGGGTGACCCCGCTGCACTCACCCTGGTGTTTTCCTGCAAGCTGCATGGAGCAGCCTATGGCAAGGGCATCTATCTGAGCCCCATCTCCAGTATTTCCTTTGGATACTCAGGTAAGAGGCTGCCTGCTCTGCCCGGTCCTGCCTGCACTCCTGTCCCCACCCCCTGCACGGGCTGGGAAGGCTTGGCATTGCGCTGGCCAGAGGAGCCGCACGGGAGTCGGCATTGTCCCACATCCGTATCACCTGCACTGGCCTCTTCCCAGCCAGGCTGGGGCTTTCCCACACACCAGGGAATAAAAACCCCAATGATTTCTAGGCTCCAAAAACTTGTGTGCCTGCTTTTGGGGGGTTCCCAGGGCTCAACCAAAGGGTGGGAGTGCTCAGCCATCCCTGTCTGTGGCATGTGTCCCCTCGTCACCCGCACAGTGTTCCCTGCTGGCAGTGATGGCCACCACCTCCTTCTCCACAGGGATGGGGAAAGGCCAGCACCGGATGCCATCGAAGGATGAACTGGTGCAACGATACAACAGGATGAACACCATCCCCCAGGTGACAGGCTGGGGGACACTGGGGAGGATGGGGATGGGGATATGGCACCCACGGGGTGCTAACACCATCTGCTCTCCCCACAGACCCGTTCCATCCAGTCCCGCTTCCTCCAGAGCCGCAACCTGAATTGCATCGCGCTTTGCGAAGGTGTGGAGACATGGGGGGCAATGGGGGGGCATGGGCAGCACCCACAGGATCACTGGGCGAGTGGAGGAGGGAGGGAGGGTCCCCACCACCAGCACCGGCTCCATTCCCCATCCCGCATCCAACAGCCTCTTTCCCTGGCAGTGATCACCTCCAAGGACCTGCAGAAACACGGCAACATCTGGGTGTGCCCTGTCTCGGACCACGTCTGCACCCGCTTCTTCTTTGTGTGAGTCCCAGCTGCGCCACCTCACTGGCATCTGTGGGACCCCCCCGTGGGACACCCTCTGACCCCCCTCCTCCCCTTCCAGGTACGAAGACGGCCAAGTGGGAGATGCCAATATCAATACTCAGGACCCCAAAATCCAGAAGGAGATCATGCGTGTGATCGGGACTCAGGTGTACACAAACTGAGCGGTGGCAGTGGTGGGACCCCCGGGACCCCCCAGGCACTGAGCGGAGCCCCTGGGTGAGGCCAGGGAAGGCTGAGCGGGATTTGAACCCTCCGGGCAGGGCAGAGCCAGCGGCAGAGCCAGCGGCTCCACCTGTACATAGGCGTCGGGCACCCCGGGAGCACCAGGCGAGTTTGGCAGTCCCTTGTCCCCTCCCTGTCCTGTCCTCGGTGTCCCCACCCTGTGGCAGCGTGGAGAAGGAGCCGTGGGGCCGCCGAGGCCGGGGGCTGCCCCTCCTGGCGTTGGCAGCGACGGCGTTTTTATCGATGAGAAACAGAAGCAAAAAAATAACAGAGAACCAAAACAAACCCAAAAACACAGAAAAAAAAAAGAGAAAAGGAATCTGTGTTGGTGGATTTACCTGGGGTTAAAGTCTGGGGGGTGGGGAGGGCAGGGGATTGTGGGGAAGGGATTGGGATTGCAGGGAAGGGATAGGGGCATAGGGAGGGAATGGGATTGTGGGGAAGAGAGAGGCACGGGGAAAGGATGGCAGGGTGGGGAAGGAATGGGGACACAGGAAAGGGACAGGATAGTGATGAAGAGATGGGATCATGGGAAAGGGATGGGGGCACTGGGAAGGGATGGGATGGTGGGGAAGGGAGAGGTTAACAAGGAAGAGATGATGACACAGGGTAGGATAGGACCATGGGGAGAGAGAGAATTGAGGGGAAGGGGTGGAATCATGGGGGAAAGTGTCATAGGGAATTGATGTGGCTTTGGGAAAGGGCTGGGTCTGTGGGAAGGGAATCACATGGCAAAGGGACGGTGCTGTGGAGTGGGGACCACACCATGGAGAAGGAATGGGACCGCACTGAGGGGACCCTGCAGGGCCTGGGGCTACAGCAGAGACTCAAATGAGAAGGAACCTCCCAAGGATGGTGCTTTATTTCAGCCCAAGCCAACCCCAGTAACTCCACAGACACAGAGGCAGTGCTGGCACGGCTACATCCTGCCATGCCCCAGCCTGGATGAAAACCCACTGGAGAAGCCCTGGAGGCTTCTGGGGCTCTGCACGGGACTGAGGGGCTGGCAGGGGTGGCTGGGCACTGAGTTCCCCACGGTCAGTCATGATTTCAGCCAGGATTTATAAAAGAAATTAAGAATTGTCATAAAAATTACCCTAGTTAGGTACAGTCACCAGCTGAGACCTGACAGGCTCATCACACCAGTGGGTGCAGCCTCAGTGTCACCTCTGCCATGTCCCTGCCCTCTGTCCCCCCTGCAGGGACCCCAACATCTGTCCATTCCCCCTCATCCCACACCAGCTGTTCCATGGCCCCTGGGGCCACTTGAACCCGGGCTGGTGACTGTCCCCTCTGCGACCCACTCTGCCACCCAGCCCTTGGGGCTTTTTTTGCTTCAGTTTGTGAGGTTTGGGTTATTTTCCCCCTCCTTAAACAAAAAATAAATCCAGTTGCTTCCCCAGGATCCCAACAGTCACTCAGCTGTACCCTCAGCTGTGGAGGGACATCCCATGAGACGTGGCCACATCCCCCTGAATCTCCAGCATTGCTTGGAATGATCGGGCGAACCACAGGGGTCAGGTCCTGCCTCAACCCTCTCCACAGCCACGGTGAATTCCTCCGAAAAATGGTAATCCCTGGGAAAAAGCAAATAAAAAGAGAGGCCCACGATCCTCTCCTGACTTCAACAAATTCCCAGTGGATGCTCTGGGCCAGCTGGAGTCGAGCTGGTCAGAAAGGGGTCCCCAGTGTGGCCTCTGGGGGGTGGGACGGACGCGGCAGCGATTGCTCTAAAGAACCAACCAAGGTGACGAGTTTGACAAAATAAGTTTATTTCGCTTCGCTTTGTTTCTGCCGAAACCTCACATTTTTCTTTTTTTCTTTTTTTTTTTTTTTTTTTTTAATTTTTTTTTGGCTGAAAAAAAAAATCCCCAACCCAAAAAACCCCCCAAACCAACCCGAAATGCAAAGACCGGCATCACTCTGCCCTCGCCCAGAGGCAACCAAGGGGCTCCGAACTCCCCCTGGGCCACGGGGCTGGGGGAGCCACCGCAGCCCCCCCAAAAATCCCCTTTGCATCCCCCCATCCCCAGCCACGAACTGGCCCCCAAAACCGAGCCCTTGAGCCCCGCAAATCCGAGCCCTGTAGGAAACGCTCACGGCTCTGAACGCCTGAGGGTTTTTACTCAACCTTCTTAAGTTTTGTTGGATTTTGTCCTCCTTTCCCAACGTTTTTTTGTGTGTTTTGTTTTTTTTTTTTAAATTAATTTATTTATAGATATATTTAAAAAAAGCAATAGTCCTTTGGTCCCTAAACTCTAAGGAATGATATGACTCTGAAACAAGTAATCCTATGTCCCTGTGCCAGTGACAAGCAGGGGAAGCGCGTGTCCCGCCGCCCTGCTCCATGGGATATATATATATATATACTTATTTATATATATCTTCTATAAGTCCAACATACTTTGATCCTTCTGTTTTTTCCCTATCGCAGGGAAAAAGGAAAATCTTGCCGTTTCTTTATTTTTCCAAACAAGCATCCTCCAGGTGAAGCGCCCGAGGCTGGTCCCGTCCCACCGGCTTTGGTTTAAGAATCCATTTGGAGCCTCTTTTCCTCGTTTCTCCTGGGAAATCGGTAGCAGCAAATGAGTGCTTTAAAAAAAAACAACCCCAAAACCAAAGGTAGATCGTGGCCCCACTGCCTGGGGCCGCCGGCCCTTTCCCAGTGAGGGATTGGTGAGTCCCGGCGAGCGGCCGGCAGCGAATCGCAGCCCCGGCATCGCATCGCTCCCCTCCTTCCTTGTCTTCCTCTCGTTCCCGTTAAATAACAAACAAGACCAGTTTGGGAAAAAATTCAAAAAGGAAAAGCTACGACCAAAACACTCTCTTCTTCACCATTTTCTCCTCCTCCTCCTCTTCCTCCTCCTCTTCCTCCTCCGGGATGTGTAGCAAAGAAAGAGAGTTACGGGTTTGGATACTGCACTTGGGGAAGGGGAAAGTCGTCAGACACCGTGGGACGTCCGACCTGAAAAAGAGGGAAGGGGCTGTTAGCCTGGTTCCTGGGGGATGGAGGGAGGGAAGGAGGCAGGGAAGGACCCAGATCCATTGGGAATGCACGCACAGAAGGTCCCAGGCACAGAGATCCCTGCACACGCTCAGGGACATAACACGGCAATGCCTTGGCAGGGCCCACCCCGACTGCCACGACCTGCCAGGGTGCACCCCCCGACTGCCAGGCCCCCCCTCACCTCTCTGCTGAGGTCAGTAGGGTCTGTTGGCATCTTTCGGCCGCTTTAGCTGGACTTTTAGCCTCTTCATGCCGATCTGGAAGCCATTCATGGCCTGAATGGCCGCCTGGGCGCTCGTCGGATTGTCAAAACTGACAAAACCTGGGAAGGGGACAGCGGGGTTTGTCACCACAGACATCACAGGCAGCTGCTTCACCTCGAGACGGGCACTGAAATCCCACAGGATGCTCCTGTGTTGGGGGGACTGGGAGAGGGAGTTGTGGGGTGACAACACAGCCCCAGATTGCAGGGGACTGGGTGAGAGGCTGATGGTGTGTTTGGGGACACCAAGATCTGCAGGGACGTTGAGGTGACAGGGTCTGTGGGGACACCAGCATAAGAGGGTCCACAGGGACACTGTAGAGATCTGCAGGGATTGGATTTGTGGGGTCACTGGGATGATAGGGTCTGTCAAATTGATGGGAATTGTGAGGACACTGAGGTGACAGGATCTGTGGGGACACCAAGGTGATGGGGGCTACAGGGACACTGGGGGGCTGTAGCATCTGTGGGGAAACCAAGCCCTGCAGGTCTGTGGGGACACCAGAGTGATGGGGACAGTGAGGTGACAGGGCCTCCAAAGACACCACTGAGGTGACAGAGTCTATGGGGACACCAAGGTGACAGGGTCTTTGGGACACCAAGGTCTGTGAGAGAGAGATATGAATCCCTGTGCTGGGGATATCAGGGAGACATGGACATCTGAGCTGGAGACCAGGGAGAGACAAAATGAGATGTTGGAGAGACGTGGATTCCCAAGCAGATGCAACGGCTGAGAGACATCAGGGAGAGATGAACCCCATGATGGAGATGCTCAGACCCCTGAGTCGGGGACACTGGAAAGAGACAGACCCCCAAGATGGGGATACTGCGTGGAGCCAGACCCCTGAGCTGGGAACACCGGGAAGAGCCAAGGAGGGAGAATGGGGCCCCCAAGCTGGAGACTGGAGAGAGCTGGTAGTTGATAAGAGCTGGATCTCTAAGCTGGAAAACTGAGAAAATCTGAACCCCTGGGCTGGGATGCTGAGGAGAGCTGGACCCTTGAGTTGGGATGTTGAGGAAGAGCCAGAGCTCCAGGCTGGGATGCTGAGGAGAGTTGGACCACTGAGCTGGGATGCTGAGGGCAGCTGGAGCCCCGAGCTGGGACAGCAGGGAGAGCCACACCCCAGGACTTACCAAAGCATTTACTCTGGTTGGTGGCACGGTCCACAAAGACTTTGGCAGAGATGACGTTGCCGAAAGGCAAGAACATCTGCGTGAGCTCCGCATCCCCGAACTCCTGGGGCAGGTGATAAATAAACAGGTTACAGCCCTCGGGACCTGGGTGACACACAAAGGACAGCACACGTGAGCCACGAGGTGGGGTCACCCCGGGGGGACACCGAGGAGCCCTCGGCCCCACGGAGGGGTGACCCCCACCCCTCACCTTCTCGCTGCTGCTGCGGGATGAGCGGTGCCTGCTGGGGAAAGGCTTGGCTGATGGGAGCATAGGCAGTGGGATATGCTGCTGGAAGAGAGAAACACGGAGCTGAGGCCACGGCATCCCTCCCAGCCCCGGGAAGGGCTGAGATGGGGATATGCCCCACTGTCACCTGCAATGAAGGTGCCTCCCCTGCCCCAGGGCTGCTGGCTCTGCCTTTCCCACCCTTCCCGGCACACCAGAGATGTGGGAATGGCTCCCCCAGGAGGGATGTTTGTGACAGCAGTAATATAGCCTCAAGGCTGAGGAAAGATGGCACTTTTGATGGAAAATCCCCAAACATTTGGGGTCCAAAACTTGATTTTCTGTTGAAAATCTGGACGCTGCTGTCAGTGCTCCTAATGAAACAGCTGCTGGGCTCGACACACTTCCATGAGAGGCTTTGACTGCCTTCTCCCCACACCCCATCTCCTTGGCCATTAGATTTGGCCATGTGACGAACATCCGAGGACTTATGGTGTCTTGGTGTAGAGCCAGCTCTCCATCACCTCCCAAACCTTGCCCCCTCTCCTAGTTACCACTGCTGGGTCTCCCTACAGGGTTCTCTCAGTTCCATGGGCATTAAAACTCTCTTTCCTCCATCCAAAATTTGCACAGAGAGCTGGGCCAGGAGCACATCCATGTTGATGGGATGAGGGGATGGTGCCTTCCTTGGCATCACCCCCATTGCTGCCCTGGAGCTCCTGCCAGGGCACAGCACCTGGTGCTCCCCTCATCAATCCGTGCCCACAGACACCGCCCCAATCCAATGTTCAACCCCACGGTGACATTCACTTCCCAAAAATAAGAGTGAGGAGCAAAGAGGGGAGAGAGAAAAGAAGAGGGAAGCCAAGTTTGAGACCTGCATAGTGCTGCATGCCGGCATAGGCCTGCTGGAGGGGGTCTGCCACCGTAGGGCTTTGAGCTGGGAAGAGAAAAGAAAGAAAAAGGAAGAGAGAATAAGCCAGAGAAAGCCAGGGATGCGCAGCTCCCATGGGAAAGGGCTGGGCCAAGAGCTGCCATGGAGGGGCAGAGCTGCTCCCTGCCTGAATTCCCTCTTCCCTGTGCTGCACACGCCACCACAGGAGGAGGGAGTTCGGTAGGGATTGGCACACAATTGGTCTATCCAGTGTGTTGCCAGGGTGGGAAGCACCCCTGGAACGCGAGCCAAGCATTGTCTCCAGCCCTGGGGGGTATCCCCAGGCCCAGGGAATGTCCCCAGCCGCGGGGATGTTCCCAGCCCCAGGAGAAGTCCCCAGCCCTGGGAGCCGTGGCAGGGTACCTGGGTAGGGGTGGATGCCGTTGGTGTAGATGGTGTCGGAGGCGGGCTGCCCGTTGGTCTGGGGTGGCAGGGGGCTGAAACCGTTCACGCCGATGGGCGCGGCGATGCTGGGCACCGGCGCCGTGCTGATCCCCGGGGGGGTGCTCGTACCTGTGGGAGGGGGGTGTCAGTGCTGGCAGCCCCCCCGAGGGTGCTGAACAGCACATGGAGGGGGGCCATACCTGAAGAGGGGGTGAGGGGGGCGGCCACCAGCCCGCTGACATTGAAGGCGGCCATTTGTTGCATCTGGGCGGCGGCGATGGCGGCCATGGGGTTGAGGCAGGTGCCCTGGGCAGCTGCCATCAGGGCTGCCTGCTGCTGCATGATCTTAGGGAAAGAAAGGGGGGAAAAAAGGAAAGGGAGCGAGAGGCAGAGAGAAGGAGGGAGAAGACAGGGTAAATTAGCATTCCTGCTTTGCACTTGCACACAGGGGCTCACAGGAACAAATGCCACCTGCTGCCAGACCTGGAGACAGGAGGAGGTCCAGGTGATGCTAAATATGGGACTATTGTGTCCTACAGCCACCCTCACCCAGAGGGTGAAGTCCTCTGTGTACCCCTAAACGGGGGTGACATGACAGACATCCACACCCACTGGCATTGGTACTTTCATGGGCCAGCTACGGGGCCTCCCAAAAACCCCCAGGCGTGCAGCAGCTCCTACCGCTTGTGTGTAGGCCCCGTAGGCGCCAAACTGGATGGTCATGGGGTTGAAGATGCCCAGCTGCCCCGCCATCTGATGCATCCGCCGCAGGGTCCTCTCCTTATCCGTGTCCGCAAACTTCACCACCAGGCTGGATGAGGCGCCCTGAGGCGGGAGGGAAGATGGGGCTGATGGCAGGACACTGGCAATGCCACCAGAACGTGTCCCCACTGTGGGTGCTGGCAGCATCCTCAGCCCCGGGGATGCGGCCCAGCTTGGCAGCAGCCAGCGATCAATGTAAGGTTTAATTATATCCAGTTTTTCTCCCTGGTGGCAGCTCCCTGACCTCTGCTTCCTTTTTCCCCTCCTCGTTCACAGTTCTGACCTTCGGCGTTAATTAAACAGCCCCTTTCTCCAAGAAGGAGGGAATTAGCCCTGTGCTCCCACCTCTGGGGCTCAGCACCCCGGCAGGGAGTAACCTCGGGGTGATGTGGCCAACAAATTGCTGGTCTGTAGGATTTTGATCCAATTAGAGAGACGATCAAATTAGCTGGTGATGGGATTAGGCAGGCAGCGCAGGGTCGGATGGGGCAGGGTGCAAGCCTGGCACTTACCGGCATGGTTTGGCTGCCGTGCAGGCTGTTGATAGCAGCCTGTGCCTCGGCATGGCTCCCGTATTTCACAAAGGCACAACCTAAGGACACAGAAGGGAAACAGCACAGGTTGGATCTGGCCACTGTGGGTCCAAAAGGTGCCCACCCAGCAACCCAAAGCCCACCTTTGCTGGCTCCATCAGGCCCTCTCAGGATGGTGCACTCCTCGATCTGGCCAAAGGGCTCAAAGAGGCGGCGGACATCGTCCTCACTCTGTTGCTTCCCCAGCATGCCCACAAAGAGCTTCCTGTCTTCTAAAAACAAAACCAAGGCCATTGCAGAGCAGGATGTCACTCCCATCCCATCCCATCCCCTCATCACAAATGGCGTGTGGAGGGGAAGAGCCAGGTGACACCGGAGCATGGTGAGGGAGTGACAACAATCCTGGGTTTACCAGCTCCATCCTACAGAACACCCAGGGTGAGAAAAGGTCTCCTGTGGGGAAATTGCTGAGGGCTGAAGCTGGGAAGACCTGTCACTTTAGGGAGTGGAGCTAGGGCTTTTCCCAGGGATGGAGGGGCTGACTCCCCCCGCGCTGAGGCGGGATGCGGCAGGGAACAAAGAGAACCCACAAAGCAGCCGCGATCGCCTTCACATGATCGACTCGCAGAACAACCCGCAGCCTCCGGCCGTGCCCGGGGGACATCAATAACCCAAACACAAGAGAAGGGAGAGTAAATAATGAGAATTTCATGATTATTACCAGCATCTGTCTTGTGCGGCCGCGCGCTCCCGCTGCACGCTAATGGCATTTGACAAAGAAAATAAGGTGCCCTGTCAAGAGCGTTGCCGGGGAAATAAATAAATAATGGCAGGAGACGATGAATGCTCTGTCTGTTAAGGTACCAGGAAAATTAGTTAAGGGAATAGGGTTCGTGTGTTGTCTAGTTAAACATAAACCATCTCCCGGTGGGGGCAGCTGCGGGGAGCGGGCTGGGCAGCCCAGTGTCGCCTCCCGGGTGAGGGGCCGGAGCCAGGAGCCCCAGCTCGCCCATCGATTTTTAATGCTTCACCAATTACGCCCGGTAAGTGGGTAATTTATTTGCCAGGTCCCTCTGGGACGTGCTGGGACCAGCTCTCGGCATGTTTAATAACAGGGTTTGAACAGGGGGGTATCTACCTCGGCTGTCCTGCTGAGGGTAGGGGACCCCACGGGACCATCCCACATGTCCGAGTGCGCCTACCTGCCCAGCGAAACAGCAAACGTGGGATTTTGATCCAGTTCCTGCGATTTTGCCCACATTATCACCTCGGCCTGGAAATGCTGCAGCCCCGTGAGCTGCGAATGCTCACAGAGAATTTTGGGGTGGGGGGATGGCAGTTTGTGTTTGAGAGGGGCTCAGGCCATGTGCAGCCAACTCCTGCACCCCAACTCTGCTGGGGGCCCTCCCTGCAGGCAACTCTGGGCAGGGAATTGGTTTGTTTGGTAGATAAAGGCAGCGTGGGAGAGCAGCTGGCTTGGCCTCTGCCCCTCAGGATGTTGGTATGCTTATGGTATGACATCAGGATGATGTCAGGACATTCCCAGGATGACACCCCAGCTGGCGGGGCAGGGGGAGACAAGATGGCATTTGCTCTGCGCTCAGGTTTGGATGCCACCAGCAAAGGCAGCTCTTCTCACGGTTTCTCCACAAAACCAAACTCCCCACGGCGGCCTCCGCAATGCCATCGTGTGCCCCATTTCCCCCAGGTGACCCTGTGCACCCCTGTCCGTGCCAGGCAGCCAGGGAACCTGGGTAGGGACCTACCTCCTCGGCCCTCGCTGTCGGCCGGCTTCACCTGGATGGGGCGGTTCATCTGCAACACACAAGCGGGAGCGGGTGGTCAGTGCGGTGCCCCCTGAACCCTTGCCATGGGAACAGCAGGATTTGGCCCCGGCCTGGCACAGGGAGCCAGGAACAAGGGGAAGGCCGTGCAAGAACAGATCTGGGGCTCGTGGCCACGCTGACCCGGGGATGCCACATGTGGAGGGCGATGTTCCGGCCCCAGGGATGGGAATCCGGTGCCGCAGGCACTCGCCAGGCCGCCGGTGCCAGGCTTGGCCGCCTGCCCGCTTTCCTCGACTGCAAAGGACTGCAGAGGCAGCAGCAGCACCCCGCCGGCCCCAGCCCCTCAGGCACCACCGCCCTCCTTTCCCCAAACCTCATACAAATTTGGCCTCTCCTTGTCCCCGCCATGTGTACCCACGAGTGTGACACGCGTGTGCAGCAGGACACGCCAGGTGGGCACACGCAGCCCTGGCCCGCTGCCCCGCGGAGCCATTTCTCCTCCTCTCTCCCCCTCCTTTTTCCTCTCTTTTAGCCGAAAAATGCTACAATTATGGCCGTTTCCATGGCAACAAGCGTGCTTCCCCCGCGATGCTGCGGAGCCCGAGCCATGTGCTCGATGGGGTCGTCACGGCAACGGCGAGATGTCACGCATGACGGCGCGGGGGTGCGCACACGGACATGCCTCAAGCACACACGGGAAGTCGCCCCCACACACATGTGCACCCCCATCCCGGTGTGCCCCCATCACACCCCTGGAGGGGGTCCCCAAATTTTGGGGCTGTGTGGGGGCAGAGCCAGTCCCCCTCTCATCAGGGCGAGGAAGAGGATGGGCAAGAAAGAAGAGGAGGGAGGTTTCCAGAGCAACCGCCTCGTCTCCAGGGAAACGTGGAGAGAAATGTCAGCGCAGAGCTGGGGATGGTCCAGGGAAGGGTTTGAGTCCCCAGAAGCCACTGGGTGGCACAGAGTGGCACCAAGGGACACCTCATACATCCATGCCACCAGCCCCTCAAACATCTACCCTGTGCGGGGCAGGATTCAGCTCATCCCAAACCCAGGAGGCTGTGACAGCAACAAGACCCTGAAAGCTGCACTCCCTGTCCCCCACATCCCTGCTGCAGCAGGGAAGAGGGAAACCCAGTTTTGGGGGGGCTACTCCCCCTGCACTGACCCGCCAGCCCCATTTCCCAGCGTGATGGCCTTTGCTGGAATAAATTTCCCATGCCCGCTGCTGTGTGCTTAATGTAATAAACCCAGCGAGGATGATTTAGAATAACATTTACGGAGCCGCAGAGTGTCATTTTGATGTGTCTCCCGTCTCCGCTCGCCGGTTATTAAACTGTATTGATTCCCCAGGAGCGGCTGATGTTTATAAATGTCAAGCCTCGGGGACTGGCTTAACCTACCCCAGGGCTGCCGCACCACGCCAGGGAGAAACCGCCCCGGCCTCTGGACACCCCAAAAGGGGGTTTTGCCATCCTTGGCATTGCCACATGCCCATTACGAGGTGCTTGGTGACTGCCTGCACCAGCTCCTGTGGCACCCAGACCTCCGCCTGTGCCCAGCTGTCCCCACAGCACCCCTGCACCGTGTCCACACCATCACCCACCACTGCTCAACAACTTCATCCATTCCACCCACTCCCCAACACCCATCCTTCCATTCACCCATCCCAGACACCCACACAATCACCCACACACGCATCTCCCCCCAGGATTCACCCATCCATCCCCCAGCACTCATTCCCATAGCCCCCATCCATATCCCAAATAGCCATCCATCCATTCCCCAACACCCATCTATCCCCTTAGCATCCATCCATGTCCTCAGCATCCATCCTCATAACACTCATCCATTCCCATAGCATTCATCCATATCACCAACATCCATCCATCCATTCCCTAACACCCAGTCCCATATCATCCATCCATCCCCATAGTACCCATCCATATCCCCAACACACACACACACACACACACACACACACACACACACACACATCCATCCCCCAACATCCATTCATCCCCATAGCAACCTCCACAGCCCCAACACCCATCCATCTCCATGGCACCTTTACACCTTCCCATCCATCCCCCATCTCCCCACCACCCACCTTTCCACTCCATAGCACCCACACATCCACCCCCAACTCCCACCCACCTCCCCCACCCCAAGGACATGGTCATAGGAGACCCTGCCTGGGGTGTCCCAGCACCCATCATTACTATAACCCCACAGAGTCCCAGCTACGGCAAACCACCCCTGCCCCGTAGCCAAGGGATCACCATGGGTTGCTAAACCACCTTCTGACTGCTTGGCCACTGTCCCCCACCCAAATTTGGACCCCTCCAACTGCCTGGGCACTGGGGAGAGCCAGTCCACGGTGAATCACTGGCAGGGGGAACAGGGTCACTTCTGGCCTTTGTCCCTTCCTCAGCATCACCCTCCTCCTCCTCCTTCTTCTCCTCCTCCTTCTCACAACCAACAGCTGGAGGATCCAGCAGGCCACCACGCATCCAAATGAGCCGAGACGGAGGTGGCAGGTGATGCTAGAGCAGCAGGCACCCGTGGGAGCCTGGTGTCCACGTCACGCTGGGGCCCCCAGGCAGCCAACACCCAGCGCAGGGAGACAGAAACTGGGGTACAGGCAGTCACCTATCGTGGGAACACCCTGCCAGAGCCCTGGGGATGACCCACACGGAGGGACACAGCTGGCCTGGGAACAGCCACACCACCACACAGCCCTGCACGTGCAGGGCCAACCCAGCACACCCCCTGCACAGCCACACCCCCCTACAGCCACACAGCCCTTAGCACCGCCACAGACCCCCAGCACGCTCCACGCACACCCACACACCCCTGGCATGGCCACGCGCCACTCATGCCCACGCAGCACTGCACAACCAGCAGCGCTGCACACCCACGTGTGGCCACACATCCACTGCACCCAGCCCCGTGTGCACCCGCACCCCCCGAGCCCTCGCGAACCCCCACGCACCCACACAGCACCCACAGTGCCCTCCCTGTGGCCGTGGATCCCGCACAGCTGTGGGAACACATCCCAGGGTGCACAGCCAGCACTGGGACACAACAGCCCTCGCTTCAGTTTCCCCGCCACAACTGCAGAACCCACAGCGGGACCCTCAGGAGCCCTTTCCAGACACAGGGACACACCAGGACAACGCCCTGGATGACCACAGCACCCCCCAGCAGCACGGCCACCCCACCCCCATCCCCACACACACACACACGGCCCGGCGCACACCTGAGCACACCTGAGCAGCTCCCAGCACACCCCCAGTGCGTGGGCCTGTGCGACACCCGTGTGCACACCTGCACTCTGCTCACCCCTTGCACACGCCCACAGCCCCACCACCGCCACCCCCCTGGCCCACGTGTACCCACACCCACAGCCTGTCACTGTCTCTAGGGGCACAGACACCCCCAGCACCTCTTTACACACATAGACACTGACATTCACAGCCACCAACACCCACCTGTGCACACCCGGGGGAGCAAAGCTGTACCCCTGCCAATGCACACCCACCCCCCTGCACCACCTGTGGGTGCAGCACCCCCCGAGCATTGCCCCCTGCACACCTGCAACCACACACACACACAAACCAGGGTGGAAAAATACCCCCTCCAGCCAACACACTGACACTAAACCCATCCCTGGGGGCTGATACACACCCTCACCGACACAGGCGTGCACTTTCTCCATCCTTGCCAGCAAATACATCCTGCTCACCAACACACCCCGTTGCTGGAGGCAGGTACACCCTTCTCACCAACACCCACACTCACACACAGCCTCCCTGCAGAAACACCTTTTCACCAGCACCCCCCACCAACCCCCTGCCCATTCCTGGATGCAGATACACCTCTTCACCAACACCTCCCTGCCGACACCCTCCCCATCCCTGAATGCAGATACAGCCTCTCAGCCACACACACACAGTCACAACCCCTATCCCTGAGTACAAATACATCCTCAGCACCAACAACTGCCCTGCCAATGCATGCACCCCATCTCTGGGTGGAGATACATCCTGCTCAACAACATCCTCACACCCCATCCGTGGGTGCAGATACACCCCCTCATGAACACCCTTCCATCCCCATCCCTGGGAGCAGATACATCCTGCTCTGCAACACCCCCACTCACACACCCCTTCCATGGCTGCAGATACACCCTGCTCAGCAACACCCCTCCATCACCATCCCTGGGAGCAGATACAACCACTCCCCAGCACCCCTCCATCCTCATCCCTGGGTGCAGATACACCCTGCAACACCCACACCCCCCATCCATGAGTGCAGATACATCCTGCACACCAACACACTCACACCCCAACCCTGCGTGCTGATGAGCAGATACACCCTGCTCATCAACACCTCTCCATCCTCATCCCTGTGTGCAAATACATCCTGATCACCAACACCCCTCCATCTTCATCCCCAGCCCTATGTGCAAACACATCCTGATCGCCAACACTGCTCCATCCCCACCCCCAGCCCATCCCTGGGAGCAGATACACCCCCTCACCAATACCCCTCCATCCTCGTTTCCATCCCCATCGCTGGGTTCAGACACATCCCTTCACCATCACCTCTGCCAACATCCCTCCGTGCCCATCCCCGGGAGCAGATACACCCCTCGCCATCACCCACATCCCACCTCCCCGGGCTCAGCCCCCCCACGCCGGCGCGGGCAGAGGCTGCCGGGCGGTGCCGGGCCGTGCCGGGCCGGGCGGAGCGGAGGCGGCGGCAGACAAAGGCGGGGCCCTACCTCGATGCAGAGGATCTTGGACCCGGCGGGCACCCACAGCACGGGCGGCCGCGGCCCGGGCGCCGGCACCTGCGGCAGCTGCATGGCCGGACCGGCCGGACCGGCACGGCGGCTCCACCCGAAGCGGCTCGGTTGGGCTCGGCTCGGCTCGGCTCGGCTCGGCTCGGCTCGGCTGGGCTCGGCTAAGCTCGGCTCGGTTCGGCTGGGCTCGGCTGGGCTCGCGCAGCTGCGCGGGGGGCGGGGCAGGGGCGGGGCGGCCGCAGCCCCGCCGAGCCGAGCCGGGCCGGGCCCGGCCGAGGGGCGGGGCCGCGGGGGACACGCCCCCGAACATGGACACGCCCCCGAACACGCCCCCGCGCAGCGCCGGGGGCGGGGCCTGAAGGGGGAAGAGTGGAGGGGGAAAAAGGAGGGGGGGGGCGCTCAGGTGGAGGGGTGAGCACAGGTATAGCGGTGTGAGCAGGTACAGGTGTGAGCACAGGTACAGGTGTGTGAGCACGTACAGGTGTGAGCTGGTACATGGTGTGTGAGCACAGGTACAAGAGTGAGCACAGGTACAGAGGTGTGAGCAGGTACAGGGTGCGTGAGCACAGGTACAGGGGTGAGCACAGGTATAAGCACAAGTACAGGGGGGTTGTACAAGCACACACGGGTGTGCACAGGTTCAGGAGGGATGCACAAGCACGGAGGGGTGTGCACATGTAGAGAGGTACACAGGCGCACGTGGGTGTGCACAAGCATGGAGGTGCCTTCACAGACACAGAGATGTTTTCACAGGCACGCACAGGTGTGTACACAAGCACCCGTGGGTGTGCACAAGGAGTGTTCACACAGAGGAGTGTTCACAAGCACAGCGAGGTGTGCTCAGGCACAGACAGGGGAGCACACGCAGGTGGGAGCACCAGCACAGGGGTCTGAGCACGTGGACACACCTACCCAGATGCTACCCATGCCCACCATGAACACACAGGCACAGAGGGGTGTGCGCAAACATGTGCCCAGGCAGGAATTGTGCCCACTCACCCACATGCACACACGTGCTCACACACATCCCTGTGCTCACCCTGTGGTGAGGGCCCAGCAGCCACAGCAGCCATACACCTCAGCTGTGTGTGCCTGATGAGACCCCCCACGAAGGGCCTGACCCCACCTCCTTTAGGCTGCCGAAATGGGCTATTAACTCTTAAACCTATCAGCGCCCAGCCTCCCCAGCCCAGCCATCTCAGGAAGCCACATCCCCTCGACCCTCGTCCCCCTCTGCCAGCCCCGCGCACCCGCAGCAGGGATTGATATTTATGGGCCCCGGCGCGTTCCCCAGCCAACCCGCGGGCCTATTGATTTTTATTTAGGCGAATAATTAAATATTTATTTTCACTTTGTTAAGCTCGGGAGGTCGGAGCCCACAGAAGGCGCAACAGCACGCGGGCGGCAGGAAAATCAATGCCTCGGTTTGCGGCCACTGGAAGCGGCTCGCGCGCCCCCGGGAGGTGTCACCGGCCCCCACCCCGGCTCACCCCGACCCCCCGGTGTCACTTACCCCCGGCAGCGTCTTCTGCTCATGCAGGGCGCTCTGAGCCTTCAGCGCCGAGTCGCGGGCGCAGTAGGTGAGGAAGGCACAGCCTGCGGAGACGGGGAGAAGGGATCAGTGTCTGGCCTGGCACCATTGCAGAGCCCCACGCACACGGGGAACTGGTGGCATGGATAATATGCCACTGAGGTGTCTCAGTACCCTGGCATCCAGCACCCCAGCACCATGGTGTCCAGCATCCCAGCACCCTGACAGCCCGGTACCCTGGTAACTCAACACCATGGCATCTGGCACCCTGGTATCCTAGCATCCAGCACACCTGCAACCTGGCACGGTGGCATTCAGCACCTCAGCATCCTGGCACCGTGGAATCCAGCACCTTGGCACCATGGCATCCAGCATTCCAGCATACTGGCAGAATGGCATCTAGCATCCCTGCAACCTGGCATGGTGGCATCCAGCACCTCAGCACCCTGGCATCCTGCATCCCTTCACCCTTGCACCCAGCACCCTGGCATGTGGCAACCCGGTATCCTGGCACCCAGATGCCCAGGTGGGCACCAGTGCAGCCAGAGCTCATCCCCAAAACAGGGTGGGAGATGGAGCAGCGGGATAGAGGAAGGAGCAAGGCAGGAGCAGGCAGCACGTGGGCAGTGCTCCTCCAGCCCCAGGCTTTGAGGAAAGCCACACAGCCCACATCCTCCAGGAAAAAGATCTCTCAGTGTCAAGGCCACACATCCTAGCTTGCCACCGCACTTCTCCCAGCCCTGAGCATCCTCCTTGGGATGAGACTTGTGTGGTGAAGACGCTCCAGCTCCTCCGACATCGTGGTGCTTCGGGAATCAGGAATGCGCCTGGGGTGAGGTTTTCCCACGCTGACTCACGCTGCCGAGCCACTCGCTCACACGGAGCTGGCGGCAACACGCGAGCCCTGGGGACAGGGTCCGGTCCTCTTCTCTCCATCTCTCCCAGAGCATTCCCAGTCCTCGTGCTGCCGCTGTGCTGCTCCCTCCCCGAGGGCTCCCCCCCAGTTTGCTGGGGTCACATCCAAAAGCATCTGAAAGTGATATTAAAACAGCAGCAAAACAGTTTCCCTTCAACAAAGTAAATATTTAATGAATAAAATTGACATTGATGCATTTTTAATATTGGCACAATTAAATCCGCCAGCTGATTAAGTATTAATAACTCTTAATAAGTACAATCAGCGTGCCTGGGAGGAGAGGCAGTACGGCGGCAGGGTGGGGGACACTGAGGGATGGGGTCCCTCGCCCGCCTCAGGGTGTTGGGGACATCTGCCCTCGTGGGGAGCAAGGAGAGATCCCCCCTAGATCCAATCACTGCAGGTGGGAAGTGGAGATCAGCACAGCAGCTCGCCTCAGTCCCGGTGCCATTTCCAGTGTTTACCATCCGCAATCACATTGGCTTCCTCCTCTCCGCTCTTCTTTCTCTCTTTTTTTTTTCCCCCTTTTCCCTGCAGGCGACATCGTGGACAGTGCCTGGGTGTTCCACAGAAGTTCGGAGGGCAGGCGTGGGAGCAATTCTGCTCCAGAGGCTTGCCGGGGGGGAGGATGCCGTTCAAATTGGAGGAGCGTCCGCAATTAAATCACGCGGCTGGGCCGCAGCCGTTGAAGCCTGTGATGGAAGGAGTGCCGAGGGGGCCTGGAAAAGTGCAAATCCCATTGTTCCAGGCACACAAACAGCTTCAGAGGCACCTGGTGACATTTCGGAGGCCACGATGCTGAGAATGGTGGAGTCCAGACGGCTGTCCCGTGGCCGAAGGGCATGGATGTGGCCACATCCGCAAGTGCTAAGTTTCAGCTTCCCAAAAGTCGTGGTGAAACAAGCGCTGCCCGTGGCACAGGGGCTTGGTGACAGCATGTGGATCCTGCCCAGGTGACACCCGGGGTGCCCTGACACTGCTCCAGCGCCACAGACCCCGGCTCGCGGGAGGGGGTTTCTGGAGGGGCCTCGGAGGTGCCTTGTGAGCCCGTGGGTGTGTTGCTGCTCAGGGTCCCGGAGCTCTGCACCACACAGCACCAGGGGCACAGTGCAGACAGGGGGCCCCATCCGTGCTGGGTGCCTGGATACCAGGTGAGTGCCTCCATCCCAGCGGTGCTCCAACTCCAGGGGTACCCAAAACTCATGTGGGTCCCCCAATGCCAGACAGGTGCCCCCAACCTAGACAGTGTCCCAAAATCCATTGGGGTGCTCCCAGCCCTGCAGTGCTCCGATCCCAGGGTGCCCCCAGGACAGATGGCAGCATGCTAAGCCCAGGAGGGTGCTCCCCACATGGGTGCCCCCCAGGTGTCCCCATCCCAGAGGTTCTTCCACCTTTGGTGGGGGCCTCTTTCTCTCGGGTACCCCAATCTTAGGGGGCCCACATACCAGGATGCCCCATACTGGGGTTCCCCCACCTCAGATGTACCTTCACCTCAGGGGTGCCTCCACCTTAGGGGTGCCCCATACTGGGGTGTCTCTACCTCGGATGTGCCTCCATCTCAGGGGTACCCCATAGCAGTGTGGCCCATGTCAGGTGTACTTCCATTTCAATGGTGCCCCCAACTCAGGGGTACCTTCACCTCAGGGGTATCCCCTCCTTGGTGTGCCCCATACTTACGGGTATCTCCAGATCAAGGGTACTTTCACCTCAGGTGTAACTCAACTGAGTGGTGCCTGACCAGACACCTCAGGGTGTTCCACCACAGGAGTACCTCCATTTCAGGGGTACACCACCTCAGGGGTACCCCTCATC
This sequence comes from Lophotriccus pileatus, assembly GCA_035583135.1. NCBI lineage: Eukaryota > Metazoa > Chordata > Aves > Passeriformes > Tyrannidae > Lophotriccus > Lophotriccus pileatus. The sequence continues at coordinate 18,061,509 of JAWWES010000018.1, forward strand.
TCAGAGGTGCCCCATGCCAGCATGTCCCACGTCAGGGGTGTTTGCAGACCATCTCAAAGTGTCCCACCTGAGGGGTACCTGTACCTCGGGGTGCTCCACCTCAGTTATCCCACCTCAGGGGTGCCTTCACCTCAGGGGTGCTGCATACTTGGATGTCTTCACCTCAAGGGTGTCCCACCTCCAAGGTACCTCACCTCAGGCGTGCCTTCATCTCAGGGTTGCCCCATGTCAGGGATGTCCCACCTCCAAGGTACCTCACCTCAGGCGTGCCTTCATCTCAGGGTTGCCCCATGTCAGGGATGTCCCACCTCAGAGGTCCCCCTGTCTCCAGGTGCTCCATCTCAGGATGTCGCACCTGACAGGTACCCACCCCTATCTCAGGGTACTCCACCTTAGCATGTTCCACCCCAGGTGTGCACCATAGTTAGGTGCCACACCTCAGGTTGTCCCACCTGAGTAGTATTTACCTCAGGGGCGCCTTCACCTCAGGGGTGTCCCACTTCAGGAGTGTCATCACCTCAGGGGTTCCCCTATATCAGGGTCCTCCACCTCATGTTTTCCCACCTCAGGGTGTCCCACCTGAGGTGTTCCCCTATCTCAGGGCACTCCTCCTCAAGCATCGCACCTGAGGGGTAGGTACGTCACGTCAGGAGAGCCCCACATCTGGTTGCCTCACCTGAGGGTGTCCCACCTCAGGGGTACCTCACCTCAGGGGTGTCTTCACATCAAGGCACCCCACCTAAGGCACAGGACACTTCACCTGAGGGGTCCCCCCACTGGTCCCTCACTGGAGGGGTCTCCCCCACCTCAGGGTGTCCTACCGGAGCAGTACCTCACCTGAGGGTGTTCCCCCCCTCCTCAGGGTGTCCCACCTGAGCGGTACCTCACCTGAGAGTCGTTCCCCCCCCACTCACGGTGTCCCACCTGAGTGACACCTCCCCTCAGGCCAGCCCCATCCCCGGGTGCCCCCCTCAAGATGTCCCACCCAGGGGGTGTCCCCGGCCCGGCGCCCCCGCACCTTTGTGCATGCCGGTGAAGCGATCCTTGAGCACGGTGAGCTCGTAGATGCGGCCGAACTCCTCGAAGAGCGGCTTGAGGTCGCTCTCCTCCAGGTTGCGCGGGATCTGCCCCACGAAAAGCTTGATGGCGTCGTGGTCCTTCATGGCGATGGCGCCGGGCGGGCGGCTCAGCCCGTTCACCCGGCCGCTGTTCGCGGTGCTGAACGCCGCCCCCGCCGCCTCGCCCGCCGCCGCCGCCGCCGCCATGGCCCGCCCGGCACCGCCCGCCCGCCCGGCACCGCCCCGCTCGGCTCGGCTCGGCTGGGCTCGGCT
>JAWWES010000018.1:18063398-18130788 GCA_035583135.1 Lophotriccus pileatus
ACCCCCCGTCCCCCCCCAGTGTACTCCCTTTCATCTCCCCCCCCCCCCTACCCCCCGTCACCCCCAGCATCTCCCATCTCCCTCCCTTTCCCGGGTCCCCTCATCACCTCCATCCCCCTCGCACCCCTCAACACCCCCATCCTCCCCACTGCCCCCCATCACCCCCCAAACCCCATCAAGGCTGGCCAAGGGACTGAGCAGTCCCCCACCTTCCCTCCTGCACCACTCAGTAGGTTCCAGAGTTAACACCCCTGTTTCCCACCTTAGATCAGGGTTTAAACACAGAGGAAAAGCTCAAAAAGGGACAATTTGGACACTTTGTTGGGTTTTTCACCTCCATGGATCCCACGTCATCCCTGTTGCCCCCCTGGGGCTGCCCCAGATTGGGGGGGAGGGAAGGAAGCACCTCCCTGGTGCACCCCATGTCACCCAAAAAATCTGTAATTAGACTGAGTGGCTTTAATACCTGGTGTGGTTGTTAATTAATTAATTAGTCCCAGAGCAGCAGCTGGGGGTGCCTGGCTTCCCCGGCACTGCCACGCGTGTGCAGCTGTGTGAATGTGCAAGCATATGCTTTGCACTTGGGTTTGCAAGGGTGCTGCATGTGTGCTAGTCTATACAAGCATGAGCATGTATGTTCAAGCACGTGACATGGTGTGTGTGCAAGTGTGTTCAAGCACATACATGTGCTGCAAGCGTGCACGTGTGGCAGCCAGTGCACACGTGTGCGAGTACAGGCAAGGGTGTGCACAGGCACACACAGCTGCAGGCCTGTGTGTGAGCCTGTGCAATGGCCGGGGGCCATTTACACGTGTGTGCAAGTGTGCACGTGTGTGCAAGCATGAACAGCAATGTATGTGCTTGTAAGGACCCATAGGTACGTGTATGTTTGTGCATGAGTGCACGTGTGTGCAAGGACCCAAATGCACGTGTGCAAGTGTGTGCAAGTGTATGAGTGCACGTGTGCAGCTGCCCATGTGGATGTGTGTGCAAGAGTGTCAACAAGTGCATGTCTGCAAGGACCCACGTGCATGTGTGTGCAACCATGTACATGAGTGCACACACGTGCAAGGGCCCATATGGATGTGTGTGCATGTGCACATGTGTGCAAGGACTTGCATGTGTGTGCAAGCATGTACCTGAATGCACACCTGTTCAAAGGCCCATGTGTGCAAGCATGTGCACGTGTGCAAAGGACTGTTTGCATGTGTGTGCATGTGTGTGCATGTGTGTGCATGTGTGTGCATGTGTGTGCATGTGTGTGAGGGCCCAGAATCACACATTTACAAGCACACACAGGATGCACATATGATGAACATGTGTTTACAAGCACACATGATGAACACATGTTTACAAGCACACACATGATGCACACATTTACAAGCACACATGTGATGCACACATGTGTTTACAAGTACACACAATGCACACGTTTACAAGCACATACAGGACGCACACACAATGGACATACGTTTACAAGCACACACACAGTGCACACATGTTTACAAGCACACACATGTTTACAAGCACACACGTTTAAAAGCACACACGTGATGCACGCACATGTTTACAAGCAGACACGTGCCTGCGTGTCCCAATAAACCCCCCTGGCCAGTGCCGGCGCCCAGGGGTGGGTTGGGGATGCTGGGAGCACAATCCTGCTGGAATCCGGGGGCTCGGCGGCTGCTCCTCGCCGCCGCTTGGGTTTATTTTTAAACCCGTTGGCCCCGAGTGATTCACACGCTGCCTGTTCCCTGTTCCTGCTCCCCGGCAAGTTTTACACGACCAAAATAGATGTTCTGGAAGGAACGGACCACCCGGCGATGCCGCGGTGGGGAGAGCGGGGTGCTCCCGGGATCCCGGCCCTTCCAAGGGTGGGAATGTCACAGAGCTGCTCCCAGGATGGTGATTTTGGGGGGGTGTTGATGCAGACACCTTAGAAAATGGGACCATTTCGGTGTGATGCTTAACCTGGATGACAACACCAGGCTCTAGTGGAAGGCGCGGGGTTATGGGTCCCCTATGGAGCATCTCAGGCCCTGTGGGCTCTCACACCTGGTTGTGGGTGAAAGGGAGCCCGGCAAGGCAGGGGGACAAGTGGGATGAGGGCAGGGAGCTGGGATGGGGTGGTGAAGAGCCTCTCTGCACACACAGAGCAATGCCTGGGGAGCAGAGCATTATCCCTGAGAATAGATCATCCCCCTTGGGAACAGAGCACCCTTCCCAGGGCCAGAGCCCTCCTTGCCCCTACCCTTACCAGCAGCAGCACCCTGCGGTAACTAAAGCACCTGACCAAGGTACTGCTTCACACCATGCTGGGAGAAGAAAAAAGGGAAAAAGTCCAACTTTTAAAAATAGGAGGTAGTAGTAACTGTTAATTCACTATTTTTAATTTAAATTTCAACCATAAAAGGTTTCCAGCCATAACAGAGGATCTCACTCAGTTAAGACCAAGACACACATACAGTAGTCCCATCCAGCCAGGATTTCTTTCGTAGATGCCCTACTTTCAGCTGACCACCACTTCCAGCATGGCGACCCCAACCACCAGAGGACAACAATCACACCTATCCCAGTTCTATGGGACAGCAGCATCACTGTTTTTTTCCTCCAAGGAAAACACCATCCAAAGAAACCCCTCTGGATGGAGGACACCTAGAGTTCAGCTCCTTACCCTGAGGACAACAGAGCAGAAGGAGGATGGGTCAGTTGGCCAAATCCCAAGCAGAGGTGACGGTCTGAAAGGCTGAGCAGTGATTCCACAATATCCATGCACCCTTCAGCAGGTTTGCAAGGGCTTCTTGGAGAGGCTCCAGGGTGTCATCTGCTGAGGAGAAGCCAGAGGAGGTAGTGGCAGCCAGGCTGTGGGGCAGCAGAGGTGGTGGTTTGCAGGCCAACATCCAGCCTGGACATTGGAGAGAGAAGGGACAAGGACAGGAACCCAGAGTACAATGTGACTGCAGAAGCAAACCCTGTGACAGCAGCAGAGACTAAGCACAGTTTATCCAGCTGAGCAGGCACCCTGCAAGCTCATGAACTGCCGGGAAGATGCTCCTCCACTGGCATCTCTGGAGCAAGCCCTACCCGTCTCCTGCTAACAATAACCCTTGCAGAGTCTCCCAAGCACAAGAAAAGGCACCTTTTTCCTCTTTGGGGTCATTTATTTATAGATTTAAAGAAATAAAAATAGAAAGAGAGATGAGAGTGCACACCAAGGCGAAAAAATGTTCATTGCAACAAAGCCAGAGCAGAAGGTGGGGTAGGAAGAAGTCCCTTTGCCAAAGCACCAGCTTTTGAGGGGTGGAAATCATTCTTCCTGCACGTACAGTGACTGAGGGCAGCAGGGTTCTCCCTTCAGACCTCACCAAACTCATTCTCACAGTATCCTACGTAGAGAGGCTGAGCCTGGACACCACGCCTGGGAAGAGAATAGAAAGATGGCATCAGGGAGAGGGCACAGGCAGAGCCTACCACCAGGTTTCAGGGGTTCCAGGAAGCAGGGTGGCCTGGGTGCCCAGTTTCAGGTGTGAAAGGGAGGGAGAAGTTTTTCATCCTGTGCTTATAGACTCAGCTTTTGCTCATGCGTGGGAGCACATGATGAGGACAGGTTTCCTGGGGAAGCTGGTGCTGCAGGAGGGGTGGCAATAGCTGACAGGCCCCCTCCTTCCTCAGCACAAAGCCCTCTCCTCACCAGAGCCACCAGCCCACGCTGGCAGCAGGGGCCTGTCTTCCAGCACTACACAAAGCAAGCTCGGCCCACACAGCAGCAGCGGGAAAAACAGGGCTTTCCATATGAACAAGGGTCATTTTGCAGCAGGGAAAGCCCTTCGCCCTCCCTGCCCTTCCCAGGCCCGTGCCCAGAGGCGGTGACAGCTGTGCCAGGACAGTTACCCGAGCAGCGTGCAGCGGAACGCCGACAGCCGGGCATAGGCATCGTCCATGTTCCTGACGGTGCTGTTGCTCCACAGCCTCTCAGCTATGGCCCCACCTCTTGGCCTTAAGGATGAGGGACAAGCAGTCAGGTCAGCAGGAGCTCAAAAGCTTCTCCCACAAAGCCCTGAGCTCCCAAACACTTTCTTGACCAGTGTCCTTCTGCACACAAAGGCTTCTGTGTATGCAAAGATCCACTCCTGGACACGTGTGGATCAGGAGCGGACTAGGGTGACAGGACAAACCAGTGTTAAACACGTCCTGGTTGCAGCAGTAGCCTGTACAGGGCATGTTACAGCCTCACAAACCCTCACTCCAGCCTCCTGAAGCTGTTACCAGCATAGATGTGCTGCAGGAGGCAGGGACAGGTACCACACGCAGACCAAACCCACGAGTTCAGCATGTGATCCTCAGTGGCGAAGGAAAGGGACTCGAGTCTGGCCTGATGTGATCCAAGTGACCTCCTCATGGCTTCTCTTACCAGAGCCTAGGGGTCAGGTTGGTGACATCCACATATTCGCCCCACATACAGGCCTCGCCACCAATCACCAGGGCCTTCTGCTCAGGGCTGCCTGCGGAGGGACAGCACCCCGGCAATGCATTAGCCAGACATCCAGCCCTGGCGCCACCTCTGAGTGACAGCCAGCTGCCACACGGGGAGTGGACACACGGGACAGGACACACCTGGGAAGTCCAAGGGCTCCACCTTGTAGGCTTCCATCCAGTCCTGCCCATATGAGATGCGGTTGAGGTACCAGGGCGCGGAGAGCAGGGCATGGTAGCCAGCCCTGGTGACATTGGCCATCTCCTCCTTGTACTGCATGCGGTTTTCCTTCCACACGTGGATGATGGTGTCCGGCCTCACCTGAGCACAGGTGAACAACGTGCAGGGGATCAGCATGGTGACAAGAGCATCACCTGCTCCTGCAACCAGAGTGCCCTGACCCATCCACACCCCCAAAGGGACACTGAGGCAGACTTGGGCTGGGCTTGATTTTCGAGCCACCTCCCATCTGGTTTGCAGGAGCAATAGAGGGAGGGATAAGGCCATCTGCAGCGTGCCCTGGGCAGGGTTAAAACCTGCTTCTTGCAGGTGCACACACAAGAACGTGGCAGGTGGACAGCACTGGCAGCAGTGTGACAAAACAACCACGAGAGCACCATCTGAGGATCAACTCCAGGTCCGTAACAGAGTAACCCCCACTAGCCCCGTACAGCCCCCTCAGAGCACCCCAGTGTCTGACTGGGGTGTTGACGCTGTTCACTCCAGCAAAGGCAGCTCTCACCTCCACGTCGTTGTCAAAGACCTCCTGCCACACGATATAACCTTTGCCGAGGGAAGAGACGATTTCCAGAAGCCTGAAGAGGAAAAAATATTGAGTTTTTGGTGATCCCATTAACCCTCTCTTGGGTGGTTACATACAGCCACAGGAGCAGCACAGATATTCCCAACACCCACAGCTGGATGTGAAGGTACTTCTGAAGGAGAAGAGAGAGAGAGAGAGAGAGCAAAGCGCCTTATGGGGCTTCTTTATTTTCAGTCCCATGCTTTTTTGTGGTTAATCTCCCAATAAACTGTTCCTTCGGGGTCAGGGAGACATGCCCAATGGGGATGCTCCTGAAAAGGAGATCTTGTGCCCCCAAGACAGCAGAAGACATTTGTGCTGGTCACACAGTGCAGCTGCAGGCCCCAGATGCCCCTGTTCCTACCTCTGGATGTACAGAGACTCTAATTTTTTGTAATCGTCACCAAAGCCCACCTCCTTCATGAAAGCACGAATTTTTGGATTGGATCTCCTGTGTGCCAAAGAGAAGAGAATAAAACCATCACAATCTGGACTCTGGAGCAGGGCTAACCCAAGCATTCCCAGAGCTGTGGCTGCACCAGGACCAGTGGCTCCTTACATCCAGCATCACCCTGAGCACAGAAACCCCATGCACCTCCACTCCACCTGGCTTGGGGGAGCAGGATACCAAAGATCATGACCCAGTAGTGATGGGCTTGGACTCCAGTCCCAGATACTTCACCCTAGTCCCCATCCAGATTGATCTCTGACTCACCAGCACGTGAAATCCACCTCATCGCCACCGAGGTGGAGAAAGAAGTCTGGGAACACAGAGCTGACCTCTCGGAACAAACTGGTCACAAACTCGTAGGTGCTGTTAAGGATGGGGTTGATGGGCCCATAGGTTCCAGAAGGCTCCTGGGCCACATAGCAGGGAGTCAGGAGGCCTGGAGCACCTGGATGACAACAAATGCAGGATAGTGAGGAAGGGTCAAAATGTGGCCATGTCACTGCCTGCAACAGCCCCAGTCCTCAGCATGGCCCAGGGCCTTCCAGGGGACAGGAAAGCAGGGGCAGCCACAGCTCTGGCTGTGACCAGAAGCACAGGGTTAACTCCAGCACAGGCCATGGGATTTGGAAGAAGAACAGAAGAGAAAGACAATGGAATGTTCTCCTGGAGCTTCTTGCGCTTCCAGGCATGAAAGAGGAGACACTTGCAGTCCTTGCAGCAGAGAGTGCTGTGACAGGACTGAGGCACAGCTGCACAGAGCGAAGAAGCTTGGTCAGCCATACCCCCAGTTAAACACAAGATCCTTGCAATATCCACGATGATTTTGGCAGAGAAGATGTCCCCAGAAAAAAACCAAAATCACTCACCTTGGGCACAGGAGGAGGTGGAAATGCTTTTCTTTTGGATTTTGTTCCACAAGATGTTTGAGACCACTGGGTCCCAAACAATGGTTTGCTCCCCCTCAAAGCCAGTCGGTGGGACATGGCTCCCCACACACAGGTTTTAGGATCGAGGTTGTATATCCCACTGCTGCCCCTGGAACAACCACAATTCTCCTCACGGGAGCAAGAGCCAGGGTCTGCCCCTCACCTGGACCCCAGGAGAGGGTGTGGCCAGGAGTGTCGAACTCTGGGATGACCCTGATGCCGCGCAGCCGGGCGTACTCGATCACGGCGTGCACGTCGCTGCCTGTGTACACGTGGGTCATGGCATTGAAGGCTCCCTGGGAACACGGGAATGCTCAGTGCCTCACTCGGGAGCAGAGGGAGGGATCTGCTCACCTGGGCTGGTACACAGAGATCGGGGAGGGTTACCTTCCTGCTGAGCTCTGGGAATGTCGAGCTCTCATAGGGGAAAGACGGGTCATCCACAATGTGCCAGTGAAACACGTTGAACTTGTTGTAAGCCATGACGTCCTGGGAAGGAACAGGAACAAACATGAATGTGCCCTGTCTCTTCTGAAAGGTCATCCAGCTTGCCACAGAAAGGGTAAAAGGTCCCTATGCTCCAAAAGATAAGGCAGAGTTCCTAAATGATTCCCAGGATCAAAGAGGGATTCAGACACCTCTCTTGAAACACAGTGGCACCATGAAGAGCTGCAGAGGGCCAGGAGTACTTCTGCTCACAGTAAAATCCCTGTTCTCCCTATAACTGAGCCAGTGGTGGAGATCTGGAAGTTTAATTCCGCTTGGGATGAGCACAGAAGCACCACCCAGCTTTGCCAGTGTTTTTCCTCACCTTAGAAACAACCCATCCTTGGACAGTAACCTGGACTGCAGGAACCCAAGACATCTCAGTTTTTTTCTTCTACAAAGGGAGCTGAGAAATCACCCACACAAGGCAGCAAAAGAAATCTTCAGTGGTCACAGAGGACAGGACACACAATTAAACCACCTTGTCTCCCAGTGCAGGCACCCTACCAGAGTTTCCAGGATGGCTCTCAGGGGCAAGTAGTGACGAGAGGTGTCCAGCAACAGTCCCCGGTGAGGGAAGCGGGGAAAGTCCACAATTTCTGTCTCGTTGATGTAGTACTGCAAGTGGAAAACATGAGCAACACATGAGCAGGACATTGGGCAAACAGCCCTTAGCAGGAGGCAATCAGCTCCCAGTTGTCCCTGGGGCTGCATGGACAGGGCTGCCCTCACTACCCAGAGAGCCAGCTGGCCAGAAAGAGCTGCAGCCCTTCTTCACCCACTCAGAAGGCAGGGATTTGGCTGGATCAATGAATCTCCACTTGGCCCCTGGCAAGGCTGTGCCACACTGCTGGTACCCCCTCATCCCGAGCATCCCAGCAACCCTCAGCCTGTCCCCATGGAGGCAGGAGCACTATGGAGAGCTGCCTGCCCCCAGGAGATGAGGCCAGGACTCACTGTGCCATTCTCGTCTCTCCCAATGAGCTGGCTGAACGTTTCCAGGCCTGCAGGAAAACCACACACAGCCCCTTTCTCAGTACAGACTCCCCCAAAGGAGCAGAGCTCAATTAACAAAGAAGTCTATGGAAAGAGAGAGGCACAGCGAGACATCCCCACAGGCCCAAGGCAGGGAGAGCAGGAATGCCCCACTGGAAGCACAGCTCACCTCGGAGAGCTCCCCAGATGGCCTCGGCAGAGAGCAGCATGGAGCCCTTGGACACGGTCAGCTTATCTGGAACACAGCATCAGGGGCTGTGCTGGCATCAGGCCCCACTGCCACTACAGCCTCAGTACTAGGCAGGGGTCAGACACAGCACTGCACCCTGTGATCCCAGAGAACCAAATTTTGGGTTTCTTTTGCTGTTTTAAATCTCTCCTCACTGCTTTATCAGCACCCTGAGGTAAGTCCCTCCCTCTCTGCCCCAGTTTCTCAATAACAGAGAAGGGCTGGTACCTTCCCAAAAGTGGAGGTAACTGCTGCACAGTGCTATATCCCAGCGATGGGCACAGAAACAGCCACATTCCCACTCCAGTCACTCCCTCCCAGTCCCAACCCCAGTACTTACAGCTCTCCTTGGAGTCCAGGTTGGGAAACCCATCACAGCCTGGCATGGAAATGTAGACGAGGAGCTGAGTGCAGGGTGTCCCCCAGGGTGGTTCATTCTCTGCAAACAACACAGATATTGACCCCATCCCAGCTCTTCTCCTTGCTTCCAAGCCCACCACCATCATCACAGCCCAGCTAGCAACAGAGGCACGGGAGTACATGGACTTTCAACACATGTGGCAGAAATGGGGACCCCCTCCTGCACCCCAAAACAGGCACAGGGATGTTCAGCAGGGGCTAATTTCAACCCAGCCCACAAGGAGCACATGAGCTGATCCCAATCTTCTGCATGGAGAAGGTCTGCTAGGGAGGAGACCCCCAGGAAGGCTTCTCAGGGGAGCTTCACAACAGAGAAGAGACATCAGAGTATGGACCAGCAGCAGCCCCCAATGCTTCCTGGACACCAGCCCTGGCTCTAAGCTACAGCCACTAGTCAAAGCTTCTCCATGAGGGTAAAGAACTTCATGTTTCCAAACTCTCACAGCACTGGGAACAAAGTACAAGCCCAAGAGCTCTGCCCTACCCTTTGCAAAGAAGCCTTGTAAAAAGGGTGCAGAATGAATCTGCTGAGTTAGAGGCAACCAGAAGGTCTCACCCAGAACAGAAAAGCTCCTGACCAACGTCACCTTCTGCAAAGCAGGTCCCAGGTGCAGTGGTTGGACAAACAAACCTGACCACATTCAGACCCTAAACAGGAGCTCTGGCCACACTTCCCAAACTGAATGACAGCTTCCAAAGATGCATAGGCCTGAGTTCTCACTGAAGTCACTCTCTCAATTCCAAAGGGAGGTGTTCAGCTTTCTCTGGGACACATGGCATTATTCACAGCATTCTGTGGCCAAGAGGCATGTGGCAGCAGGGTGGGACCCTGCTCATCCCAGCCAAGCTCCATATCTACACCCCCATAGCATTCCTGGGCACAGCCAATGCTCCAAGTGGTCACTAAAAATAAAGGGCTTGGCTTGGAGTGAGCCAAGGCACCAAGGAGACCCCAGGGAGGACGTGGCACTGCCAGCGTGCAGGTGAAACACAAGAAGCCCCTGCTCCACAGCTCACAGGAGCCACAAACCCCGGATTTCTCCATGAAGGAATGACGAAACCTCTGCAGAGAGAAGGAAAACAGCTCGAAGCTAGCCCTCTGTTTTGAGCTGGTTGCAGACAAGCTGGTAGCCAAGGCAACCTCACAGATGAGCAAGCGGCACAGCAAGACTTGATCCCTCCTCTCGTGAAGGAGGCAGCTCACCAGGAACAGCTGCCCCCAGGCCTGGGGACATGGGAAATACTCATCCTGTTGAGGAGCCTCAACAGAACTGGTCCCACCATCACACGCTGCATTTAAACCTGCCCAGGGAGACACTGCCCAACCCAAACACAGCATTCTTGTCCAAGGAGCAGGCAGGAACCAACACCACCACACCCTGAAGGCAACGCACACAGAAAACGGGCCCTGCCATCTCTTTTCTCTACTAATAAAAATTATTTCCTTTCATCCAGGGTTTCCATTGCCTGTTATTACTAACTACCCATAAAAAAAAAAAAAGCAAAGGGGAAAAAAGGTCTTAAAATAATTTGTGTAGTTTGAGCATCATAAAGCAGGGCGTATGGAACGGGATGAGTGTGAGCTCGATCTCGTGATCACAGCATTGCTCCAAGTGATTTGATGGTCACATTTCCCTTCTGAAAGGAACAGGAGAGCATGAATAATTAGATCAGCTGTTTTTAGTTCCTAGCAGCAAAAGAGAGCCAAGAGGAGCCTTCTCAGCTCCCAAATCAAAATTTATTTCTATTGCTACTCGCAAGAGTGAAAAATATAAAATAAGCCAAACAGTTCTTTTCTGTTTCAAACCTGCTTTTTTCAAAACACGATGTGCTCAACAAGCAGCTGAGCAGCTTTCAACGCCACCACCCTTCTCTGCTTTGATCAGCAGTAACAGAGTTCACACTGACATTTAAAACACTCGGGAGCAGAGTTACTAGCTCTTTCTGATGAATGAAGCACTTCATATTCCCTGGATATAGCACTTCAGGCTGCAGCAGACCCACGCAGCCACTGAGCATCCGTGCGTGCCGGCTCCACAGCCAGGAAATTTCCTGCAGCTCAACCCTAACATGCCATGGGTGCTAGAAACCTTTAGAACCTGTTCCAAAGCAAAACCAGGCTCTCCAAGCTTTTGCCTCCTCACCTTGCCCTACAATTTCAGGATGAATATAAGAGCTAATCCCTCTCTGGCAGAAAAGCCACACTGCCTCAGGACATTTAGCAGCTTCACTTTGGCAGAGGAGCTCCATGGCAGGAACACATACTTGGAAGAACACACACGATGCAGCAAGTCTTTCCTCAAGGTAAAGCCTTACAGCGGACACCGAGAGCTGCTAGGAACAGGAAGAGCCAAGACTTACAAGTAACCCTGGAGCAAGAGCGGTTGCAAGACTGGCAGTGGCTCTCCCTGCAGCCACAAGAGAAGGAAGCGAAATGAAGCAATGGGGAGGTGAAACACTGTCCAGAGGAGATAAAAAATCAGGTGGAAGGAACTCTGGAGAGCAAGAGCTTAAACCCTGGAAGGAAATGAAGATAACTAGTGCTCGCTGTGCCAACCGGGTCAGATTATGTCATTTGGAACTTGTGACATTGCCCCTCACATCCCAATGCACCGTTGCCCTTTGCCACCAGACTCCCCCAAGCCAGCTCGCCATCACACCCACATCCACCTCCCGCCTCATCAGCCCCCGCCGGACTGAGGGGAGGCAGGCGCACACCCGAACGCCGTGGTTTCACCCCAAAACAAACGCGGGGTTGGGTTTGGTGGGTTTAAGAATAAAGCCACGGAGGAAAGTGTCAGCCCCCACCCCCGCCTCACCGGTCGGGCGGGCGAAGAGCAGCGCCCGGTACCGCTGGAAGGCGGAGTCCAACACATCGCAGCCCGGCCCCACGGCCGAGCCGTCCGCGGCGGCGAAGCGGAATCGGCCGGGAGGCAGCGGGCAGCGACCGCCGCCGGGCGGGGAGTGCTGGGCCTGGGGCTGCGGCCACACGGCGCCCGCCAGGCCCGGCAGCACCAGCAGCAGCAGCGGCGGGAGCAGCAGCAGCCGCAGCGCCCGCGCCGCCGCCATGTCGCACCCGCCGCCTGAGGGAGGCGGCGACACCGCCCGACAACGGGGGACGGGCGGCCGCGAAATGGCAGCTCGGGCCCGCCCTCACGGCCTGGCCCGGCTGCCCCCTCAGCCCACACCCGCCTCTCGCACCCCACAGCCGCCTCTCCCCTTTCAAAGAAATCCCCAGAACCCCCGCAGCTCCTCACCGAGGGTCATTTCACCCCCATCCCTCAAGGTTTGGAGTCTCCCTCCCACTCCTGGCCGTGCGTCCTGCCCTCAGGAAGCCTCAGCAGCTTGGTAGGGAGTTTGAGGAGATTAATGATTTAAAACACTTATTTCACCCATGCCGCTTTCATAGACTCACAGAACGGTTTGCATTAGAAGAGATCTTAAAGACTGTTTTGTTCCAGCCCCTTGCCATGGGCAGGGACACCTTCCACCAGAGCAGGTTGCTCCAAGCCTCGTCCAGCCTGGCCTTGGATGCTTCCAGGGATGGAGCAGCCAAAGTTTCTCTGGGCAACCTGTGCCAGAACCTCTCCACCCTAGATCTAACCTAACTAGACTCTCTGTCCGTTTGAAACCAGCACCAGTACATGCTTCGGATCCACCTTGGGTTTGGGTATCTTTTGTTGGTGTCGCGTATTTTTATGAGCAATACCGGATATAAATCAGCCCTTGCACAGGTTTCCAGGGATATTTTATATGTGACAGGTGAAATATTCATTGGGCTGCACAAAAAAAGGGGCTTTATCCCATGAGGAAGCCTCACAGTGAAGTGTTGCAGAGATGCTTTCCATACGGCACTTGGCTTTCCCTAGGAAAGCCTTAACCTCAAATGAACTCTGTTTAATTTTGCCTCATCTCTCCAGCTCTGCTTTCCTCAGCAATCCCCAAGTCAAATAAAGACCTTAAGCCCAGGTCTTACCCATCTAATTGCCAGTAGAAACCTACACGGGAACCAACTCCATCAAATTATTAAAAACCTGTTGTCCCAGAAAACTGCCAGCTATCAGGAGCGCTGGGAGACAAGCCACAGGCATGGGAGCAAGCAGGAAATTAAACAAATGGTACAAAAGAAAGCATGACAAGGGAGATGGCCCCATCATACAAGAGGAAAAATCACTCTGCTTGAGGAGGACATGACTAGAAAGGTCTGGTGAGGAATTTAAAGCATTGTTCCTCACATGAGCAGTGTAGAGAGAATGAGATCAACAGGAAAAAAGCATTTTGTAAAAAAAATATCAAGGAGCTTGTTGTCAAAGGTTAGAAAAGCACCAGCACAAAGTGTGGGACTGATGGTGAAAGGAGAAGAGCTGGGAGGACATGGAAGGGTTCAGTGGGGCTGGAAAGGGATAGAGGCAGGTACTCTCCAAGGCTGAAGGAGGCTGTGAGGTTCCAGTGAAGGTTTTGGGGGTCACAGGGGGGTGGAGGAGTTGTGGGGAGGCCAGGCAGCAGGAAGAGACCACAGTTACGTTTCGGTCTAAACAGGATTGAGGGAATTTTATGAGATTAGTGAAAATTAATAGGGGATCTCAAAGAGAGGAAGGCAGGGAGGGCACTAAGGGTCACCTTGAGATAGAGAGACTGGGCTCCATCAAGAATGAGGCCAAAGAGAGCCAGATGGTGTTGCCATGAGCTTAACACCTACATAGAGCTGCATTCTTCTTCTCCAGCCCTGTAGAACAGCAAAGACCACCTGTCTACCTAAGGGAACATGGGCCAGGAACCCAGGACAGGCACAGTATAGGCCTTACAAGGTGGGTGTACCCCCATGGCCAGGCAGGAAGAGCATGGAGGTGGCACCAACAGCCTGGGTATCACCAAGTGAACAAAAGACACCAAGTGAAGTGCAAGATCAATCTGGGAATACCTAGAGTAGGTACACCCACAGGAGAGCTCAGGAAAAATTAATTGCCTGGACCTCAGCCTAAACGGAGGTCATGGGTGGAGGTCCCAGAGGAGGTTACTTAGGGAAACTAAAGCCTCTTGGCTCCCTCAGGCTCCTGACAATCCTCACCTGCCTCTTGTTTTCCCTACAGAGGCGTGGCAGGACCCTAATTCAACACAGAGGCACATGCCAGGCTGTCTCCTCATGATTCTTCCAGGACATCATCACTTCTGTGTCTCTGTCCTCATAACAGCAAGAAGGGGGGTGGAGGAGAACACATGCATTCCAGCCTGGGCCAGACCTCTGGGAAAATGGCTTGTGTCATTCCTTGTGTTCAAGTCTTCCTGCTGCTGGTCGACACGAAGCCTCTGTGGTCCTGAGCCAGGTCTGTTGCCTTTCCCTGTGCAAACCCCTGAAGCACTGGCTGATGCCGCCACTTTTCTGACTATATTGATTGATTCCAGCATCTCTGGACTTGTCCTTAAATAGTTTCATTGTATTAAAAAATAATCCCAAACAATGCAGTTTGCTGCTGTGTGGCATCAGGGAATGTCACGGCCGCGCTTCCCAGCATGTGAGACGGAACTGTGGAAGTGCCCTGGCCTGAGGTGAATCCTCCTTTCAGCCTAGGAAGGGCGGTGTGTTTGCCAGCTTATGTAAAGCATTGTGATCAGAGCCTTCAGTCCAAATATTCCAGCCTTTCTACGCATTCGGTTGCTGTTGCTATTTTAGGGGACCTGATGTCTCTGGGGGATGACTCATTGTAGTTCATCTGTAGCTGGCCGACATTAATCCAGACTAACAGTCTGATTTGGGAATGTTTCTTTACATAAGAAAACTGCTTCAGCATGTGTTTAACTGTGGGGCTTGGCTAGAAGAGACTGGATTACACACTGTTCTGTGGCAGGCACAGAGCAGCAGCAGCCAGAAGTTGCTGATGTTCTTCAGTAGCTTTTCAATAGACAGGCTCTTGGTCTCAGAGCACATCTCCATGTTGATATATCCACCTGGGAAGCCTCTTCCAGGTTAGTTTGGCAAGGAACAAGCAGGGAATAAGCCCATAGCAGGGATGTACCAGCTCGGGTGAGACCCATGGTGGGGGTACCTGCAAACCCCTCTTGTCTCTTTGGCTGTGAGAGCTGAAAGCCAAGTTGCTTGCACAGAAAACTGTGCTGCATCAGGACACTGCTGGGTTACCTGCTTTCTACCAACAATGAACTTGGTAGAAATTCAAATTAATTATTCTAATATAAATTGTTAGAAAATCTGGCTGGTGTCACACTTGGTCTTTCTGGTTTGTTCACCTTCTAGGCATGTAGGTGGCCTTTGGGCTCCGGTGCAGTTCCTTGTTTCACAGCATTTTTTAAAGATATAAATCCATTTATTATGCTGCCTAATTCTCTATAATGTTGGCTGCTTCTGCATTTAACCAGGAGTGAATCTTGCATGCAGATTCCTGTGCTGGTGCGAAGGATCTGAGCTGGTGAATGAGGAATGGAAGAAGCCATTCATGAACACCTTCACAGGGTATGAGCTTTCTGTTTGCTCTGCTCTTTGAGTGAACGCCGTCTAGGCACTCTCACTCCTGAATGAAGCAACTCCCAGCTCAAGGGACCTCCTGGTGGTGTGGCTGGAAGAGGGCTTTGGAAAACAGATCATCTCTTGGAAATACCTGCATTTGCCTGTAGACCTGTGACTTGAACCCTGACATCTCAGGCTTTCTGGGCAAGCTTACTCTCTCCATTTTCTTGTTTAACTTCCCTTTCATCCTTGGTGAAATAATGATGGGATTTGGATTGCAGCCCTGAGGGTGGCAGGGTAGAAGTGTCCTTGCTTGTGTGGTGGTCTGGTGGGAGTATGGTCAGTATGTGCCGTGGTTTTGCAGGTGTGGACCCCCCCATTGCACATCTCTGTATTTCAGGGATGATTTTGCCTGGCATGGTATCGCACAGACACTGACAGGGAGCCACCTGTGCCTGTTTCATCAAGCAGAGCAGTGCTCACATTTAAACACCCAGCAAGAGCCCACAGAGACATTTGGTGGAGTTTTAGCGTGTGCACAACCAAGATCCTAAACATGAGATGCCCTTAAATCCATACCCAGGGTACTTTCAGCAGCTCTGGCAGCTCAGCCCATGAGGAACCTCCATGCCCTGGGGGGCTGAAGCAGGCTGGTGAATGGCAGGCTGCTTTTGAAGCCACGAGCACACATCCTGGTACTTTACAAAGCACAGGATGACTTGTTTCCATATCCCTACATTCCACCTTGACCACTGCGTATCGATGCTGCTATTGAATGGTTTAGCACATGCACGTGGTGACTGAGTTTCTCAGCACAGATGGGGCTGAACAGAAGGGACCTCTTTGCCTGGGAGAGCACATGTAAGGGGAGCAGGGCCTGGGAGACTTGGAGCGAACAGGGAGGAGCAAGGAGAAGTATTTCGACAATCATGAGCTTGAGAGTGGAGTTTAAGGCAAAAAGCCTGAGGTGAGATGTGTTAATCAGTATGGAGGATTTTGGGATCCTGACTTGAGCTCAGCGTGGTGGTGTTTGCATTATTGGTATTTATTCGCAAAGCCTTTTTTCCTCTGGATTATCTCCAGCTCGCACAGTTTTGGGGTGGTGAGCCAAGGGGCAGCTCAGCCCACGCTCCTGGTTGAGGTTGCTAATGAGTATGCAGACACCCAAAATCAAATCCAAGACATTGAAAAAGCTGCTGGATTTCCTTTCTCCCTGTCCACATCTCTGGTGATGAAGGAGAGGGGCTTTTTCTGAAGATCCCACCTGGCTCAAGGAGTGGCGGGACAGGGGGGATGCTGGGTGGGATGGGAGGTTCACCTCGAATCTGTGGGTGGATTGTGGTGTGGGGCACCAGCACTTTTGCAGAATTTTGGTATCACGAGTCAGGACTTGTCACAGGGGGATGCTGCGACGCCTTGCGGAGGCTGGGAACGCGTGGCTGCTGTCCCCGGCTGCTCCCAGTCATGGCTGTGGGGCTGAGCTGGAATCAATCAGAGCCCGTGGGTGCACGGTGACAAACTCCTCGTGCCCAGAGGCGCTGCTCCCATAAATCCCGTAAGTGTGTGTCTAACTTCACGGAGCAAGGTGATTGCAAGGCAATATTTTATTCTTGTCAGCTTCAGTGTTAACAGTTACCAGAATCACTTGGGTAATTAAGCTCTTGCAAGAATAAAATGAAAACGCGCCAGGTGTCTATGGAGATCTAAATCATTTCTCAGAGTGGGCACAGGAGTGCTTCTCAGCTTTCCTCAGTAGCTGGAGTCCTAAAATCCCCAGAGGCAGTGCAGATCCCCTTGGAATAAGCTGAAGGCAGCAGCCCTGCTTTTCTCAGGCACCTGTTGCCAACCATCTACAAGGAACTACTGCCCAAGGCCCCATATGTGACTGTTAATGAGTGTGCAGACACCCAAAATCAAATCCAAGACACTGAGAAAGCTCCTGCATTTCCTTTCTCCTGGGTTGAAAACTTTTTAATAAACAACAACCTTTTGCAAAATTCATGACTAAAACATACCAAAGAGTATTTTTGAAAATACTAATGTTTTGAAAATATTACTGTAACTGTTGCTGCAAAGTACTGGCCCCTGTTATGCAGCTGGAAAAGAGAAGGCTGGGACTGTAGTAGGGGAACTGGTTTTCTATGTCTGTGGGATGTCATTGGGAAGATCCCATCACTATTTATAAATGTTAATTACCGGGATCATAGAACCATTATAGAATCACAGAATGGTTTTGGTTGGAAGGGACCTTAAAACCCAGTTAGTTCCACCCCCTGCTGTGGGCAGGAACACCCTTCCACTATCCCATGTTGCTCCAAGCCCCATCCAACCTGGCCCTGAACACTCGCAGGGATGGGGCAGCCACAGCTTCTCTGGGCAACCTGTGCCAGGGCCTCATCACCCTCACAGGGAAGGATTCCTTCCCACTGTCCCATCTAACCCTGCCTCTGGCTGTGGGAAGCCATACCCCCTTGTCCGGTCCCTCCAGACCCTTGTTCCAAGTCCCTCTCCAGCTCTCCTGGAGCCCCTTTAGGCACTGGAGGGGGCTCTAAGGTCTGCCTAGAACCTTCTCTTCTCCAGGTGAACACTCCCAGCTCTCCCAGCCTGGCTCCACCCAGGGCCCCAGGCTGAGCTCTGCAGCCTCGGCCGGGGCCAGGAGAGGGCGGCGGAGAGTCCTCGGGACACCCGGGGATGGACGGGGCCTGCTCCCAGGAGCAACTGCTTCCCAAACATGCTGCGGGGGAGGCCACCTCGGCCAAGGATTTTTGTGTCCAGAGCTGCAAAACTCTGATAAAGCCAAACCCCACTGTCTGGTTAGTGCCTTTCTTGGGGCAGATGATCAGCCAAAATGGCTTGTGTCTTTTGCCATGTTGGCCGGGAGCTGGGCGCGTCACCAGCTGGGCAGGACAGTGCTAGCACACGGTCCCAGGGGGTGACACACAGCCCCCCTCGGGGGCAAAGCACAGGGAAAGAAAGGACTTGGGGCAACCACCTGAGCCCCCGTGGCTTGACGTGTGAAGTGGGAGCAGCCTGGCAGAAGTCCAGCTGGTGTGTCTGGAGCTGAACGAAGCCAGGGATACTGAGATTTATGTAGGGCAGGATGACTAATGCCCTGGCCTTTGCAATTCCAAATAAGTAGGGTAATTAGGGAACTGGCTTTATTGACTAGGTAGCGTGGCATGAGGCAATGTCCCTGTGTGCTCCTGACCTGGGCAGAGCTCGGGGACCGCAGCTGCACACAAACATTCGGATGTCCTTGTGTGTCTGAAGATGCAGGCTGGGATCATCTACCCAGGACACTGGACATTTCATCTCCCTGGATTCCCAAAGACACCTGCCTGCATCACCCTGTCACAAATCCCTGCTGCTGCAGCCATCATTATGCTTCCTGTGCTCCAGCAGGAAATAAACATTCTTTGGGATGTGGCTTCTAATTTTCTTCCTGTTTCACAAGGGATTTGTATCAAGACAGGAGCAGGAAGCAGGATTCTGTCATCCCGTCATCTGTGATGACTCTTTTCCCAAACAGCTGATGAAATTTGTCACACCTACACCACATAGTGCCCTGCTGAGTCTCATCTTCATCCGGGCAGAGCGGGTGAATAATGTCACCACATCTGAATGGCCCCACTTCACCCTGAGAGGAAATGATTTCCTGGGGCATGAGAAAGAGGAGGGTGAGCACTGGCTGGAGACGGTGGCCCTGACGCCCTCCTGGAGCTGTGACGGCCTCTGGCATCCACAGTGAAGAGCTGTGGAGGGTTGGTAGCAGCTGACTCTGCTCTGGGCCAGGCTGCAGCCTTGTTTCCAAGCCAACCAGAGTTCCGTGCACTCCCCAAATGGCTGCAGACAATGAGCCCGGCGAGCCTCCCCCGTACCAGGCTGAGCACGGCTGATGCTGGAAGCAGGGAAAGCTGAGGCAAAGAGCTCAGCCTCTGCAGCACCCTGGTGTCCATCCTGCCCTTCCCCAGCAGCTCCGTGTCCAAGTGAGAGGCTCTGGCAGGGATGAGACCACCTGGGGACAGTACTGGCCCTGCATCCCTGACCTGTCCAGGGCACTTGTCAGTGCTGGGAGGGGAAAAAAGTTAGTCCCTGGTCTGGTGATGAAAACACTTGTGCATGTTCTGCCCCCTGTAAAATGTCAAATTAACAGAGAATAAAGGGAATCAAGCCAGGCATCACTGAAAACCCGGGTATTACTGTCCTTGCTGACCAGAAAGCAATGCTGGAGCTCGGAGATGCCACCCAACACAATCAGGGTCCTCCAGGGCTGATGGTTTATCTCATGGAATGACCGAGAATTTCTGTCTGGACATCTTACTGCAATTTTATTCTGATTTTGAGGCAGCGCAACCTGTTTTCCCTCATGTGTCCCTCATATTCCCCTCACATTTCCTTCACATTCCCCTCACAAGTTGCTTGCCACAGACCCCACACCACTCAGTTTTATGGTGGCCCCGGGAGTCTTCTCCACACTTGACCCACAGGATACTTCAGGACAGCTCAGCGCCCCGGCTCCACCTCATGTCCCGTCACCCCATGGAGCCCAGACCGGGTGGGCAGCGGAGAGCAGCCGGTAAGCCCCCCCCACACCTGCCGCTCCCATCTGCACCCAATTTTGTCAGGAACTATAGGGACAGGACAAGGAGTAATGGGTACCGATCGGTCATAGGTTGGACTGGATGATCTCGGAGGTCTTTTCCAATCAAAGTGATTCTGTGACTCTCCCATTCCGTGCCCCTGTCCGTGACGCCGTGACCCCGGGCCTCCCCGCCGCCGCACCCAGCATGGCGCCGCGCCACACTCAACATGGCGGCGGCGGCTGAGGCGGGCGGGGGGCGCGGAGGGGGCGTGTCGCGCCCCCAAGATGGCGGCGGCGGCGGGCGGGGTGAGATGGCGGCGGGCGCGCAGGCGCGGGCGGGCGGCGGTGACGCGCGGGGCGCGCGGTGACGGAGCGCGGCGGCCGCGGCCCTTTGTTGGCGGCGGTTGAGGCGCGGCGGGGCCGGGCCGGGCCGGGGCCAACGGCGGCGGCGGCGGGGCCGGGCGCGGGGAGGCCGCGGGAGCCGCCGCCGCTCCCTCAGCGCCTCGCCATGGACTCGGACGAGGGGTACAACTACGAGTTCGACGAGGACGAGGAGTGCAGCGAGGACAGCGGCGCGGAGGAGGACGAGGAGGACGAGGAGGAGGACGAGCCCGACGATAACCTGGACCTGGGCGAGGTGGAGCTGGTGGAGCCCGGGCTGCGCGTCGGCGGGGAGCGCGACGGGCTGTTGGGCGGCGAGACGGGCGGGCTGGGCCCCGGCGGCGGCGGCGGCGGTGGCGGCCTGGGCGGCGGGCCGGGCCCCGGTGGCGGCCCCGAGCAGGAGGAGGATTATCGCTACGAGGTGCTGACGGCCGAGCAGATCCTGCAGCACATGGTGGAGTGCATCCGCGAGGTCAACGAGGTCATCCAGGTGCGGCCCCCGGCACCGGGACTAGGGGGGACACAGCGGGGAAGGGGTGGGGGGGCGGCGGGACGAGCCAACGGCCTCTCAGGGCACCGGGCCCGGCCCGCCCGCGGCACAGGGCCCCGCACACGCTCCGAGGGACCCCCGGGTGAGAGGGGGCTCCTCGGTCCTCCCTGGGGTTGCAGGGGGGTCTCCTCCTCTGCACCCCCCCGGGGTGAGGGGAGGGCCCCTCGTCACCCCCTGGGGAGAAGGTGCTTCCTGGGCCCCCCTCGGAGGTGAGGGGGGGTCTCCTGGGCACCCCTCGGGGTTGGAGGGGACCCTCCTCCGTGCCCCCGGGGTGGAGAGGGTGTTCCCCCATCCCCTCCTGGATGAGGGGGGATTCCCCAGCCCCTCCCGGGGCGGAGGAGGCTCCTCGTCACCCCGTTCCCCCGGGAGGCCCCTCGGGGCCGGCCAGGATCTCGCTTCCTGCCGTGGAAGCGTCGGGAACGAGGCCCTTGGCACTAAAAGGACTCCTCTTTCTTTGTGTGGTTGCGAGCCGGGGGCTGTGATCTGTGGTTTTGCCTTTCTCCCACTCCATCCTCACTCTGTCGGGGGACTTTACCCCCTTCAGCTCCTTCGGTAAGCGGCGGATTCGCTGGCAAGTCCTGGAATTCCAGGAGAGGCACCTCACTAGTTTTGTTGCCGTTTCCCTTCCCCCCTGCTACACACAGGGGTTGAACCTTGTCGCGTGTTTATTTCCAGCACCGACCAGGAGGGATACGAGCAATCCCTTCACAACCATAACTTTTTTTTACCCTCATTTTTTAAGCGTGTCGCTTTAAAAGTGAACTAGAGTTCGAAATAACGTTTACCGTCTTTAGACCAAAATATCTAAGTCTTGTCTGTTGGCTCCTGAGCTTTTGGGGAAAAAATTCAAGGCACTGAAGCAATCTGGCATTCCTTTCTAAATGCTCATGGCAAGGTTTGGCTCCACCTCACCAAGTTCCTGATGCCGTTGACTTTTCTGCAGGTGATGAGTTTTCATTTGTTCCCATTTAGTCAATATTCAGAGTAAATAGGAGATGCTACTCTCCTACATGCCAACAGGAATAATGTGAGAAATCTGGATGTTAAATATTGAGGGATCCAGTGCCCAGAAAGCAGTTGTTTTGCTGGCTGTGTGTGTTGGTAAATCCCTTTAAACACGAAAAAGCATTCCCTCAGTGAATGCTTTTCCCCCCCACTGTCCTGTGCTCTGCAGTGGCCATAACAGCAGCTTTAAAATGTTGCTTCATGTGCTATAAATCCCCTGTAGTTTATATGGAGCTCGATGCAAACAACTGTAAAAGCATTTGCGTGCTAAATTAGTAAATGGCATTCTCTGAGTCAAATTAAAGTTTATAACTTTAATGATAGTGCTGCCCATGTAAAGCTGAATAAAGGAGTCGGCCCGGATTAGCTGATTACCCTGCAGTTAAAGAAGATCTCATGGTTAAGCAGGGTTGTTTCTTTGCTGCCAGTTATTGATCCTAGTATAGGGAGGGGAGCAGTTGGCAAGCAGGCATGCAAACAGTTGGGAACTTCAGGTTTTTACTCTTTGAAAGAGCCATTAAAACGGTGTGTCTGTGTTTAATGACTAAGACTGTGAAAATCATGGCCCATACTGATTGTATTGAACAGATTCTGCCGTATTCCTTATCTTTGCATAAAAAAAGCGATGGAAAAGTTGCTGCCAGTGAGGGGTTGTGTGTGTTCCTGCTCGTGCATTTTCCAGACCCGGCTGGTGGACTCACCCGCCTGCTCTTTGTGAACTAATTTCTTAGACGAGGTTCTGATTTCTGGTCTGAGGGAGTTGTTTCCCCCCTCTTACACTGCCCTTAAACTGTTTGATGTGTGTGCTTGACGTCTGAGTTGCAGAACTAGTGGAGAGAAGTTGATTTAGGTAATGATCCCTTGCCTCTGTCCCCAGGGTGGCGTGGGAGGCCTGACCCTGCATGTCCGCTTGCACAGACCCTCCTGGCTGCTGCTGTGCTCCTCGTGCTGGGTTTGCAGGGGTTCCTCCTGGTTTGGCAGAGCAGAGGGCACAAAGCCAGTCTGTTCAGAATGTCATGGGGAAACTCGGGACCCAAAATCAACTTAAGCCCTGGAATGCATCAGAAGAGAGTAGGAAAACTCTCAGTTGCTGTGGATGGCTGTTAAATGCCAACTTCCTGCCGTCAGATCTCTGGGCTGCTTTGGAGCTGAGTGACCCCAGTTCAGGTGGTGCTTCAGGATTTGCTCATCCCCACTTGTGTGGCTGCTGGTGAAATCTTCCAGGGCTCCCTTGTGTTTATTTCCTTGTGTTTGGCGCCCAACCAGGATTGCTGCTGCTGCTTTTCTGGTTCAGTAAACCTTTTCTGGAGTCACATTGGCTCGGGATCCTGCTGCGGATCCTCGGTTGCAGAGCTGTGATTCACTTGTTCCAGTCAAGTACTGGATGGCTTCGGTCCCTGTGTGTCTGTGTTGGGTTCTTGGTAGCAAAGGGTGATGGTTGTGGTTAAGTTTTTGAGTGCTTTGAACTTATTTGTTCACGAGAGGATGTAACGCAGAGCCTGAAAACTTCAGCTGGAGACCTTGTGCTCCATAATCAGTGATTTTTTTTTTCCTGAGAAAAAAAAATTCCTTACTCCTTGATCAGGAGTAAGGTATAAATGGGATTTTGTTTTGCAGCTGCAGCGAGAGGAAAAGGGAACAGAGAGTGATGAAGTATCTGGAAGGAGGTATCTGAGCCATGGCAGGTGTTTTAATACGAACACTCCATTTGGGCAGTTTGTTAGCTGACAGTGCTATAGTTGAAGGGACTAAATTCAATTTATTTCCCCCTCCATTTAGTCAATTCTAAATAGAATTCCTGTATAAGGACAAACATGAATTTTTCAGGACAGGGATTTGATGTGATGGGGACTTTGTGGAAGTAGGAGCCAACTTGTGCAAACTCCCTGGTCACAGACACTGTGGTGTGGAGTGGGCTCAGCACCAAACTGCTCTGTCACTTGGCCTCCTAAGACCACTGAACTTGCAGTGAACCAGGCAAGTCTCAGAATGTCTCAAATACTCAGAATATTTTACACTTGCTCTTTCTTGTCTGAGCATAAGCAGGATTTCAGGTGTTTAATGGTGATTTTTGCACAGTATTTGGCACTTGTGCTCCTAATCTGATTTGACTCCATGTGTCTCACAACAAGAATTCCCCTTGCTCTCCGAATGCAAAAATAGGGGTATGAATAACCCCTTAACCTTGTGCTGTCACTTGGCTGAGACTTTTAAACCTCAGCTCAGAGTATCCCTTCCATCCTGTCGCTGATGAGGCGGAGCAGAGAGCCATTTGCCAGGGTATTTGGGATTTTAGTTGTCTGAGTAAACAGGCAGATTTCTGGTGGTTTTCCAGCTGCTGGCAGAATAACTTAGCAAAGGACTGTAAAAACCTAGACACAGAGGTGGTGTGGAACAAAAGGCTTCCTCCTCCCAAAGGCGTTTTCCCACAGTTGGATGTCTTGCCCATATTCTTTCTCTCTGAACTTTTGTCCAAATAATTTGCTGCCACTCTTAACTTTTTTTTTTTAATTTTAATCAGATTGCTATTTCCATCTTTGCTCTAGATTTTTCTGAAAATAAACTCAAAAAATGTTTAGAATGGCATATTTATTTCTGCTCTGAGTAGAGCACATGATGTGCCTCTGTAGCCTGACTTGGCCCAGTGTTCTCCTTGCCTTGTTGCAAACTTGTGCAATTCCAGTGTTTCCAGGTTGGATTCATTTCCCCTTTTTGCTCACCTTTTTCTGGAGCATTCCAGTGACATCAGTGTGGTGTCACCGTAATCATACTTTTTGGACTTTGTAATGGTGAGGTGTTGAAAATACTGGGGTGAAGCTCTGAGATAGCACAAAGGAAGCTGGGACTCGTGTTTCCTTTCCTCATCCCACAGCAGGGATCAGGATCCTGGATGTGACTGGGTGTTGTGCCTGACCTGCCATGTGATCATGAGCATAGTGAGCTTCAAACCTGGGCTTTATCTGGAAGGAGGTGACATCACTGGATCCAACAAAAGTTAGTCCAGCCCCAAAATACCTTTTTTTTTGACTAAAGCCTTTAAATAAGGTTTCTCAGAGCAGAACAGGGATGTGGAACATCAGAGCATTTGCAGCCAATACAGGTTTCTCATTTACATGGTGAAGGTCAGGTCCTTACTGCATAAAAGCTGTGCCATTCAAATAAGCCCAAACTCAGGCCCCTCCAAAGTTACAAAGCTGTGTTTGTTGAGAAATGGCTTTTTCCAGAGGCCAGCAGAGTTGAGGCAGTGCAGATATCCCCCAGAATTCCACAGCCCTGGTTAAATGGAGCTCTGTCATAGGGAGCGTGAACCCATTGTTGCAGGAGGGGTCTTATTAAACAGCGGCCACTTGCTGGGACAAAACATCCTGATTTCCCGGCATAACTTAGGAAATTCAATGTACTGTGGGCAGCACATTCCAAAAATGCTGTCCAAAACAGGGACGACTTTCCCGTGCACAGCAGGAATTGCTGCTGTTGTACAGGGTCGTGCTTAGAACTGAATTTGATGTTCGAGATGACATCTTGGAAACTTGGAGTGCTTGGAGCTGCCTGATGAGCATTAGGTGGGAGTCTGTGGGTGGAAGCACTCGAGGCTGATGCTGCTTCCATCCGGGTCTGCTCCCAGCAAACCTCCCTTGGTTACTTATTTGATAGTAAAATTCATGTCAGGGCCCTAAATGTTATGATGCTGGAAGGAAATGCTTTGTCAAACTCCATGTTTCTGTCATGTGGCGTTTATAAGGTGTTTCATTATAGTAGGAATGCATTTAATATTTCCAGGGAATGGAATAAACTTCGTTGTGACAAAGCATTCCTGGAATCTGGTATAAGGAATCACTGCAAATCTTTTGGAAGTGACATGTTGTTTGTTCCCTGGCTGCCAAGACGTGTAGTTCTGAGTGTAACAGAATTTTTTTTTAACTTATTATTTTAAATTTCAGCATTGCCAGGTAGAAAAGTCTTGTTGAGTCTCCAGAGGAATCTCAGCTTTGTACTTAAATGACCCATTTGCTTAGTGCTTTAGATTTCTGTTTGGCAAAATGTAAATCTCATGGTTGGCCACGTGTGAAAGCATTTGATGCTGGTTGCTTTTGTCTCCACGTGATTTTCCAAAAATCACACCAAGGCAGCCTTCTCTCAGGGGCATTGGGGTTCAGATGGGGACTGGTGTGTATTGGGATGTTTTCAGTGTGAAACTGAAAACACTCTGTTTTGAGCTACTTAAAACATTTGTTTCCGAAAAGCTAAAGCTAAATAGTAAAAACAGTTGTTGCTATTCCCTGTGGGTTTAATTTCAGTGAGCAGGACCATTCTTGCTATGCAAAGTAGAAGGGTTGTTTCTACTATAAATTGGAAGCTGATGTGCCATGGAGAAGTCAGAACTGAGATTGCAGTTGATGCAAAACGAGCGCTATTTCTGGGTGTTAGAGCATCACAAAAAATGAAGACACGGCTTCTTCCCCTTTCATACTTGTCCCAACCACTGACCCCTCGGTTTTAGCCTTGCATGAGTTAAAGTTCCTAATAGGAAATAAACCCCAGACCTCTGAATCTCTTTGGGAGTGTAGGGCAGCCCTGTGTCTATTCAGGTGTCCTTAGCACCTGTTGAATTGTTTTCAGTTTTCTGTTTTGAAACTGATCTCTCTCCTCCTTTACTCCATGAACGAGACAAGCAAGAATGTGGCTCTGCTGGTGGTGTCAGGTGGGATGGGTGAAGGAAGCGGTGGTTGATCCCCACGCTGAGCTCGTGTTCTAACAGTGAGTCAAGGTTTTTGTACAGAATTTATCTGTAGGAGCCTTTTCTTTCTGGAGAACGTAACGACTCATTTCTCTGCTTAGGAAAGTTGGTCGCTGGGAAAAGAACCTGGAATTTGTCATTGGAGCTGGAACTTTATGGGGAGTAACTACAAGGCTGAAAGTCCTCTCTATGTAGCTCAGTCCCAAATTTACCTGTTGGGGGGGGGTCATGATTCCACTCCTTCTGACTTCTGGTACTTTGGAATTGGTGGGATCTGAGTATTGAGGTGATGTTTTCTCTTGGTGGCTGGATCACTGACAGCCATAAAGAGGGTTTGGAGGCTTTTGGGTGCATACAAGCACAGCGTGCTGCTGCATTTCATTGAGTAGCTGCAGCAACTGCAAGGAAATTGCAGCCTCATTTCTTTTAAAACACCTGGGAGGGTTTGGAGCTACTTGGTAATGCCAAATGGTGCATTTGAGCTCTGCCTGGAGCACAGATCCCTGATGTTTGGGAGAGGGCTGCCGGGTTTGTGTGGGATGTTGGTGCAGGAGGCTTCAAGGTGACAAGGGAGTCAGCTGGAGAAAAAAGAATGATTTGATAATGGAAATACAGATAATATTGCAGTATGTTCACCATTCCAGATGATTGGCATTAGGAACATTGGGAACCTTGAGTTTGGCCTGTGTAGGATTCCTTAACTTGCTTTTAGCTTTTCATCTTGAGCTGTGATGAAAATACTGTGTAAGTAAATGCTCTGAAAACTGCTATGGGAAGCTTCCTCAGCAGCTGAGTTTCATGTATGAGTTTGTACTTCACAAGTCAGTGGCTTTTAGAATTTGAAGTGCCCGTATAACTACAGATGCTCTTGTTTATGTGGTGTGGCAATACAATCATCAGTGATGGTATTTGGAGGAGCTCACTCGTGGTGAGTGTTTGAACCATTCTACGTACACAACGCTCAACTACAACTGTTGGCATCAAATGTTTTCCTTGTTTTTAGACTGAGAACTTTTTCCAGATGTTGGGAATCATTTCAGATCCAAAGCCTTAACGCAGATAACTTTCAACAGGATCTAAGTCTCTTGGAAGAAGTGAGTCAGCCTTGTGCAAGTGTTTTGGGCGGTTGTGGTGCATTTTGGCATTACCAGTGGTGTTGCCTTCAGTTTTGGGCAGTTTTTGAGAGTGGTGGGGCACCCAGCTGGTGTAGGGGGAAGAACTCAGAAAGAATTGGCTTCAGAGGGACAGATGTATCCTCTTGGTGCCCTCCCTGTGGATGGCACTGCTTCTCCATGACCATGTTACAGTGCCTGTCCTGGTTGCCAGGCTCCAGCACGTCTGTGTGACAGCGAAAGGTTGTGGTCCTCTGTGGATATATTTGGGAGGGGATCCAAATACTGCTGCTGCAGACAGGGAAGCAATTCCTCACCCTGTGAGCAGGTAGTTCTTGGCTGTAACCTGGGAGTAAGAGAGTGGTGTCCTGCATCTCACCTACCTAAAACTCAGCTTCTTGGCCTTCTCCTGAGCTACTGGTGGTTTCTCACTGATGCCCGCTTAACAGATGCTGGCACACTAAGATCCTTCCCCCCAGTCTTGTTTAAGACATTCCTGGGTTTGGAATGTCTTGGTAAACTTTTATCCCAGAGCACCATGTGGGACCTCTCGTTTCCAGGAACAAGCAGCACACAGATCCTGCCTTGGCCATCTGCTTCAAAATTAGGTCTTCTGGGAGAGTACTTATGGCTGAAACAAAGGTGTGAAAGAAAAGACTCAGTTTTCTGCCTGACTTCCTGGTCTGAGGCACCCTCCATGTACTGTGACACCACAAACATGCCTTTTCATGTGGAGAGGTTGTATTTTAATTCACAGGAGATCAAGCTTTCATTGCTTTGTGATTTGAGGAATTTGGGAGCTGGAGGAGTTAATCCCAGTGTTGGAAATTAAAGGCTTGGGTATTTGTTTATTGTCTTTACAGCCCCTCAGAAAAATTGTGATTGTTAGAGTAGGGTTGTGAAGGATGCAGACTCTAAACTCTTTTCCAGCACATAATCAGGACAGAGAGGAGCTCCTGCTCAAGAGGATTCTAATTGGGCACAGTTAAAGTCCTCTCAAAGTGAAGAACACACATTTAATAGAATAGAAGAATCTGTATAATTGCAGCTGTGAACAGTCAACTGGCAAAATAACTGATTGCTTTAGGTGTTAGTTTAAAAACTTTTTTTTAAACTTAATATTTACTTTTGCTATTAAGGAGAAAGCATGAAGAGACTTTCTTCCAAGCTAAAGAAATGAAAATTTGAAGTGGTTCTGAAGGTTTCCACTTCCTTCCTGGTGTTAGTGAGCTGGCTCAGCCCCGAAGGAGCATGTCGGGTGCTGCCCTGCAAAGGGTAGCAAAACTTCTCCAGAGCCCCAGAGGAAGGAGCTGGTGTTTGAACAACCTGATTGTATAAAAATCCCAGCAGGCCATGGCTGTTTTTACCATGCTGTGCTGCCTTGCTGTGTGTGGAGGCTGGTGGAACAGTGACTGCTCCGTGCAGGGCTTCGTTCCGGGTCACTTCCTTGAGGTTTGTCTCTGCTGTTCTGAGCCGAGGCAGTTGGGCTGTGCTTGGTTGGCTCCCTTTGCTGCTTGGCTTTGAAACACCAACAGCCTCGAGCTGTTCTGGTGCTGTGAGTGCCTGACGCTCTTCCCAAGAGGTGCTTTTTGGGGTGTACAGAGACATGCACCTGCAACATGGTTGCATGGATGTTGTCTTGGGCAGTTCCCATTCCCTCACTGCCTGGATAGAGCTGCTTGCAGAGCCAAGTACTGAAGGGAATCTGGGAACTCTGTGATTTAAGTGCCTCCTCTCTACTCTTACCACTCAGCCCAACTCAGCAGTTGCTTTGCTGCAGTTGCCAGAAGTAATGGTGTTTTAATTGCTTAGCTCTACTGTCAGGAAGAGAAATGGTTGTGCATCCTCACCTCAGTGTCTCTGTGGCCTGGCTATGTGTGTAGTTACAGGTGCATATTTAATTTTTGGAAGACCTATGGAGAGTTTTTCCAAATTTGGATCCCTTCTGCAGCTGGTAACTGTGGGTTTGGTGTGTTATTGTGCAACAAAGCACGAATGCAATCAGCATTCCTTTGTGTGGCAGATAGAAATGTGGAGAGGGATTTAGGGGAATCCAGGAGGATTCATATGAATAAACAGTCTCCCTTGGAATGAGCTTTCCTGTGTGGGAAGAATAACCTAAGGATGAGTTAACTCCTAATAATCTACATCCTAGTTACCTAGGATCTGAGAAATGTGGAGTGGAAGGAAAGATGTGGAGAGAAAGAGTGTGGGGGAGCCATGTCTTGAGGTTGCATTCCAGAGTAGGAGCTTGGAGGTGACAGGGCTTGGCTAAACAGCAACTTTTTAATAAAAAGGGAGGAAGAGCAACATTTCAACTCTTAGCAGCATAATTTTTTTTTCTGGGAGCAACAGTGTAAAGTGGAAAGTCTTTGGAGTAAAATCCCACCTAATATGCAGGGAGGAAAATAACTATATTAGAAAATAACAATTTAAGTAAAAAATAACAATTTCTAAATACAATGAAGATATGATAAAATACTGTGTCAGATGCCTTTGGTTCGATAGCTTGTAATACTTCTGCAAGTACTCAAAGGCTCTCTGAGCAAATAAAGGTGATATATTTGATTTGCAGACATTTTAGCTATACATTAGCTTGTTCTGTAACAGCCAGTCTCTTTATTTTCCTTGGTTGAACAACGGGCTTGAAATATCCTTATTTGTATTGTTAAGAGAGCTGAAAGTAATACTTGAAAATGTGGGTATCTGGGGTGATAACTTCTAGGATGGAACAGTGGAAGGCCTTGGAGTTATCTTGAAGAATAAGTGGGATGGTGGATACTGAAACTGTCTGGAGGGAGGGTGTTTGGGATCTCTGTCCTTCTCTTGTGCCATGGTGTAATTCCCTGACTGGTATCCTGCTGTCCCTTGTTGGTATCTCTGCAGCCAGCACTGGGATTTGGGGGAGGTTGGGTGCCAGCCTGCTCAGTGCACTTAACTGTTCACCATTCATTAATGTAATTATTCCTGTTGCTGTCCTGCACGTCAGGTACAAAGCAGGACTTTGGGTGGCTTTTCTCTTGCAGAAGCTCAGTGTCTTGATGCCAGTAATACTTTATTGGGAAAGGGCCAAGGGATATTCTTGTCAGCTGGTGCACAGTCCATCAAATACCAAATTGCACATCCAGGTTTGTTCCCTGTCCTGTACTGAAAGGGATTGGGAACAGGGTCTGCACCTACCTGCCGGTTTAACTCAACTGCTTTAGAAACACTCCTGAGTGCAAGTCTGGGCAGAGGCAAGTTTTCAAAGCCTTAAACAAGAAAATGGTGAAAATACTGGAGGTTTCCCGTTGTCCCCCACTGCTCTACGAGTTGTGTTTTGCTATTTCTGACTCGAATCCCACCAGACTATTTTCTCTGAACTCGAGGGAGCTCAGGTAGCTGGTTAAAAATACCTGCAGCAATTAGAGACTGCAGTTAGAATTCGAGGTATATCTTGTTGGGAACAAGAATGAACAAGCGATTGCTAAACTCCTCATGCCTCCAGAATATCCTCCCTTCAAAGGTGGCTCCTGCAGAGCCCTCGGAGGGAAAAGTTTTGGGGTGTAAACAGGCAAAATTACTTCTTGCAGCGGAAATCCCGGCTTATAAAATAACATGTTGCCAGGGCTGTGTTTTGTTGGCTGTAATACTAAGTAAGAATAAATGAGCGGAGTAATGGTAAATAAACTGCCAAGTCATCATTAAAAAATGGTCTGAGCTAGAAGAGGCTTGTTGGGGAAAGGATGCTGGCAGGTTTTCCAAGTGCAGATGCAGGCTGTGCCAGCAGAACAAAGTGCTTTTGCAGGTAAAGCTGCTTTTTGCAGGGAAGTGGTACAAGCCATAACCACATCTGTGCTGGGGCTGCTGCCAGCCTAAAGGTGCTGCCAGAGATTACATCCCCGAGCCACTGCTGCATTGGCAATGGTTTCCTGGGCCTAAATAGTTTCTTAAGATGGCTAAAGTATTATTTTTTTTCCTTGATTGAGAGTAGTAGACCAAGGCATCGCTGTGTGCACTGCCTGTTTGTCGAGGTGGCATCGCCTGTATAAAACAGATTTTCCCAGCGGTGGGGAGATGAAGGCAGCCCAAGGGAGGTGCTTTTTATCTTTCCTAAAATGCTATGGTGTGTGGTGATGCTTCAGTTAGTGGGGAAAAATCCCTCACTGTCTTAAGTGAAGAGGGAATGGAGCATTCAAGTGGGCGCTGCTTTGAGGAAGGGATGGAATCAGAAGCAATAAGGGACAGAGAAGTAAAGAAAAATAAAATACCTAATGATTACCAAACTGAGGCCTGGAGGGGAAAGAACATGGAAGAATGTTAAGGTGGTTTTTTTTTCCTCTGTAAAAATTCTTTAATGTTCTTATAAATTGCCCCTGGCTACAAATTCTTGGGCCAAGCCCCTCTTTGTCATGAGTCATAATGTCTCTGAAAGGTTAACATGCCACCAGTGACTATGCATCCAGATATTTCTGAGCTAACCTGGCATTGCCACCAGAGAA
Source organism: Lophotriccus pileatus (assembly GCA_035583135.1). Taxonomy (NCBI): domain Eukaryota; kingdom Metazoa; phylum Chordata; class Aves; order Passeriformes; family Tyrannidae; genus Lophotriccus; species Lophotriccus pileatus. The sequence goes on from JAWWES010000018.1 coordinate 18,095,492, forward strand.
GTTACTAACTGGGATGGCTTTCAGTTGTCACCTAAGACCTTTGTCTTACAGGTTTTTGTGGTTGCCATCTCGTCATGCTCACGGAAGTTGTCATCCCTTAGAATTTTCTTCTTCCTGTCTGTATATTTGTTGGACAGTGTTAATTATATATAATGTTCTGAAGTGGAAGTCAGGATTCAGGACCTGTGAGATTTTTTGCATAGTGAATTATTTCCCCCAAGAACCTGCGAGTCAGAGAGCTCTGATTTCTGGGGATAAAGCTCTGTTCACAGTCAGGTTATCCTGGAATGAGCTGATTTTTAGGAATTGAGAGCAGTTGTCTTGAGGTGATGTGCAGTTTGGATTATTTATATCCTCTGCATTACACATCTCTTTGAGCACCCTGTGATAGATGTTCTGCAGGAGTGCCCAGTAACAAAAGCGGGTGGGAGACAGATCACCCAAAACTCCCCAGCACTTGAGAGGGACATGTATATGCTGAATATCCTTGGGATCTGATCCTCTGCTTGCACACTGTCTAAAGAGGGGACACCCTTTCTTTAATCATCATCTGGAAGGACCTTTGAGACCAGGAAAAGGACAATTTGAGAGCCCTGTGCAGAGAATTTAGAAAATTTAACCCAGAGAAACTCAAATAGTTGTTTTGTTGGTGCACAGTGCACAGACAGACCTGCTGTGGAAACTGTCCACGGAAAAATAACACATTAGTTATCAGTTTACACTTCTCAGTGTATAACTGTGATATTGAGAGTCAGAAAAACATCATCTTCCTCTCATTTGCGTGATTTCTTCGGAACATTTCAAGTGTGCCATGGCATCAGTATTTGTCCAATTTACTTCTGATACCTCCACAGATCTGCTGATAGCACCCTCCTAACACTGCCCACACCATGTCCCTGACCAGGTGATGCCTCTGAACGTTCTCAGAGCAGCAAAAGCCAAGTTCTGTTGTCCTAAAGACATGCAAAATCCTGGGCAGCAGTACCCAGGACTTTTCCGTGGAAGTCATTCACTGCCCAGGGCTCGAGTGGCCTGTTCTTTACATGGCAGGAGCTGCTGGAAGTGGGAGCTGCCAGAGCCAGCAGTTTTCCTCCCTGATGGGGAGGGGCAGTGCCAGTCTCCTACAGATTTATAGAGCCCAGGATGTGGGTACAGCCCTGAACCAGAACCTGGCAGCGGACAGTGCTGACTGGTGGAAGAGCAAAGTCAATGTACTGACAGGAGTGAGGGAAAAGAGCAGGGAAAGCTTTTTTGAGACTCCATAGGGCTTGTACAGAATGATTTAAAGGAAAAAAAGCAGATGTACAGTTCTTTCAGCTCTATTCCTTTAACATCTGTTTCTGCCTCTGAACAGGAGAGTTTCTGGAGCTCATATCGGCAGAACTGTGCTTTCCCAAAATTATACAGGTCACTCAGGAGTTGAGTCACTGAACACAGCGTTCCCCTGAAACCCAAATGTAGTGCTTTGGCTTGTTTGCCTTTTATCAACTTGATGGATAGCTGACCTGACATATGCCACTTCCAGTCTTTCCAACATTGACTAATAAAAGACCTTAAAAAAAAAAAAAAGTGTATTTCTGTCTTGTTGGGCTCACGTGGTTACGTTGACAACACGTCGTCGTAGGTAGTGGCAGTGCTGCCACAGTTTTACTATCAAAGTCTGAGGTTTGATAGCCCAGGTGAATACAGCCCCCAGGCAGTGAGGTGGAGAGGGCTAGTTCTGCTCCTTGCAGCTGGTGGGATAATGGAGGAAAAAAGTGGGGCCTCTGGCTGTAGTTTGCATCAAACTATACACCAGGATAATTTAATTTATAGTTATAAGTCTTTGGGTCAGGAAGATTTTGGGGTCTGTTGACATGGGCAAGACCCAGCTTTAACATGCCTGACACAGGGCTCTTGGCAGACTGAGACAAAATTCTTGGAAGCAAGTCTGTTTTGTCCGAGTTGTGCCAGCCGAGCTGTTTGGCCACACGGTGATCCCGTCCTGGGTTAAAATAAACCAGTGACCCCTTCCCTGGGTCAGTTCCTGTCTGCTTCACTTGTGCTCCTGTCACCGACCGGCCCGTGGCAGGTCCAGGAACCAGGGGTAGAGTGAGCTCGTGTTGCTGCTGAAATAAATACTGACTGAGCTGTTCGTCCTTGGTCTGGTCCTGCCCAGTTACTGCCCTATTTCAGGTTAAAATAATAATCCAAGTAGCTGTTACTTCATCTGAGGGAGAAATAGAGCTGGTGAGTAGCTGAGCCATTCTGGGTGACTGGAGTCTTCCTGAAGTCTTGTGTAAGGGAAGGGATTTATCAACCCTGCTCTTGGGCTGAGCTGAGGTGTTTTGGTATCTGTTGCCAGTCACTAAACTCTGCCTTCATTCAGCACGGCTTCTTTCTGTGGCAAAATGTGCTTTTGCTTTCCTCTTGAAGCAACACAGTGTGTTTTATTGAAGCCAGGCATTAGTGAGTTGTTCTATTGCTCTGAGACGAGAATTGGAACTGTCCCCATGTGGTTTTCTGGTAGAGACTGTGCAGAACTGACAGTATCAAATGTTGCTTCTTTCTGCCTTTGGGGTGCTTGTGATCTGGAGAAAACCAAGTTTTTCCTGTCTGATGGTGCTGGATACGCTTGTGGTCCCTGTGTAGGAACAAGGCAGTAACTACATGACAGGTCCAAACTAAGTGTGATGGGATGAAAAGTTTAATAGGGTTGGGGCCATGTAGGATAGAAGAGGAAAAGTGGAGACTGGGGATCTGGAAGAGCAGTGGTATTAAGAGGGGCTGAAATAGGGGTTGTGGGAGCGGTGTTCTGTGGGTGGGCAGGGAAGGTGACTGTGTGTCATTTGGGATTGGGACACACAGGTCTGTTAATGCTTTTCCTCAATACCCATTTCTAGTTCATGGATTCTCAGCCTATCAGAGCAGCTCTACGGCACTGGAGGTTTGGTGTGAGGGGGAAGTCGGTGATTAGCAGGGACTCTGACTCTTGGATCTGGTCCTTTCCGTTCAGGGTGACCAAAGTTTTTTTGGTGGTCCTCCTCTCTCCGTGTCCCCAGCGCTGTGGGCTCTGGACTCCCTCCGCAGCGGGAGAGGAGATGTTACAGAGCTGCTGAAATAGTAAACTGGGAGAATTATATGGAAATGATGCCATCGCCTTCTCCTACTCTTTTAAGGCAAGCCTTTGCAGATCTGTGAGTGGGAGGCAATGGGTTGAATAAGCCCGTTCTGAAGCGTACTCTGGCACCCATGTGATCCCACTCCAGTTCCCAGTACGGCAGCTACTCCGGAAACTGGAGCTGTGGCTTAGGTTGCTTACCCAGATTTGCTGAGCTTTTGCTCATATGTTGGGATTTCTTGTGCTGGGAGACACCAGAAGAAAGGAAATACTTGGGGTGATACTGCTGCTGTGGGCAGTAAAACATCAGCTCAGACCTGTGGGTCTGGGCTCTGTAAAGGGTTGACTTCATACTCCAAAACTGTAGCGAAAGGGAGGAGAAACCAAAATGTTCTTAAATGTATAAAATAAGGGTTAATGTCTCTTCGTCATCAAACCCTAGATCTCCTGGTATGGAAGCAAGCATAGCTGAAGTGTTGGAAGATGCCTTCCCTGTTTCTTTTTAATTTGTTGAAGCTTCTGCAGTCATCTGAGAGTAGCAGGGCAAATCCATCCCATCTTCCTTTTATTTAGAAGTATTACAGTGTGAATTCAGTTTTTACATTTCCAAATTTGCTAATTCATCCCGGGGTTGTTGCCTTAGTATTTTTTTCTGATTTTAAAAGCTGTGTTAGACAATGGCTCTTCGTTGCAGCTCCTAATCGTTAACCTGAAAGCTTTCCAAAAGGCTCAGAGAAAATGCAAAGCAGCTGACTGCTTCATTTCTGTCTCTTGAACCAATTAACTGAAGTAATAGAGTTTTCTCCAAAGTTGCCTTTTATTATCTTCCCCTGCTAGAAGAGCGTATGTTCATCAGAGCTGGAAACACTCAGTAAGTGCAGATAAGTTACTACAAACTGAGATCATCAGATTGAGCTGCCATTTGGTGCCATCACGTACTGGTACTAATTCAGTAATTCTGTAAAACTTAATTTTCAGCATTAGGAGATGATGTGTGAAGGGAAGTTAATGAGATGAAGAAAGATGTAGGGAGCTAAGGAGAGGATGGGCGTCGAAGCTGAAGGCTGTGGATGTGTTAATGGGAAGTTAGAGTGAGGTCGCAAATGCCAGATGGAGGACAGCAGATGACAGTAGTCACAGAGAGTAGCCTGGCTTGATGTGGAGTTGTTTGGCAATGCCAGGAAATTTCCAGGCAGGAAACAGGTATGTTTCTGGGTGGTTCAGTGCTCAAACTCAAAAAATTCATTTCACGTGCCTTCAGTGGGATGTGGGATGCAAAGACCATCCCCTCGGTGGGTGTGTAGAGAATGAGCAGCATTGATTTTATTGTTGTCTATAACAGGAGTTTGGAAGGTGAGGAGTATCTCAGATCCACCTGTAGCTGTGCTGTCCCCATAAAACAGGCCATTGGCAGAAATGTGATTCCCTGCCAGGCCTCAGGGGATGGCAGAGGGGAGAGGGTGGGTGGGTGGTGTCAGACTGACCTGTTTAGCTGCTGTCCTTCTCTTCCCGCAGCAGCCCTCCGATGTTCTGGCTGTAATGGAGCCAGGGAATATTGGGTTACGCACAAGTTTTCCAGCAGCTTCTCAGAGAGCTCCACTGGTGGTGTTTAAAAACTGGCAAGTTCGAGGAGATCATGTCCTGGAAGTACTCAGCACTTGGATCTCATCTTCTGCACTGGGTTCCTGGGAGTTTTATTAAGCTGCTAGAAATGAGCTTCTGTAAGATTTCCTGTAATTGTCTCTTGAAAGAACGGATGTGGATGGATCTCCAAAGATGAAGGTCGCTCAGTGCAGTGGGAGAACAGTGCAGACCTTACGCTGAGGGTTGTACTGTGATGTGTTCTAACAGGCTAAAAGCTGACCTAAACCACCTTCTAGATGTGTGTTGATGTCTGAGGTTACCTGTGCAGGGCTGGGAGAGGTGTGAGTGAAGAGCAGAGACCTGGTGACCGCAGACTTTGGGGCTGGTGCCCACTTGGGTATTACCCGAAGGAGCAGCTGTTTGGTGCCTGCTGTGTGGTGTTGGTCGCATCCCTCCCATGGTGAGGCCACTCCTGCTCTCCCTGCTCCCATAAAACCTGACATGTAGGTTATTTATCAGCTCTTCTTCCCTGGCACAGTGTGCACGTGTCGAGCTTTGGAGATACTGTGTGATCCTGTGTGATCCTGCACGTGCTCGGAGGGCAGCGGGAATTTCCACTTGGTGCTCTCCTGTTGCAAACACCGGGGTTTTGGCTGTTAAATATTTACAGTGGTGGTGACACCCTGTCCCCAGGTGCCACTTCACTGGAGCAGATGTTTGTGCTGCTTGGTTTCAGGCCAGCATTAGCTTTTGATGGCTCTTTGCTCCTCCACCAAGCAAAACTCTCAGTCTTTGCTGTCAGCTGGTGGGAAACCATCAGTTTCCTTCTGCTGGGGAATTTAAATCATGTTTTGTGTCACTAATGCTCCCATGGAATATGGCAGTGGACATTGCTGAGGTTTGCACTAGTCACAGATGTCCGAGGCTTGGGCAAAGCCAGTGTTTCCAGAGTGTAGAAAACCCAACTGGAAGCAGTATCAAACCCTGAGTGCTGTAAAAGCCTCTGCTGTTGGCATGGAGGTGCTGCAGTTGGGAGTAAAACTGTTGAAATGCAGAAGCTGCCACGTGTAGAAAACAAAACCAGGCATGACATGGAAAGAAACAAAACAAAGAATTTATCAACGCATTGTCTCAAGGAGATGGGAAAGGATTTTGCTGGAGAACTGAGGTTAAGTTTTTGTTTGCAGTGAATGCTGAAACTGAACCAGGAGCTTCCTCCTAGCGTGTGAGGAGAAACTGAACTGTAAAATATGCTTTTCTTGGTAATAACAGCAAGAATTAACTGTGCAGCTCATCTCGATGGATGGAAACATGAATGGATTGAGTGCTCCAAACTGTCGTTCAGCAAATTGTGCTGCTTGGAAATTCTGATTTAAGCTAATGTCCTAATAATATTTAATTTATAATTCATTTATGCATTTAAGTGCATCCAGATTCCTCCTTCCAATTCATGCTTTCTTATTTTGACAGCAAAAAAGAATTCTAACTCATATCACTGACCAAGCTTCCAGTTGAATTAAATTCTATTAAATTAAGGAGTTTTATTTGAATTAATAATGCTTCTTTGGAGAAGTCCAGACTTTTCAAGGGCTGTATCTCCTGCTTGCATTGGTGTGCTGGAGCATGGCAGCATAGATAAGGACAGTAAATGTAAATACCCCCAGTGAAAAGCTGTGGTGGAGTGGGATCTGTTTGAAGCACATTTGGGACTTGGCTCCTTCTTAGCAAAAAAACCCCAAACATATAAAACCCCTGCTGAAAGACTGAGCGTGTCCCTCTCTGGACAGAGCTTTATTCGGAATGTTTTGTTAGGGAATCTTTTGACGTGCCTGGAGATTTTCAACAAAATGGCTGCTTTCCTCGGGTTTGTTTCTATCTGGATATCAACAGGCTCGCTGCACTCGGCTCCAGGCAAAGCACCTCGGCTCCCACATGTAAAATTTAATAGGTGCTGTTGTAAGGGAGATGTGCTGGTTCAGCTTTCATCAGTCCACGGTCATGTTGGCTGTTCCTTTGCTCGCCGTCCGTTTCTGGCTGCTTTCCTTAGGAAAATTCCTCTTTGTAAACAGAAAATAGCCTTAGTGGTAGCACACACTCCCAGCTCCGGGAGTAATCCCGTCTGAGCAGCAGCGTAGCCTGTTCATAACTAATCTTGGTGGTGTTAGTCCTAGGCAGTAATCCCCTGTGCCAGAGGAGAAGCCCAGCAGCTGCAGAGCAGTGGCTGCACCATCCCAGTGCTGTGGAACACAGTGTTGTTTAAATATTCCATTAATTTTCGCAGCGGGAGTGTCGGAAGCGATGGCTGGGGGCTGGTGCAGCAGCGCAGTGTTGATGAAGGCCTGGAGCAGAACTGGTGTTGAAACATGACAATATTTTGGTGTCCTGTACACCCAAGGTCCAGGACACACCTCTCGCCGGGGTGGGTGCCGTGGCTGACTCCTCCAACACTGCTCCCAAATAACTGTGAGGAGAGTGTGTGCACACGAGCAATTCCTGCAGAGCAGCTGTTCCCTGTAGCCTGGTGGTGTGTCTGGCCTTAAATTGCAACAGTTCTTCGTGCCAGAGGTTTTGGCATTTGTTTTTAGCTGTAGTTTGTCTCCCAGCTGCCTCCCTCCCTGTGTCCCGTGTTCCCTGCGTGCTGCCAGCCGCGGTTGTATCTCCGTGCAGGGATGAGCAAGGGCACGGCTGTGTTAATCCTGGCCTTCTGTATCCATGAAACAAGCAGTTTAGTTTTAAATACCACATCTTGGATGTGGCAGGCAGCAAAAGCAGGCAGCCCAGCTATTTCTGGTAGGAGCTTGTCATGCTGCTGGTGTCTCCTTTTCTTTTTAAAATGAACACGCTGAACCTGTAGCTGGAGGAAGCTGGAGCCCAGCAAGGCAGGAGAAGGTGATAATACAGTATAATCCTAAACAATGTGCTTTGTGCACTGACAGTGCACTGCTGGGATACCTGGAGGAGTCTGACCTGGGGAATCTTGTTTTGGAAAGCTGCAGTGCCAATGTGTTGGGAAGTTGGAGAAGCTACAAACTAAACTCTCTTGTTCTTCATGGCCACGTGTTTTTCGGTGAGTGGTATTTGCTGGATCTGCCTTGTTGTGCTTAATAATCACTGCAGACCACTCGAGTTCCTTATTAATATGCCATAACTTATCCTGCAGTGCAGGGGGAACCTTCTGTCTTTTTAAAAAGTCAGCCAGAGACCACTACCTCAGCTACCTCTCAGCCTATTAAGTGATTAATAGGTATTCCCAGAAGCCTTAATAAGTGGCCAAGTGGGCTGCTGTGGCAGAAGGTAGGACAAGACTTCAGGCTGATTTTAATTAAAGCTCTCTTAATGCTGTTGCTTGAGAAATTAAGGAAGTAGTGTTTCTGTGTACATCTGGCAGAGCTCTGGGCTGAATGAAGGCTCTTTGTGTTGAAGAGCTCTGTGCTTTGCTGTCTGAAACTCGTAATTTAGAGTTATAGGAGCTGATATCATAACCAAGATAATCTAGAGATAAGATTGGTTTATTTACTAAGGTATATTTTCATCTTTGATTAAATTGCTCTAGGAATTGTGTCTAAGTGAGCTTTTAAGAGCTCCTTTAGGTACTGCTGCACGATACAGATCGAGTTCCAGGAAAAGGTGTTGTGAAGACCCAAATGCAAAGTAACCTAGAAAGATCAAAAACTAAACCCTGAAAGAGGCTGCTGCAGGAGCCTTCTGGTGAAGGAGATCTTTAAATTCCCATACAGCTTCTTGTTGGCAGGACTGACTTGGAGCAGTTGAACTGGTTGCTCCCCTCTCTGCCGGGCTGGATCAGGGATGGATGCTGTTGGAAAGCTGGTGGCATGTGGTTGTCAACCAGGCACCTCAGGAATCACAGTGAAGGGCTTGGATCCACATCACCTGGGAGAGTGGTTCATATATGGACTGGGACCACATTTTCACCACACTGTGTTTGGCAGTCCCCATTTCTGATATTTTCTGCCCTATTCTGTGTAGATTTGCCATCCCTGCTGTTCTAACCTTTCCAAAGCTGCTTTTGTTCACATGGGCTTTTTAAGCTGGAAAAATTCTTAATTTGGCCTTAAACAATCTGTGCTGGCATTAGTAAGAGTCAGAACATGCTGCAGAAGGAGAGGAGTGTCACTTTTTATAGTATGAACCACAAGACTGTTCTTTGTGCTTACATTTTCACCCGAGGGCTTTATTTCAGTGAAGATTTTGTTGGTGTTGATGGTGAAAGATGCTGCCCTGCTTTCCCCTCGTGCTAATGCAGCTGCTTGTGTGGTCAGGCAATCAAACAGATTGGGGAAGGTGATTCCATGAAAAAACAACTTAAAGGTAAAGAGAAAGTCGGTTTCTGAGCCAGTATTTGCAGCACTGCAGCATAAAATGGCTGTACTGGGATGGACTGGTGAGTACAGGACAGGCAGGGGTGGGGTGGGATCGCTGCCCTGGGGGACAGCATTGGCTTTTGGCAGCTCCAAGTTGTGGTTGTAGCTGGAGGGCTCAGGAAATCACATTGCTGGTTTCTGTCCTACTTTTCAACAGCTTCAGAGCATCCATTGAACATTGGCCCTCAGGCAAACTTCCATTTTGGTGTCAGATGGCAAAGTACACACAGCAGCTCTCAGGGGCTGCTCTTGTCTCCCTTGCATGGAAATGGTCCTAAAACTGAGCCCGGAGTGTGGATTTAGGGAGCTGAACCGTGGTTCTGGGGTGTTACAGAAGCCATATGGTTTGTTGTGTTTCCCAGCTCATATAACCAAACCCTTGGCTGGTGGTACAGATTTAGTTGGAAGAAAAACTTGTACACAAGTGAAAATCAGCTTTTATTTTCCATCCTGTTTCAGACCTTTCTAGGCTGTATTTCTTTCCTTAGCTATATGGTTCTGGGAGTATTTTCAGCATCTTTTGTGTGCTTTGTGAACATCTGAGGAATTCCAAGGACTTTGCCATCTTACACTGGCAGCCACTTGTGTTCTGGGAGAGTTTTCAGCCCAAGTGTTTTGGTGGTCAGGGCTGGGACAAACAAGGAATGCTCTTGCTCTGCAGGTAGTGTGGAGGTTGTGGCAAAAATGGGTAGGATGGATGGATGGAAATCCTGCATTTTGCAGACATTCTGGGGTTGCACTGTGTGGGGCACACTGGGTGTGGAGATGTTGGCACTTAATCCTCCCATGTGGTAGCAGTAACTGACCTGTTCCTTTAGTCTTCAGCCAGATTTTCATTTTATAGAGACACTTGGATTGACAGAAGTGTTTTGTTTTTAATTTTTCTATTTGTCAAGTCCAGCTTCTGATAGTAACCATGTATTGTTCACACAGATGTTATCAGGCCCCCTGATTTCCCCTTTGCCTGTTCAAAACTCTGCTTGTTGTTCTCATACCAATTTGGTTACTCAGTTAATGTTTGGCTCTCCTTTCTTTCTCCAGAATCCAGCGACTATCACTCGAATACTGCTTAGCCATTTCAACTGGGATAAGGAGAAGCTGATGGAGAGGTAAGCAGCCACCTTGTGCTTCAGACCTGCAAGAAATGTTTGTTCCTGGGTTAATGTGAGGCTGGAGGGATGCACAGTGTGTGGCAGGAGAATCTCTTGTGTAAGCTCTAAATGTTCCCCCTTTCCCAGTTAAGAGTGACTCCTTGTTTAAATTTTACTAATCCCTATTAGAGTTAGAAGTTGTGTAAGTTGCCCATTGGAAAGAGGGATTTCCAGTTTGAACACATACAGGCACAGCTTTCGGACAGGCTCTGGAAAAAAGCAAGCAGGAACAGGTTCCTGTTATCTTGCAAGTGTTTTGGGTTTGGGTTTAGCCGCTCTTGCCTGTCATGCTGGCATGTGTATTCCTGACATGTTTATTTACTCGTCTGGCCAAGACTAAATTGTTCCTAACTGATAATGTTCCTGCCTTGTCTTCATCTCTACAGCTTCAGCTTTTCTTCAGTGTGTGTGTGTAACTAATGGCTTGAATTTTGCCTCTCCCTACCCTTCAGAGCAGAGTGTTTTATGCTTATTTCTCATCTTTGGTTCCCATTTGGGGAGTGTTGCTGGTAAAGGTACTACTTCTAGTTTGTTGTTGCACAGTGGAGGCCAAATCCAACTGCACTGGGGTTTTTTCAATGCCAGTGTTGATGTTGGAGAGAGTTGAGGGAGCTGGAGAATTCAATTTACTTCAGAAGCTGGGGGGAGGATTGATGTGGACCAGAAGGAGCAGTGAAGACTGTAAAGGGTCTTACTGGTTGTTATGGTCTGTGCTGGTCTTAACAAGTGTTAAACGGCCAGTGAGTGGGTAGTGAGGGCAGAAGGACACAGGGCTTGTTAGGATTGTTTGTTTGACTTTCTCTTAATTACCATTTCCTTTACCAGGTAATCAGGGAATGGGAAGATGGGAGATCTTGTGGTCTGTAAACCATGGGCAGTTGGTGGTATGAATGATAAATGTCATTTAACTAAGCCCCTGTAGTTTGGTGCTCTGTCACCCAGGGAAGGAGGAGAGACAGGTTTTCAGACTGTTAGTAATTATTTTGGAGTATAAATATTTCTGCTATCCTGGGCTAATGGCTTTAGGACACCTTTAGCCCACTTTGTAGATTATTTTCAGTGATGGTTCTCAGGTATCTCTCATGTTTTGTTTAACCTAGATTTTTTCTTTTTCTGAAGTGATTGTGTTTTTTTTTACAGCTTTCTAGTCCTTGCTTGATTTTACTGAGATTGACCTCTTTGAGTTAATGTTGGAAGTCTGAAAGCTTTGTGTTACAAATATAGCCACACTCTAACTCTGGCTGCAGCTGTTAAACATTCTGATTTAGTTCCTGCTCTGCAATGTGTGTCCACTTCTTTGTTTGAGTTTCTTGGGCTGGTTCTCTTGGTCAGGCTAAAGTTCACCCTCCTTGGCTGCCTCCATCTCCCTGTGAGGTGCCTCTCCACAAGTGTAGCTGAAATGCCATCCCTTTATTCAGTAGGTTTTGTGCCTTCTCATTGAAAGCTTGTTTAAGGCTGCCATCAATTTAACAAATAAAAATTGGGCTGTGGTTTTTTTTCCAAAGGGAGGTGTCAGCCAGTTCCATGTGAGGTGGCTGTTGTTAAGGCTTTTACAGTTTTCAACAAAACACTTTAAGTGCCCATTAATAGTTACAAATCCCCAGGTAAACATACTAATTAAAATACTTACCTTAATTCTATAGGATTACCCCTGTGAATAATGTAATGCATGACCCTACTTATGCAGACCTGTTGCCCACTGGTCAGAGTTTTGGTGCTGATTGATGTTCTGTTGTGTTAGAAAAACACAAAAATGTGATCTCTGGAGTACCTGGTGTTGCCTTCTGTCACTTTTTCACCAAATAACTTCTATTGTGTTAAAGCTCATGGTGCTCAAGAGCATTTTGTGATTGCTGTGGTGGTAGGTGAGGTTTAAGCAGGGAGGGGAACACCTCCAAAACATGGATTTTACTTGAAAGTCCCTGTTGTTCAGTGGTGTGTGTTTACAGTACCCTGCCAGTGCCTGTTTTACCTTAGCTCATGGTGAGTCAGCACGACCTCACAGCAGCCTTATCAAACCTGGCCTGGAGTAAAGCACACAAACAAAGTGGCTCCTTTTTGGATAAGTGGTGAGCTCTGAGCTCGTGACATGAAAATTTCCATGTTTTAACCCACTTTTTTTTTAGCCTGGTTGTACATATTTTTAATGAGCAGGTTGTTATTGTCTGGGCCACCTTTGTCATGGAATAATTGCATGGTGGTGGTGAGAGGGCAGGTGTGTTACAGGTCCACTTACCATGGAGTAACAGCCACAATTAAAAACTGCCCTATCCCACTGGTGAAACACTAATTATTTGTGTTAAAAAGCAAATCTGGGGGATTGGGGCGGATTTGTTTGTAGGATGGAAGTGGGTAGTGGAAGAAGTACTCAGGTTCAGCCTCTGATATGCTGCATGTTTTTTGGAGAATAAAGGTGTCAAATACTGTGTTCCTCTGCCTCATAGGCTTGATTCACATAGACAAGAGAGCAGCAGGTGCAGAATGACCAGGGAACCTCAGACAGAGCTGAAGGAGGTGCTTTAGCTTTGAAATTCATCCTGATTACCTTCCAGTTTTACTGTGCCTGATGTCCATCCCTCCTGAGAAGAGTTGGGGATGAACCTCTTCATGATGAAGAGACTAAAATGCAGCTTTCCTGCTTTCTGTGCATTCCCTGGTCATTTTGTTAAAGGCAGAGTGTCTCAGCGTGTACCCAAGGCCTGATTTCATCCCTGGAGGCACAGGCAGAGCAGCAGTGACTTTCAGGTGGGCACATGTCCCTGTTCCCTCTGAGCAGAGGAGGGATGCCAGGATGGCCCAGACTGACTCCTCTCTAGGTACCAGGTGCTTTCTTGGGGGCAGAAAAGTCCTTTACACCATCCAACAGAGGCCGAACAGGTGAAAAATGGTGTATGGCAGGAGTTTAGATGTGGAGATCTCTTTTACTGTGAGTGTACTGATGCTCTGACACTCACAAATGCTCTTTCATGGAAGTAAATATCCCAGAGTGTGTACTAGAAGCATTTTTTTGCAGTGAAAAGGCTTTTTATCTTTGATACTCCCATGGATAGGATTTGATTATGTCTAGAAAACGGTGATTAGGCAGTTACAGACAGCAGGAGGAAATTCTGAGGAGATAAAGGAGCTGACAGCTTGATCCCTCTGCCAAAAAGACTCCAGACTGTTATGGATTTGGTCTTGGTAAGCAGAAGGACTTGAAAATAATTCACTCGTTTGCCCATTAATTTTAAAATAGCAGAAACTCCAACTTAGTGGTGAAGAGAATACATTTTGAAGAATTAACATAACAAATCTTCATGTAGCAAAAGGGCTGGATTTACTCAGTACCTGCAATGTGAAGGGAGAGGAGGGCACAGGATTTAAAAGGCTGTTAAAGGTGCTGTGCTTCTCCCTAGGATGAAAATAAGGATGAAGCTACAAAGAACCAACCCTTTAACAGAGGGAACTTGAGGAAAAATCAAAATCCGTGTTGATCCTAGATGGAACCTGTTAGTAAATCCCTGATCAGTTAATTTTGGGATGTATGTTGGTGTCAGTTAATTTGCTTGGCATGAATCTGGAGGCATTTGGTTCAGAGGAGGATCCAGGGAAAAATCTGGACAGCTGGTAGGATCCCAGCAGTGGAAGTGGTACAAAGTGTCATGGTAGGTGCCATCAACACAGAGATGGGGTTTCTAGTGGAGATTAAAATGAAGCTGCTGACATGGAGGTGCTCTGGAGAAAGCTGGACATGGTTTGGGGTCCATTGGGTGAGATCTGCAGGAGAAAGGTGAAATTATAGGAATCGTGGTCAGATCTTGGCTGGCATTGCAATAATTTTGGCTCCTTGGGGTCAAGGAGGTTGAGAAGGTTTGCTGGGCCAGGGAAGTGGAGCAATGTCAGTGAGGAGCTCATCTGCTGAGATAGGGAAGGGTTAGAGCTGCTGCCTGGGAATCTTTGGAGCAAAGAGCACAGGAGGGGCAAAGGGAGATCTGCCTGCACGGATGGGCTGTGCTGATACTGGAGCAAGGGGGAAAAAGGGATGATGATTGGAATAAGGATTTGTTCCTAACCATTGACTTGGCACAGTCTTCCCACCGAGCCCTTGGTGTGTTTGCATAAGGGGTGGTGGAGCAGTTGGAGAGCTTTATTCCAGCGTGTCCATTGGAATTGTGTGCTTGCAGGAAGATCCAGGTTTTCTTTTGCCTTTCCTAGGGTTGTTGTGGCCCAGTGACAGCACGATGTTGAGTCTGAGACACACACGTGCAAATAGTTGTGGAAATTACTTGCCCAGGAAGAGAATGCATGAAAAGAAAACAGCATGGGGAAGCAGGAATACTATCCATAGGTATTCAGAAGGTGTGAGTAATTCCAGGTGAAAAAAAGTCAAGTTCCTGTCATGGGTATTCACCTTTAAAGACCAGTCCTCCATTACAAATACCTCTGGTATTTCTTTAAGCATTTAGCTGGCTGTGAGTGACAGGATTCAAGGTGCATCATTTGTCTTCAAAACTTCTCCTTGCAAACCTTGCAAAGCCCCCAGCTGTGTCTGCTCTCCCCACACGGAGCATGTCCTGTGCTGGTCCTGCTGCCTGGAAGAGCAGTTGGAAGCTGGAGCAGTAGGAATCCTTTTGTGGAGTTAATATTTATCCATGACTCTTAATAAACAAATACTGCCTGTCATGGGACTGCACTGAATGTACATGGTAAAATTTTCTAAATATACAGTTTTATATATTTATATTTAAATATAATATGTAGATTTCTAAATATAATCCTCAAGGCAGACACAATAACCTGGTTGAGTTAAATCCCTGAGCTAACACTGAGGAACAGCAGCAAAGCCTCATGGATGCTGCCATGCCAGAATTCACCACTTCCTCCCAAATTCAATGTCCTGAAATTTAAGGTCTAAAATATGTGAACTGCATCGAGAAACATATGAAACAGCAGGAAAATTAATATCTTTTAATTGTAAGTCAGGTCTTGTTGGTGGGTAGTGCTGTGAGGGAGCTGGGGAATGACTGACTGGGTTTGACTGGGGGATGTATGTGCAGGTGATGGAGCTGCTTAATTGTCTCATTTAATGAGTTCTTTGCAGCTGCTGCAGCTGGAGAAAGATGTGAAAGATCCAGGGAAAAGACAGAGCTGCCTAACAACAATTCTTTCCAGTCTGGTCCTCCTCCCCAGGTTGAGGAGCTTTTTATGAACCGCTTAAAGCAAACCAGTATCTTTTCTCTTAAGGGAATAGGAAATAGAAACAAATTTTGCATCCTCTTTTCCACAAGGTACCTAATCTTTGGAAGCATTGTAAACCTGGAATTGTATTTTTTAGGAGGTTGTTAAAATACCTCAGGTTGACTGGAGACAAAAGATACTCAAATGGCTGGTGATTAGAATATTAGGAAAAATGGAAGGCTTAAACTGGAAAGAGAATTGAGGTTGGGGCCCTCAAACCTGTGCTTGAGGATGGACTGCAAAGTAGGATGTTCTTGCTCTAGTTTTCCTGTCCTGGCGTTATAATGCAAAGCAGTCACTGGGGAGAATCATGAATTACTTGAAATGCAGCTGAAGAATTGAAGGTACTTGAATTTCAGGACTGTGCAATTCAAGTGAGAATCTCTGAGGTGATAGAGTTGTCCAATATCCACTCTGTGTTAGTGAAGAGGTTGTTAGAAGTAGTGGGTGTGCAAGTTTGGAAATACTAAAAGCAAGATTTAACTCCCAAATAGAATGGAAAAATGACTTACAGAGAAGGGAGTTAAATTTTCTTTCTCTCTTGTGTTGTGCAGGTACTTTGATGGCAACTTGGAGAAGCTCTTTGCAGAGTGTCATGTAATTAATCCAAGTAAAAAGTCTCGGACGCGCCAGATGAACACGAGGTCATCAGCCCAGGACATGTCCTGTCAGATCTGCTATCTGAACTACCCAAACTCGGTGAGTTACCTGACCAGCAACTCCCCACATTTCCCACCTGAAACGTAACATTCTTCTGCAGAAAGCCTGTGTGGGTGCTGGGGCCTGGGCAGCAGTGTAGGAAAGCTCAGAAAAAAGGAGGCAGGTGATTTTTGAGAAGTGCAGATACCAGTTGAGGTGTGCAAATAAATGGTACATGAAAGAAAATATGTGTGGAAAGCACGATGGGCAAAAAGCACGATGGGATTTGCTTAAATAGAGTGACAGGGCAGGAAACAGCTTTTAAAAGTGGTAAATAATGATGTAACATAGACTAGAAAGTCTGGAATAAAACTGAGTAGAAGTAAAATGTGGCTGTCTTTGGATCTGCTCATGTTTGCACAACACCCTCTCAGTGGGAGAAGACGAGGGTGGCAGTGCCTGCTGTGGCTCAGGGTCAGCCTCCTGGTTTGCGTTGGGTGGGTGATGGTGGGGCTTCTTTTTGTGGCTGGTGACAAAATGGAAGCATTCCCATACTTTGATAACACATCCAGGCTCTGCTGTGATTTCCCAGGGGCAGGATATGCTGGTGGGAGATCCCGGGAGAAAAGGAGACGAGTGGGAAGGCTCAAACAGGAGAGTTTGCCAAAAGGCAGGATGACACAGCGAGGGATTGTTCCTTGGTTGGAACCTGCCGTTCCTGGGGGACCTGTCCTGCCCCTCCAAAACACCCAAAAACAGACAAAAGGCTTCCCTCTGCTCTGGGTGGGATGGGAACCACGATGAGCTTTGGGGCTCAGGAGCAGCCTGGGGTGAAGCCCCCTGGTTGTTCTGGATCAGGCAGAGCTGAGCAAAGCCCAGTTTCAGGCCTCACGTTCTCAGCCTTAAGGTCACTGTTGCTCTTGGGTCAGGAACCACAAGGCTTCGTGTGTCTCCTCTTAAGCCTTGTGTGCACTGACCTCCCGTTTGGTGAGTAGCTGGAAAGGTGAGTTACTGCTTGTCATGTATAAAGAGATGCTTTGAAAACAAAGACAAGCTTGAGAAATTTGTTTGGCCCTCTACCTCATGCTAACATCCTTCTGTTCAAACACTGCAGGATTTCCATGTTAGGTAATAAAGAAAAAAGTTTGATTTTAGGCTATGCAACATTTTAAATGAAAACAGGAGGAGGACTGAGGGAGAAATATGGGAGGAGACATCTCAGTGTCCATCTCCAGAAACAGGCCTTGTGGAAACTTCAAATTTAGATGTCACATTCTTAATATATTATTCTTCCCTTTAAATGTAGTTGCTGTGCTGGCTGGAGGTACAACTTATAGCTGACAGGCCACTCCTCTTTCTGGGGTTACATATGCTGCCTGGGAAGCAGCTCTCTGGCTCCTGACAGCAACTACACAAAGCACACAAACACTTTTGAGTTTGTAGCTCAAATAAAACGTTAAAAATAGTAGTGGCCCAGTTGTTAGAAGAGCAGATTTTTAGCTGGACCAGTGAGAAGTGGCAGGTGAGCAGGGTTGTCTCTGACGTTGGTGTTAACACACATCAGAGGGGAACCTCTGTTTCTCTGGCATACATAAAAGCTGGAGCCTGTAGGAGAAGGCTGTAGTGTCTGTATCTAAAAGGTGACTGAAATCTGTTTTGAAGCTGTTTTAGTTAATGTGAATTACAAATTCTAGGACTGTGTTTATGTTCAGTACCTAACCTAAAATCTCCACTTTGAAAATCCTCTTGCAATGGTCAGCTGATTTTTTTTCCTGCATAAAATCTGTATTTTTCTTTTTTTATTTGAGATCCTCTTTCAGCCTATGGAAATCTGAGAGTTTGGAGTTGCTAAGAAGTTCTGCAGTGTACAGTTATTGCAGGAATGTCAGAGTCTTGAATGTTCCCCTCCTGTGGGGTCATTGCAGGTGGTATTTGTCTACTAGGTCTCTGTAGCTCCAGTCATCTCCAAAGAACTGTGGGCTGAGGTTTTGGGAAGCAAAAGGAGGCATCTGATGCTCTCACCCTGCAAGTTTGAAAACTTCAGGGAGATATTTTACCCCCCCTGTGTCCCCAGCAAGCAGTGCTGAGTCCCAGCAGTTATTTTGGGTGAAACCCTTGCTGGTAAGACAGGTATGAACAGGTCATGGCTTTGCCTCTCTCCTCTCTTGCATCCCACCCTCAGGTTCCTTGGGGGGCCAGGCTGCAGGGTGGGGGTGTTTTTGGGAACACCCTGCTGTTGTCCAGACTGTGGGTGACACCAGAGCTGCCTCAGGAGCCACTGCTCCCCTTGCACTTGGGGTTTTATGTCAGCCCTTTTGCTTGGCTCCCTTGACATCTGCTGTCAGCTGAGCCAAAAATAATTGGGAACTCCCTCAAAGTAAAGAAAAGAGTGGAGAGATACTCTGAATTCCTTGCAGCCTGGGGGGAAGTGTGGTGGCTGCCTTTCTGTGGGCATTTAGCAAACCTTTTCCCTGCCTGAAACAATGAGAACAAGCCTTAAATGAAGATTTGTGTTCTGTGGTGCTTCCTCGTGTGTGCCTGCTGTAAGAGTGTTGAGTTCATTAAGGGGTGATCCCTTTGTCTGTGCTTGCTTCTCCTCACATGTGGAGGAGCCACAATTCTGGGAAAAGTCAGTGCTGTCTTTGGGATGGTTGCATGCTGTGGCATCCCAAAAGTTACAGATGTTGGTACTTGTCAGTGATAATCCTGCAGCTCCAGGGGACATCACTTGGGCACAGCAGCATCTGTGAAGCATCAGATCCCTCGTTGGCTGGCTCAGTGAAGGATCAGGAATTGGCAGGTCTCTTTTTTCAGCCTGGTGTACCTGGCACCATGCAGGTGTTGGGCTCCTCTCTGATTCTTCATTGTTTTTGTTGGGGTGGATGTCTGTGTTTCAGATGCTCAGCTCACTTCAGTGACTGGTGAGGTCAGAGTGATCCGTGTTGCTGCTCACAGGTTCCAGCCTGTGCTGGTGGCAGGAGCCAGACCAGTGTGAATCACAGCCTGGGAGCCCGTGGGAAGGAGGTGCTGACAGGCACCTTCCCTCAGCAAAACCCAGCTGAGACACCAGTGTGGGAGGGACAAAATAAATCTGTGATGGTCAAGCAGGCGGTTTGGGAAGAATATTTTCTTAAAATGGACTCCCCTTTCCTCAGTTACCACCATCCTGCTGCTGTTTTGAGCTGTTCTGCAGAGGATTCCGGGTCCTTTCCTCTGTGGAGTTCTTGCAGGTTGATGGTATCTCAGGGTGGAGTTCTGGTTTTATCTCACTGGCTGAGAAGATGACGGTTTGGAAAGCTAGGCCAGCAAATATTACCTGTGTGGTGATACAAGTGCAGTGTTTTACATACAGTTTTCCTTGCCCCTGGCTCTGGATTTAAAATAACTTTAAGCTGACCAGAGAGAATTACCTTAATTCCAGTGTTTCCTCAGCAGTGTTTGCTTCTCCACCCCTTGTGTAACCACTCAGTCCCAGATGGAATCTTGACACACTCTGTGCAGATGATGCAGACGAGGATGGAGTTGTCCTTGTTGCTGTCTGTGACAGCTGATCATTATTGAATTTTATTTAGCAATTTACACCTGCCAATTAGGATCTTTAGTGTCTTCATCTGATGAGCATCTAAGTTTCAGGAGGAAGTTTCCCAAGCAGGTCTGGGATTTTGGGCAGCACCCACATATGCCAAATGGGAAAAAAAAGGAGGAATGAAGACTCTGCATAATAATCCTATCACTGTGACCTGTTTAGTGGTGGATTTATTTGACTGATTTACAGAGTAAAGCAGGAGAGAGCTCCGTGTACACTCCTAAAACAAGGATAAATTGAAATGGGCAGGCAGGATGGAAACATGGGCCACACCTTTCCTTTCTGCTGGGGTTGGGGATTAGAGCCTGGCTTTGGAAGCATAACTAAAGCTGCCTGGGCAATGTTCTGTAGTGGTGATGATGTAAAATAAATAGTGTCTCAGGTTTGGTGTGGGGGTGAGAGATGTGATGGGTGAACTGCACAGTTCCAAGGAGATGGAAATTATGGAGTGAATCCATGTGATAAAATGATCCAATGCCTGGTGTTCTCTGTCATTGCAGTACTTTACTGGCCTAGAGTGTGGACACAAGTTCTGTATGCAGTGCTGGAGTGAATATTTAACTACCAAAATAATGGAGGAAGGCATGGGACAGGTAAAATGCCAACTCACCTCATGGCTTATTTCTGGAAATTCTGGGGATTGGAGAGGAGAAGGAAAGAAAAGGGAGAGTCTTCCCTGGCAAAGTCTAAAAAAATACAAAAGAGCAACAGAGAAAACCCAAACCCCAAAGGTTTTGGGGGCTGCAGCCTCTCCCACGGGTGGATCTGGAGGGAACTCCATGGGGTTGGTGCAGGTGGGGGGAGGAATGTTGCACGGGGCCACACCTGGGACGTGGTGGGAGAGCTAAAGCACTCTTCTTGCTATGGATTGTGGTGAAATCTGTTCCTTGGAATTCTCTGTGAAGCAAAAATAGGATAAACACTGTTTCTGCCATGCCCTTTTTGTGTTTTTCAGACCATTTCATGCCCTGCCCATGGCTGTGATATCTTAGTGGACGACAATACAGTTATGTGAGTACACTCAGTTCCTACCTCTTGGCTTTCCTCTCTTTGCATTTTGTTACTCTGTGCTGTTAAGATGTATTCAAATGCGCACAACAGACTGCACCCAGGCCTTCAGGCAGCAGAGAGGTCTGTCTTGGAGGATCTGTTTTGATATTGGAATGTCTCTTGACTTCCTGTGTGGCTCTGAAAAACCCATGTTGCAGCACTGGGAGAGGAAAGACTCCCTGACCAGTTTGGTCATGCGAGCAGAATTTCCAAACCCAGTTTAACTGCTTTGTGCATTTTGTTTCCTTTGTTCATGTAGGAATTTGGGCCTTCCTTCCTGGGCCAACCCACTGGTTCCCCAAGTCCTGTAGCTGTAGGTAATGTGTGAGTCAGAGGACGTGAGTCCTACAGGCTGGTGTAGGGTGTGTTTTATGCCCCTGATAGGAAGCAAGGTACCCTCAAACACCAGATTTGGTTAAGCTGGTGCATGAGCCTGTCTCACTGGAGTTATTAAGTTGTCCAGCTGTAAGATGACTGCTCACATGTGGTGGAGCAGTGAATTCCATGAGCTTCCTTCTCTTTTATATTGGGGGAGGTTATTGAATGAGTAATATCCTTCGTATTTCTGAACCTTCATTAAGTTCATTTTAATTCTTCTTGCTAAAAAGCATCTCAATGGGGGCTTATTCTGTTACCTTATTCTCTCCTTCCTGAAGCCTGACTCACTCATTGATATTAATTTGCTGGGGTTTATTATCAGTTGCTTTCAGAGTAGTGATTTTCCCAAACCCTCCGCAGTAGTGGCTCTCAGTTAGTCATGGAGTGTAGGCTGGATGGAAGTGGAAGGAGCTGAAGTGCTTTCCCGCACTGTTGAGGGGTGGTTTGTAGAGTTCAGTGCGTGGAAACTGAGCTGAAGTTGGTATATCTTGAGTAACTTGATTGAGATTTTTGTTTACCAGAGTTTGAACTTCAACTTGGGGTGTCGAAGGCTCTCAGCAGGAAGTCTTTTTGAGTGTTTTCTTGATTGCAACAGTTGGAACGAGCTGTTCAAATAGTGATTATGAAGTAGAGTAACTGAAATCACCAGAGGCTGTGGTGGCAGCAGCAAGGAAGGGATGGATGGGAGGAGAGCAGTGCCATGGGATTCCCCCTTGCCTGGAGATGGCAGCGACAGGAGGCCTGAGATAGGGAAATGGCATCTGGGTGCTGAAGCAGCCAAGGTCCCTTTGTCTAAGTAACACTACAAACATTTTCTAGAGGTAAAAATCCACCTTTCCCTGATCTTACCTGGATTTCAGGGGAGGAAGGTGCATTTTTTGCCAAAGTCTAATGCTTTCTTTAGAAGCCAAGATGGACAGCTGGCCATCTTAGGAATAGCATGAATAAAGATGTTAGGAATCCCAAGTGGAATCAGTATCCATTTCTGTATCATTAGTTATTCTCTTTTTAGGTCTTTTCCTTTTTACAAAGTCTCCAGCTTTCCAAGCTGTAGAAACCTAGGATTAATATGCCATGTGTAGGGACATCAGTCTTTATCCATCAGAACACTGACGTAGATGGGCCGAGTTGTTCCTTTGCTCCCTTCTCGGGACTTGCCTTCATCTCCAAGTTGGATTATCTCCATATGACTCCAAACTTGGCAATTCAGGTGACTTTCCTGGATTTGTGAGTATTTGGCCAGCTTAGAGTCGTGTTTCCCTGTTGAACTCCAGTGGGAAGGTTGAAGGGAGGGTCTGTTTCAGGACCTCCAGCCTGGCTGGGAGTGATCCATGGCTATCCCTCGCTCACCTCTGCTCATGCTGCTGGCAATTGCTTTCACCCTCATGCCAAGTTGTTAATTGCATTAATGAGCAAGGCAGGCTGCCCTCATTTCTGCCCTGGGTGATGCGGAAATCAGCCCACTCAGTGGGAAGGGACGGATTCTGGGTTCCTGTTTGGAGGTCATAGGGAATTCTGCCTCACTTCTAATCTGTGGTCTGATAAAGGCTTGTTCCCATCTTTGGATGAGGTTTTGAGGTTGTGCAGTTCCAAACTAAGCTCCCAAGATCAAAGTTAAAGGCTGTTTTTTCAAGAGTTTGCTGTTCCAACCTGGCTTCTTTTCGAGCTTTGCTCACAGAGGAATGTACCCTAAAATATGATCTCTGGGCACTGGGCAGGAGTTTCATCTTTTAATTTGTCTAGTTTTCTTTATGATTTGGCAAAAGACAATGATATTCCAAGCAAAGGTCTTGAAGGTCTTGACCTGAGTGGTATTGTAGGATGTGGAGCAGGTGAGGTTGTTGACGTGGGGCAATCAAAGCGTGTTGATAAGCAAACAACCAGTGGATTGTGTGCTCCATGTGCTCTGCTTAGTCATGGCAGGGCTGCTAATTTAAATTCCAGTTCCTGATGTATACTTATAATACAATAAATCTTTGAAGTGACATTTACTATGTCTACAAGCCCAAGTACGGGGTAAAGAAGTGAAATTTATAATTTGTGTTAAATTAAAAGTTGTGTTTTTTTCATTCTTCACCGAGTTGGACTCCAGAACTGCAGGCTTGCCGTGGACACAGGGCTGAAGAGATGCTTTGTCAGCTGATTTGTTTTATTTTAGCCCTGGGAATTGAGCTGCCACGTGCTGTGTTTTATGTAATAACCAGCATGTGGTTTGGTGAGGAGCTCCCCAGGCTGCCCAGGGCTGGGATTTATGCAACATCCCTAACGAGCATTGGCAGGATAACACGCAGGAGTACTCTTGGGCTGGGCTGCACGTGAAACAGATAACCCAGGAATTCCAACGTTTATGGCCTGTGGAAAGCTTGTGTTCCACAGGAGGGTTTAAACCAGGAACACCACAAAGGGTGTGTTAGTCCAGCTTTGTGTTCAGATATGGGGAAGACACAGTCAAATCTAAAAGTCATTTATAAAGGTGCTCAGCTATCCATAATGAAATTAAATATCCATATTTTGGAGGTATTTAGGCTGGGCAGTCTGCAAATGCCACCTGAGTTGGTGTGCCCAGGAGACAAGTGGTCACTGTGCTAAATTAAAGGGTTCCCATCAGCCTCATTTTCCTCTCCCAGTTCCAACTGGGAATTAAAGTCTATGTCTGGACTTAAAGTCCACATTGTGTATACCCTCAGTGGTGTTGAACTCAAATCAACTTTGTTTTTATGGTAAATAGGTTAAAACACCACGAAATTGTTCACCTGAAGCCATGGCATTCCAGTGAAACCCAGATAACGTGAGGCTTCCCGAAGTTAGGAACCACACAGCGGAGCTTTTTAAAGGGATTTACCAAAAATGTGCATGTTTGATGTAAATGGACTGATTAAATGATTTGCTTTGTTTCTTGGGCTCCTCGGGGAAGTGTTTTAAAATAAAAATCCTCACACTAAGAGGTTCAACTCTTTTGAAATGCATGAGCTTTCTGGTTTTGAAGCTTATATATATATATATAGATGTATATTAAATACAATGCATGTAGTTTTCATGATAATAAGTGATCTAACAAGTAGAGATCAGGTAAGTACAAAAAGTACCTGCAAATGTAACCCATTTCTCTGTCTTAACTTACTGGATATGTATGGAAAAAATTAGTTTTCTACTACAATTTTTCTGTTTTTTCCCTTCCCACAGGCGTCTGATCACAGATTCCAAGGTTAAATTAAAGTACCAGCATCTAATAACCAATAGTTTTGTAGAGGTGAGTTTTGATTTGAAATTTTTAATGATTTCTAGGTTGGTTTTGTCTTGCATACGTACCAAACCAGAGACTTGAGGCTATTTTATAACTGCAGAGCAGGTTTTTTTGCATAATCTCTAATCAAGCGTGACTGCAGAGATTGTTTTGTAGCCCTTTGGGTTACAGGGATAGTTGTAGGAAAAGATTAAAAACCCTTTATGACAAAAGACCTGGAGATGAAGAGAATGCAAGAGCTGTTGTTTAATATGCAGGTTCTGAGGAGCACTTAATATTTACAGTTCTTGAATGTTACCTGAGATACTTGGCGCTAAAAACCAGGAGACGGAGTCGTAAAAGAGAACATGCCTTAAACATTTGCCATTTGAAGGAAAGCTGCAGAACTGTTTTTAGCAAAAGCAAAAATAAAACTTGGAGGAAGCAAAATAAACGTGGGGAAAGGCGCTTTGGAAGGCTTTCCACTGTCCCAGTTTCCCGGCTGTGTGTGTTCAGATTCACGGTAGAGCCCGGGATGGAGGGTACTGGGATCAAGTTGGAAGCTGTTCCCCTTTGTTTGAAGTGATGTTTGCGGCGGGTTTGGGTTTAATCTTTTTTAATGGTTGAAGCCACAGCCAAGGGGTGCAGGGCAGGAGGTGTCCTTGTGCACATCCCTGTCCCATCCTGTGGGTTTCATGCTCTGTTCTGCAGTGTAATCGACTGTTAAAGTGGTGTCCTGCCCCCGACTGCCACCACGTCGTCAAAGTCCAATATCCTGACGCCAAACCCGTGCGCTGCAAATGTGGGCGTCAGTTCTGGTAAGAACAGCTGGTGAAAGACCTCGGTGCTGCTCTCCTCTTACTGCCTTGAAAGTGTGATAGTGTGTATTCATGGAATGCCAGACTGGTTTGGGTTGGAAGGGACCTTAGAGGTGATCCAGTCCCACCCCCTGCCATGAGCAGGGACATCTTCCATTAGCCCAGGTTGCTCCAAGCCCCATCCAGCCTGGCCTTGGACACTTCCAGGGATTGGGTAGTCACAGCTTCTCTGGGCAACCTGGGCCAGAGCCTCACTACCCTCACAGGAAAGGATTCCTTCCCAGTATTCCCATCTTACTCTGCCTTCTGTCAGTTTGAAACCATTCCCCCTTGTCTTGTGCTGTTTTGAAATGGCCTTTGAGGGGCTGAATGCTGAAGGGCGGTGTTGGCTTAGATGTCTCCTTAGGACTGGCTTTGGTCTCTCATTAGAACGACTCAGAAGAAAACTTCCCCTGTTTAATTAAAAGTACAATCATCTGCCCTCTTTGCTTACTTTCTCCCTTTCTTTCCCTCACAGCTTTAATTGCGGTGAAAACTGGCATGATCCTGTTAAATGCAAGGTGAGCACATCAAAGTTCTTTTCTAAATGCATGACTTGGAAGTTTAAAGTCAGTTTGTGTGCAGGACAGAAATGAAGCCCAAGCTTGGCCTATTGTAGAATATCCTGAGTTGGAAGGGACCCACAAGGATCGTCGAGTCCAACTCTTGTTCCCATCAGGAAGCAGGGTAGCTTAGCTGTTTAGACCACAGGGAAGAAGGACCAGTTAAATCATACTGGGGGCTTTTCCTGCCATGCTGGGAGCCTCGGGGCTGGCCCTTGTGAAGGGAAGGTACCTCAGCCAGGCGTGAAATGTGTGGAGGAAGAGGAGGCTGTTCCACTTGTGACCCTCTGCAGAGGGAGGAGGATGCTTTTTGGACAAGGAGCATTCCTGTACGAGGTGTTTCTGTTGGTGTTTGGTGCTTTGTCGGGCATATGATCTGTTGTACTGAAGGAATTAATTTGGTCCTGGACCTGCTGCAGTGCCCTGAGCTGTAGATCTGTTTGTGGAGCTGTCAGAAACTATAACCAAGCTTGGGAGGCTGTGGCCTGTGCAGAGCTCAGGTACAGACCTGTTCCATGCCTTGGGGACAGAGCACTTTGCCTTCTTAGGGACACAAAACCTGCCTTGGGAGAGGGGAGGGGGAACCCCAGCAAAGGTTCAGCAGGATTTGGTTGATCTTTCCAGGGATGGGGCAGCCACAGCTTCTCTGGGCAACCTGTACCAAGGTTCCAGCACCCTCCCAGGGAAGAATTCCTTCGCAATATCCCACCTAACCCTGCCCTTTGTCGCTTCAAAGCCATTCCTCCTTGTCCTGTCACTCCAGGCCCTTCAGAATAGCCTCTCTCCATCTTTCTTGTTGGCTCCCTTCAGGTCCTGCAAGGCCACAATTAGGTCACCTCAAAACCAAAATGTCCTTATTATTTCAGAGTCCAACATGAAGTTTGTGTTGATTCAATGGGAGAACAGCAATGAGTTTGCAGAAGTGTTGGTGGGGTTGCTCGTGCTCGCTGCATCAGGACGGTGCTGCAGGAACTGTCTGCACCGAACTAAATTAGCTGCTCTTTGCTCTTGTTTCCGAGCACCGACCCCCCCTATTCCCATGTGGTTGTGTGTACCTTTCCTTAATGCAAGCAGGGAACACTTACAGTTCCTCTGTTTAGTCTTAACTCTGTTCTTTCACCATTTTTCTGACAGTGGTTAAAGAAATGGATTAAGAAGTGTGACGATGACAGTGAAACTTCTAATTGGATTGCAGCCAACACAAAGGTGAGGGGGTTTCTCATGTTTTATATATAGATTTTTATATAGATATATCAAGCAAATTCCTCTGCACTAGGATTTTTTTTCTGTTCCATGTTAAGAGCAAGCCTTAAAATGTCCAGTACACTGAAGTGCTCTTGTTTGAAGAGCAAACAGGTGAGTTCCTTCAGGTTCAGCGGCGTTTGCTCTCGAAAGAAAGAGTTAATCGGAGAGCCAAAGCTCGAGATTTAAGTGTTTGGGCTCCTGTCTGGCACCAGTGGCTTCCCTAAGCAAGCCTGTGCCTCGTTCCATGTGTGCAACATGTTCCCACCACCCGTGCTGGGTTTGCTGAGATCATTTACATCTGCTTCTGAATCCCGGGGCTTGGCCTCCGGAGTGGTTCATTTCCCCTGGGCAGCATTCCAGGTCCAGACTGGCAGAACAGCTGGTTGAGATTTTATTATGTAAATGTCTTCATCCTAGTTAGCCCAACTTTGCCTGAAACTTCAGGGTTTGGAAATTTTGGGATGAATAAAAGCCAGGGTTGGGGTGGTGGCAAGGAAACAAAAGCAGCAGATGCCCTGGGGGTTGAGGATCAAGCCTGGGGCTCCTGGCTGGAGCCTGAGGGTGGAGGAAGGTGGGGAGGGAGTGAGGAAATGGCTGCTTTGTTTTCTTAGCTCTGTTGTGTAACTGGTTAATGGCATTGTTTGCAGCAGCCTTGCTGCTTTCTGGGGCTGCCTGCCTGGTTTTCATTGAACTGGAATGTTGCATTATGGTGAAAGAGAAACACCCATCCTGCAGTTCGAATTGGGCTGGAATTGGGCAGTGTCCCATGGGCCGAGGGCTGTGTGTCCCTGCTTTGTCAACAAAGGGAATTTGCCTTTGTCTGAGTGTGTCCTATCATGGCTTGAGAACTGAACTAGTTTTGATCAGAGTTTGTTGATCTTCAGCTCCTGTTCCTATTAAACCTGAGGAAGAGCAGCCAGTAGCTTGGAAGAGGCTGAGTGTAAGCACTGCTAGCCTTGGGGATCAAATATTTGGGACATTGGAACAGTCACAGCCATATTTTGCCTGTCAAAGGTCTCAGGATCTTTTGCTGCCCCTCAGGGGAAGGGTCTTGGGGTTTCCCATCTTGTACCTGACCCTGCCTTCGGAATAATAAGATTTTTTAGGAGGGCATCACCCATCAGGAGGGTGGCATCTGGCACCAGCTCAGCTTCTCCGTTAGTTGCTGGAGTCTGATGGGAGCAGCAGAGCTGTTGTCCTTGCACAGCACTGTCTAAGCTACTTCCTCTAATATCTTCCAAGACACTCCTACATGGAAATACTTTGGAGTGCAGGCTGCAACAGGGAGGAAAAGCCAACTGTCCTGGTGTCTTGTGGTATCCATATCCACTGAATTAACTGAAGGACAATGTGACAGTTCTTCTCTCTGAACTGACAGTGGATTCGTTTGAGGGAAAAGTTGGCAGGAAGAGTAACCCACCCCTCGTGCTGATCTCTGCCTTCTGTAGGCAGCAGGGTGGGGAAGGTGGAATTCTCACCCTCTGGCTGCTGGGACATGTGCCATGGGGGCTTCACAGTCCCTGGAGAACTGGATGGGCCCAGAGCCCGCCAGCCAGCACCTCCTCCTGCCTCAGTTCCTGCTGGGTCTTGGCCAGAGCCACGGAGAAACCCAAGGGCATGTCTGAGAGGGGCACAGTTCCTCCTGGAACCAAGGAAAAGCCTGTCCTGCTGTAGCATGAGTGATAGGCTGGGATGGGAATTGCACAGTCGGAGCATGCATGCATCCATCCTTTCTCTCTCTCTGTACTTTTCCTAGCAGGAAAACAGGGCAGTCATGCTCGTCGAGGCAGGTCTCGTGCCTGCACAGCTGTTGGCTTCAGGGACTGAGAGTCAGAGCCCAAAGTCTGCGTTGAATTTCTTCATTTTGAAGAACGTAGAAAGGAATCAGGTACCATCAGATGCAAAAATCCCCGTTTTCAGTGGGAAAAACTCTCCAAGTGATTCACTTGTGACTGCAGGCTCCGTTGCCGTATCTTGCTTTTGGAAAGTGCTTTCTGGAGCCATCCAGGCATGAGGCTGAGCTGCAGCCCTGTCCCATGTGGGCTCCAGTCAGGAAAGGACACTTCCTGTTGTACCAAGATGAAGGTGTAAGGGACAAATACCAATCCTCTGGAATGTGGGCTTGAAATCTGGCTAATCCTTTGCAACGGGAGAATGTGAGATACATTTGTTCCAGCTTGTCCTGGGGGACAGAACGGGAAAGGAAAATTAGGCAATTGTTGTGTGAGAGAATAGAAAAGTGAAACCCAGCTGAATTGGGTTCTGTTCCCAAACTGGAATGATGTGATGCATTTTTGGAGGAATTATGTAGAATGGTCTGAATGAAAAACGAGGAGATTTGAGTAGCGAGTTCTGTGGTTTCCGATATAATTTTTTTATCCTTTTGCATTCATTTACTTGCACTTAGGAGACCTAAATTCCTTCTACTTCTACAAAAGATACAGCCCTTATAGCAGTGTGCTGGAGTAGATGGCTTTTTTCTTAAAATAAGCTACTTTCACATGAGTTCAGCTTAACTAAATTAATTTAAAGTTGAGATAAGGCAGTACAAGTTCTTTATCAAGCCTGCAGTTCTCAGTCTTCTTGAAGAACAGGGTTGAATAATCCAAGGATTTGCACATTTCTTTCTTTTTTCAGTTTGTTGGACAAAGTTGGTTCTTCAGTAGTTCCTTTCTTGAGTTAAATTAGGCAGGTTTCAGATATTTGGGAATAAAGAAACCACAGAGATCCATTACTTCTGTTAAGTGGACTTTCAAAGGAGTGAAAACTAAAGAAAACTTGGATTTGTGCATTTATTTTGGGCTCTGAAGGTGTATCAAGACTGGCTGAAAGTAGCCTTAAAAGGAGGAGGAGGAGGGGAAACTGGTTTCAAACCTGAGTGTCAGCGATGTTAATCTCTCTGCCTCTTGGAATACTAAAGGAGGAAGAACAAAGACTAACAGTGCCCGTCTTCACCCAAGGCAGTGGGTTTTACTGTTGCATTAAATTGGTGTTAATGAAAGTTGTTCATCTGATACTAAAAATGCCCCAGCCTTGCTGCTCCTGGCTCCTGGCACATCCCATCGTCACCTTCCGGGCGAGACAGGGCTTGAATGGCCGATGTACAAACCAGGCACATTTTCTTCCTCCAAGGAAACTATTGGCCCTTTTCTCCTCTGAGCGAGATAAAATGGCACAAACCCAGTTCTCTCCCTTTTCAGGTCACTTTTTAATGTCTGAACACATGCTCCCTCTGTGTTTTCTGGAAATCCTACACTTGTTCTGAGGCGTGGAAGTTCTGGCAGCACTCACAATCCTCCCCAGCACTGAACTGTGCTCCTTCGTTTCTCACCGTGCCGGGGTGTGAACAGCGTCTTTCCAAAGGTGTCCAAGTGCCATCTTTTCCTCTCGGATGAGCTGGTGTTTCAAATCTGTTTAAAAAAGCTTTGCTCAGTGACTCTAGGCATTGTCAGGGTGTACTACTTTGTGCTAACCTTAATTAAGTTCAGCATTTTTGGGTTTTGTTGAAAAGCATTAAGAAATCCCTGTGGTGTTTGAGGATCCTTTTCCTTTAGGACGGGTTATGGGTGATGGTGTTGCTGTGAATGTGGCTGGGAGGCTGATGTCCATCAGTGGGAGTTCTGGAGAGGACTAATCTCTTTCACCTGCCCTGAAATAAGAAATATGTTTCTATTTAGCCTCCTGTTCATAAAACAGCAGCTGAGGTTTATGGTGGTTTTTCTACCACAGAATCAGGATTGTTCTCCTTTGCCAGTTTTGCCCAGGCTTTTGTTTCCAAGCACAGCATGAAATTGTTTGGGTGGAACAATGTAAATGAGGTCACTTCTGCGTCCTGGTATGACTGATAACGTGCAAAATACTCTGCAGGTTTAGTAACTTGATTTGCTGGCTGTTATGTTGTTGTGTAGCCGTAATTCTCAGGAAGATCTTCCTTCCCTATCCTCCTTAATCTATAAATCTCTCCAGCTTGTTGTGTTGGTGGCTTGAGTAGCTATGATTTTTTTTTTCTACTGGTGTTCAGCATTTCTTTGGTGTGTGCATTTCCTGGCTTTAATTTTTAATCATATTCAGCTTCTACACTTTTACACAGCTTTGTGGGTCTGTACTGTGTCACCTCTCTTGCTTGTGCTTTGCTTGACAGGAGCATAAAGGCTTGGAAAGATGGCATTCCATGTGAGAAAAGGGCTATAATTAGATCACAGAATCATGGAGTGGTTTGGGTTGGAAGGAAACTTGAAGCTCATCTCGTTCCACCCCCTGCCATGGGCAGGGACACCTTCCACTATCCCAGGTTGCTCCAAGTCCCATCCCACCTGTGCTTGAACACTTCCAGGGGTGGGGCAGCCACAGCTGCTCTGGGCAACCTGTACCAGGGCCTCCCCACCCTCCCAGCCAAGAATTCTTTCCCAGTATCCCATCTAACCCTGCCCTCTGGCAGTGGGAAGCCATTCCCCCTTGTTCTGTCCCTCCAGGCCCTCGTCCCAAGTCCCTCTCCTGGAGCCCCTTTAGGCACTGAAAGGACCTTTTTGTCCTAGTTTGCACCCCAGAGCTTGAAGCCCTGAGCACTAGGGACACTCTGGAAAGCTTGGTCCCACGTCAAAGCCAGGAGGGCAGAACTTGTGTGCTCCTGACT
Source organism: Lophotriccus pileatus (assembly GCA_035583135.1). Classification (NCBI taxonomy): domain Eukaryota; kingdom Metazoa; phylum Chordata; class Aves; order Passeriformes; family Tyrannidae; genus Lophotriccus; species Lophotriccus pileatus. Next base: position 18,127,100 of record JAWWES010000018.1, read on the forward strand.
GAGCCTCGCTGGGGGTGAGGTGGCCCACACCCTTGTGGTGTGGATGTGCCCCATGGCACCTCTGTAGCTTGGCAGGTCCTCCCTGGAACTGTTCCTCTCTGTGCTCCAGCTGTGGGATTTTGCTGAGCAGGAGGGATCACAGCAGCTGTTTGGATTAACCGTGTCTCCCACAGCAGACGTCAGCACCTCGTCAGATGGGATGTACCTGGAAGAGCTGCTCTGAAAACCACCCATGGCTCTGTGTCCTGGGGCCATCGTGGTGTCACGGGGGCAGTGCCACTGTCTGTACCTTTTAGCCACAGGCACCCTGGCTGAGGAGCATATGGAGCAGGGATCCTCTCAGCTGGGAAGGATATTGTAGGGATAAACCTGAATCTGAGTCTTGACTTGTTGGTGCAGGATTGGTAGAGGGAGGAGAGCTGCCTGGAAAAGGAAAATAGGTGCTACACTGGGTGCTCTGAACAAAGGAGATACTGTTTTGACTGTGAAGTTCACAGAACTGCAGTGACTAATGGGGAAAAAGCTTCCCTGGCTGAGTATCCATCCTGTGAAGAGTCCTAGGGGACAGCTCGGTATTGTGCTCCTGAGAGGGGGAGAGCTACTGTGCTTCACTTACTCTGTAGTACAGTTACTCTGTTTGTAGGACAAACACAGGTGACCAGGAGGAGGCAGGCCTGGAAAAACCCCCTTTGTGTACTTGGTTGCTGCTTGAACCCTTTGGTTTGGTGTGTAAATTCTCCTGCTCCTGACAATACAAACAGGCAAACTCTGTGGAAAAGCAGCAATAGTTGGGATACTCAGAGTGGGTGAACAAGAACCTCTTGGATTGCCTCAGTGCAAAAGTAGCAGTTCTTGAGTGATTGTGTGTGCTGGTTTCTCCCTTTACTGAGAGTTTCTCTGCATGCCAGCGTAGGAACTGGTTGCTCTGATCAGCAAAGATGTGCTCCAAGCTGGGGAGGGGGTTTTTCAAGCTTCTGACCTGAAAGCTGCAGCTGAATTTACAGGTGTGTGTATTACCTGTTTGGGTCTATTTGTTACTGCCTTGTAGATCAAAACTGGCTTCGGCAAAAACTCCATGAAGGCTGGGTGCTTGTGGGATGAGCTGATCTGACCTAAAATGGTTCTATTTTTGCTGGTTTTTTTCCTCTGCACTTGCTGCTTTCTGGATTTGTTGATTTCTGAGCTCATCCAGACTGTGATACTGGTGTTATAAAAAATCCCAGACTATTCCCCAGATATTTCCCAGTGCACTGCTGCTCTTTGAGATCCTCACATTTGTCAAAGGCCTCTCACCCGAAAGGGAAATCCCATGTGAGCTTTTGTGGAAAAGTCTTCGGTGAGGTGTCACATGAAGGGAAAAAAAGGGACCTGATGGGAAACGCGGAAACACCTCAGGAGGAGAAGTGTCTTTTTAGCTGACAGCAGGTTCTTTGAAGCACACTAGATTCTTGCTGCATGTTTTCAGATCCTTTCTGGATGGCGTTTTACAGCTGCAGGTGTCTCGGATCGGTAACAGCGTGATACCAGCTCAGTCTGAGCGTGGCGTGGACCAGACACTTGGTGGTGAGGAAAGCCAGACGCTTCCCTGGGCTGTTCCAGACCACCACTGCTGCTGGGACTTTGGGGAAGGTCATGGAATGACCCATCCAGTGTACCACTGTGAGAGCGGCAGAGATAAAATGTGTTATTCCTTATTTTTGCTATCTAGCTGCTCCAGTTTTGGAAGTATTTTAAGGCCTGACTCGGAAGAGGATCTTGATGTTCAAAGGGAAGAATTAAATCATATATTTCACTTGATGTGCTCTCTCTTGCTGCCATGGGAACCCTTCCAAGTTGCCAGGCTGTTGTGGGTCCCGTGCTTGCCCTGCTAACGGTGCTCTCTGTCCTGTGGACAGGAATGCCCGAAATGCCACGTCACCATCGAGAAGGACGGGGGCTGCAACCACATGGTCTGTCGGAACCAGAACTGCAAGGCGGAGTTCTGCTGGGTGTGTCTGGGCCCCTGGGAGCCCCATGGATCTGCCTGGTGAGTTCGGGAGCGTGCCTTGCTGGAGGGAGAGGAGGTCGTGGTGCCAACGGCATGGATTTGGACTGAAATCTGTGGAATCGGTGTCCCCGTTACAGGTACAACTGTAATCGCTACAATGAGGATGATGCAAAGGCAGCAAGGGATGCACAGGAGGTGAGTCCATAACCTTTGGTGATGAGGGAGATCACCAGCCCTGTGGTTGTGCTTTCTGTAAACCTACACAGCTGCTCGGAAGAAATTCATGGATTTGGGCACAGATCTAAGGAACAGTTAAATCTTTCAGCGTTAAGATAGGGATGACTTTGCTGGTATATGTTGCCTCTGTACGTCCACAACACATAAGTTGAACCATGCCTGTGGTGTTATTTTTTACAGCTGGTCTGTCAGTGTGAAGAACATAAGATTAATGAGAGTATATTGAATCATCTTGGTTCTCTTGCACTATTTAGCACACAGTGCCTTTCCCTGCTCTGTAATCAACCTAAGGTTGCCCTCTTAACACAGCTCAGAAATTGCTTAATTAGAATTCTTCATTAGCAAAAAGAAGATAAAATCTTCTTCTCACTGTTTGTCATGACTCTGGAAGTATTTGAGTTCTGTACCTCGAATCGAGAGGCTGAAACACAAACGTGATCAGGCTTTAGCAGTGTGACTGTAATTACTTGCAAGGCTGGGAGTGAGGATGTCAGAGCTGTGCTAGGAAGTCCCCTGTGCCAGCGAGACAGGGGCTGGGCTGTCACCTCCAGTGTCGGGGTCAGCGGGGCCACACGGATTCGTCTGGTCAACGTGAGAGGAAAGGAAACTCCTTGGGAAAGGAAGCCCGGTGTGCGGATCAGGAAGAGGCTGGTGAAGGGTTTACTTCTCTTGCAGCCATTACTTTGTTTTAACTATTTATTTTCTTTCTCCCTAATGGGAATTAACACAGCGATCCCGAGCAGCCCTGCAGAGGTACCTGTTCTACTGCAACCGCTACATGAACCACATGCAGAGCCTGCGCTTCGAGCACAAGCTGTACGCTCAGGTGAAGCAGAAGATGGAGGAGATGCAGCAGCACAACATGTCATGGATCGAGGTGCAGTTCCTGAAGAAAGCAGTCGACGTCCTCTGCCAGTGTCGTGCCACACTCATGTACACTTACGTCTTTGCCTTCTACCTCAAAAAGAATAATCAGTCCATTATCTTTGAGGTAGGAGGAAATGGGGTTGTCAGGGATTCAGATTGCAAAGCTAAGGAGATGGAGATTTCATGCTTGGAGACCTCTTGGCCCCACTTTTACCAAATTGAGTCTGTGTTAATACTCTCTGGAATAGAATATTGCGTAGGGCTGTCTGCTGGAGGAATCACAGAATCATGAAGCCGTGGCTGCCCCATCCCTGGAAGTGTCCAAGGTCAAGTTGGATGGGGCTTGGAGCAGCCTGGTCTAATGGAAGGTATCCCTGCCCATGGCAGGGGGTGCAATGAGATGAGCTTCAAGCTCCCTTCCAACACAGATAATTCTGTCATTCGTGATATCTAATCCCACTTTTTATTTTGGTACTGATTTCAGTTGTGCTGAAGATAAAATATTATTTTTTATATGTGTGTATATATATATATATGTTTAGCCCACCCAAATACTGTTTTTCTTTTGTCTTTGCAGAATAACCAAGCAGACTTAGAG
>JAWWES010000018.1:18130888-18288028 GCA_035583135.1 Lophotriccus pileatus
TATATATATATATATGTTTAGCCCACCCAAATACTGTTTTTCTTTTGTCTTTGCAGAATAACCAAGCAGACTTAGAGAATGCTACAGAGGTGCTTTCTGGGTACCTGGAGCGAGATATATCCCAAGATTCGCTGCAAGACATAAAGCAGAAAGTACAGGATAAGTACAGGTTTGTGCTGGGATACTCCTCTCTCTCAAAGCTGCCCAAGTGTTGCCATCCCCTGTGACAGGTAGTGGCCTGAGCGCTTGCCAAGATACAGTTTTGTCCAGAGCCACATCTCTGGGAAGCTGTTTGCTGTTGGCCTTGTGCCATCTGTTGGGATCAGCAACCAGTCCCTGGGCATCTGGGAGCAGCAGCAGCAGTGGGAGCATGCCCAGCCCCTGAATCCTCGTGGAAGAAGCCTCACACAGAGACTGGCAGTGTGTTTTTGTGCCCCTGCTGGGACCGGCTCCCGGGGGAGGTGACAGCCTGGGGAGAGGCTCCCAGCTCTGCCTTCCATCTGTTCCACAGAGCAGGAGCTGGAAGATCCAACCCCGGAATGGAAAAAATCTTGTGACCAGAAGCAGTGGCTGTTTGTGCACTGCTGTTCCTGCACAGAAGGAGTGTGTGGGAATGGCCAGGACCAGGGTGGGATCTGCACAGCGAGGGCCAAAGAACAAGGAGTGACTTTGTTGTTCCAAGCTGCCAGCTTTGGCTGGGGATGAGTTGCCAGCAGGGAGCAATCGGCTCTTTTAATCATCTGCAGGGTCCGTTTGTGGAAAATGGTGTAGGAAAGCTGTCCCTAAGGGAGAGGGAGGGAGCAGCCTGTCCAGCTGAGGAGGGGAGCAGGGGACTGGGGGGCCAGGTGGCACAGATGCCAGGGCTTTGTGCAGTCCCTGGGGAATCACTTCTGCACAGTGGAAAAGTACAAAGCTGAAAATGCAGATGAGTCACAGGATTATGGCTTTCGTTTCTGAGGCATTTTGCCAAAGTCACTGAATTTGTTATGCCTGGCTTAGGGGGAAGAAAAAATCCAAAGTAGGGTGAGCCGTGGTGACTAATGGACTGTGGGGAGTGGAAGGAGCTGTTAAGCTTTGGTGGGCCTGTGGCCCATCCTGCTCAAGTCATCCAGCCCCAGCTGTGCTGCCAAAGACTTGCCTGACCTTCTCAGATCAAGCTGCTTGTTCACTTCAGTACTCTGAACCTGTATGCTCTTCTAGGGATGAAATTAAAACCTAATATAGCCTGGAAACAATGTCCCAAACCTGCCTTCACATTTCTGGGAAGAAAGTATTCATCTGTCAAGCCTGTGCAGGTCCCTCATTAACTAGTTCAGTCATGTCTTAATCATGTCGTGCACGGTGTTCTTTGATGCAAGACTGGGAGCAAGATGTCATCGAGGTGGGTTTAAAGAGCCCTGGGAAGCTGCAGGAACTGCCCTGCAGGCTGGTTTGATTTCAGCTGTTTGGATCTCTTTGCTTGCAAAGACATTTCTGGAAAACGGGATTAACACCCCTCCCTCCCCCCAGCAGAAAAATAACTAAAGTTGGGAAGGCAGAAATTGTGTGTGTTTGCCATCACATGCTCCCGAAAATCAATGGGACTTTGTATACGGAGGTTTATGTTGCAACAGCTGACAGCAGTGAGGAGAGCCAGGACTGGTTTATTGGGATAAATCCGTCAGTGGGAGCAGATACTGAGCGGTAGGTGAGGAATCCCTACCAGGTGTTAACCTGTGTGTGATCGGGAACAGCTCCCTGCCGGGATATTCCTCCTGAAGGATGTGTGACCCTGCCGAGCAGTCTGAGTTCCCAGCAGGCAGAGCCCCTCCGATGCCATCCTGACCCAGGAACCTGCCTGGAAACTGAACCACACAATTCCCAGCAGGAACTGGTAACTGGTCAGTTGGCTCCTGGGTTCCAGTTTCTCTCCTTAGAGCCTGGGTAGTGCCAGACCAGCCCCACAGCTGCACCCGGGGCCTTGGGAACTCTCACTGAGACTTGGTGTGTCCCCCACTTCCCTGAAGGTGCTGCAGACTTTGGGATCACCGCTGGAAGGGCTTGAATCCAGAAACACCTGCTACTCATTTAGAATTTGCTGTTGGAACCCAAATTCTTTAAATGTATCCCATTTTTTTTATTTTTTCAGTTGGCTGTGGCATCCTTTGTTATGTTCTATGATATCCCTTTTGCTCAGTGTCAGTGATCCTGGTAGGACTGGGCCAGACTCTGGGATCAGTTTTATGTGCAGCTTTGTTTCAGTGATTGTAGGTGGGAGGACCCTGAGGGTGTGGTGTCTGTCTGAGAGCCACGTGTAGGGATGTGAGGTGAACCCTGCTCTCCAGGCAGACCAGTGACCCTTTGGACTGCTTCCATCTCCACTGGGAGATAAAACTGTGTCAGCGCTCCTGAGGTTTTCATCATGGAATGGTTTGGACGTAAGGGACCGTGAGGATCATCCACTTGACCCCTCTGCTGTGGGCAGGGACACCTTCTGCTAGACCAGGTTGCTCTAAGCCCCATCCTACCTGGCCTTGAACACTTCCAGGCAGTTTTTCCAAGCTTAACTCCTGTGTTTTTATTGTCCTGATGGGGCTCAGAGCAGTCACCAGCCCATGCTTGAGGAGAGCTGACCCCATCCTGGGTGTCACAGAAACCACAGCCACTGCCTCCTTTCCCAGTTATTCCTGGAGGCTTCCCACCTGCAGGGACCGTGGGGATACTTTTACGTGGAAAACTCCCAATTTACACACTGGTTTTCCAGTGAGAGATCTGGAGCTGAGTGACTGGAGTAACCAGAGTCTTAATTAGGGCTGTTAATGGGCTGCAAGTACAGAATCCGTCCTCGGGGGAGCTCCTCTTTGGGAAGCGAGGCATGATGTCAGTTTGGATAGGCTGGTCCTAGGGATGCTCCATGATTCCTAACCTGCCTTTTCCACACTGTCCCTGTTCCCTGCAGATACTGCGAGAGCCGACGGAGGGTTTTGTTGCAGCACGTGCATGAAGGCTACGAGAAGGACCTGTGGGAATACATCGAGGACTGAGCCCGGCCCCACAGGAACGAACTCTGAACCCTTTCCCATCTTAGAGTGCTCATGCAATTCCAATAAAACCCACCCAGGGCGCTGCTCCGCCTCTTACACCGCTGGTCTGTAGTACCGGGATTCTGTTTTGTTAACAGAAAAATTAAGTAAATTATATTGTAATAAAAAAAAAAAAAGGTAGATAAACCATTGTACAACAGTATTCTAGGCGGCCAAGAGTGTGACAGACGCACTAAAAACCCTCCAACTTTAACTTGTAACGTAGCTTCATCCTCCAAGCCGACTCCTTTTTCTTTTCTCTCTTTCTTTTCCTGTGTGTAGTACAGATGAAACTTAAACCAGTTTCTTGACACTGCTTTTCATGTCCAAACCAGCCATTTTGATGGACTTTGGCAAGGGGGGGTGGCTCTCCCGCCCCCCTCCTCCTCTCTGCCACCCAAGTACACGGATGAATGTGGATTATTGGCTCGTCGTAAAGAGGATTTTTGGGAAGGGGAGGAGGGGGGTACACAGCAAGGAAAAAAAAAACAAACCAACCTTTGTATATGACTTTTAAAACAAAAAGAGGACAACACAGTATTTTTCAAAGTTGTATATAGCGCATATGCATGGACAAAGAGCAAGCGTGGCACGTGTTTGCATAATGTTTAATTACAAAAAAATATTTATTCTTTAAAAATCTTCAAGATTATGTCTATTTGCTGTGCATTTTCTTTCAGTTTGATTCTTTTGTTTGGTTTTGTTCTTTTTTTTTCCCTGGGCTGGGGTGGGGGAAGCGTGTGCTGGTGTAGTGAATATATCTCTATATATTTTATTTTTTTTTTTTGGAAGGCTTTTACCAGAGCAGTTGGGTTTCTCCTCTTACCCTGCAGTTCCTTTCTGTCCAGGGCCTCCCCCGGGCCTGTGTGTGTATCCATTGCTGGCGACGGACGCGGCCCCTCGCAGCTCCTGGAGCTCTGGGTCAGGATGCTTTGCTTTTTTTTGTTTTCTTTTCGGCCCCGGATCTTTTCCTGCCCAAATCCAACTCTCCGTTCCCACCTGTGCACGCAGGACACGTGCTCTGAACCCAGAGGAGGGGTGTGTGTGGGTGTGTGTGTGTTTAGAGGTTTATTTTGGATCCCGAGGCAGGACAAGGAGGGGTGTTTGGCACCACTTCTCCAAAGACTTCCGGTGAGATTTCGGCTGTGGATCTCCTCTCCCTCCCGCTTTCATCTGTCAAATGGACCCTTCCTTGCTGTTTTAATTTTCACTTACATTATAACGAGTCGTAACATTGAAAAGGAAACCTGATGGAATTGTCTTTGTGTTTGTTTTGGGCTCAATCACTGGGCATCCTGTCCTGGCAACTATATAACACGCCATCTAGTGCAGTAGAAGCTGAAATCAGCGGAGTATTTTTCAATTAAAAGGGGAAAGAACTAACGAGTTTAGCTACTGAGTCCATTTTTATGATTTCTGTAACAAGAGCTATGTTAAAGTAAACAATTGGTGGTGGTTTTATTAAATTTACTCCTGTATAGGAATTCCTCCTGTGGTATTTTTCGCCAGGCAAGTGTCCTCCCAGCCTTCTGGCGCTCTGCAGCTTCCAGGGGGATCAAAGGTGTGAAGGGGTCAAATAAAAAAGGCAGATCCCAGGCAGGGCTAGAACATGGAATACTGCTTCCAGCTGGCACCAGAGTCACATTGGCTCCCTCACCCACAATACTGATGTTCCAGGGATGTAGTTTTATCCCTTTGTGCCTGCTTTTCCCTTTATTTGCCCTACAGATCAGATGTGAGGGACTGCAGCTGCTTTCCCTGTGCTTTTCCTGATGGTGCTGGAGGGGTGGGATGGCACGGGCTTCCCACTGGGAATTCTGCATCTGTGTGTTAAAACACATGGTGGGCTGGGCAAGTGGAAGAACAGAGGTGCTGGGTTTCCACAAAAGGAAAACACCAAGGCTGTGGGGCACTGCAACCCAAAGGAAACCTGGGCTGTGGCATCCTCAATCCCCGTGGCTGCTGGAAAACCTCGATAATGGTAATTAACTCCCTGTTCTGTGGGAGAACCTGCTGCAAGCCAAAGGAAACCTGGGCTGTGGTGTCTTGAATCCCGATGACCGTTGGCAAATCTGAATATAATGGTAATTCCCAAAGGAAACCTGGTCTGTGGCATCCTCGATCCTGATAGCAAACCTTAAGATAATGGTAATTATCACCCTGTTCTGTGAGAGAAGCCGCTGCCGTTCCTCCCCTCCGGGTTCCGGTTGTTCCCAGGTGAAATACTTGGCTATGAAGCACCATCCCCCCGGACGCTGTGGGAATATAAAAGAGAATAAACAGAAGCCCTCACGCAAAGGTCCCTCCCTCCTACTGCTCTGCGGGGTTGGGCGAGCGGGGCCGCGGCCCCGCAGCACTTCCCGGGCCGTCACTCCTCACTGCCGGCCTGGCCCCACACCCGCCTCGCGGGGTTCCCCATAAAACCTTCCAATAAAGGGACATTTTTATCATTTCTGTGTTTTCTCGGGTGTTTTTCACGTCACAGGAGAAGCGGGGGCGACACCCGCGGACCTCCCGCCGCCTCCTTCCCGCCGTGCCCCGCGCGCCATGGCCGCCCCGGAAGTGGCGGGCGGTCGCCATGGCAACCCCGGCCCGCCGCGGCCATGGAGGAGCCGGCGGACGGCTCGGTGAGGGGCGAGGGTCTGCCGGGTTCGGAGGGGCAGGAGGGGAGCGGCGGGCCTTGGGGGCGAGCGGAGGGGGAAGGAGGTGAGGGGAGGCGGCGGCGGCGGGAGGTACTTTTAAGAGCGAGTTTTTAATCTTTGCATACTTGGTATGAAAAACATGAGGGAAATTCAGGCTTTATTGAAGTAATTAATAATAATAATAATCGGCTAGCAGGTGTTGGAGCGTGTCAGCGAAGGATAATGGAGCCGAGGAAGGGGCTGGGGGAGCGGCGGCTGAGGGAGCTGGGGGTGTTCAGCTGGAGAAGAGAAGCTCCAGGGAGACCTGAGAGCTCCTTCCAGTGCCTGAAGGGGCTCCAGGAGAGCTGGAGAGGGACTTGGGACAAGGGATGGAGGGACAGGCCAAGGGGGAATGGCTTCTTACTGCCAGAGGGCAGGGTTAGATGGGATATTGGGAAAGAATTATTGGGTGTGAGGGTGGTGAGGGCCCTGGCCCAGGTTGCCCAGAGAAGCTGTGGCTGCCCCATCCCTGGAAGTGTCCAAGGCCAGGTTGGAAGGGGCTTGGAGCAACCTGGGGTAGTGGAAGGTGTCCCTGCCCATGGCAGGGGAGTGGGACTTGATCACCTCTAAGGTCCCTTCCAACCCAAACCACTCCACGATTTTCTGATTTTTTTGGGGGGAGGGTGGTTGCTGTGAATTCCCCCAGGCCTGGGTTGTTCAGTGTCTCTAGGAATGATCTGCACAAAAACCTGACTAGAAAGTAACTCAGCTGAGGACGAGATAAGAGGAATTGCAGGGAAGTTTCAACAGTGCTGAGTGAGAGAACTTAGAATTGACTCGGTGTGTGCAGATTAAAAAAAAATTGCTAACAGATAAAAAAAGTGAGGGGTTTGTGCTGATTATTGCTGCTGAGGAATGAGTGCTTGGCTTTGGGGAATTGTGTGAAAATATAAACTCAGCTTTTCACAATCAGCAAAATGAATAAAATTTTAGAAACTAGTAAGAAACAGGAAAAAGTAGAGTAATAAAAAAAGGAAGAACCTTTCTTAGGTTATTTTGCATATCTTAAGTACTGTACTCAGCATCTCTGATCCTCCCCATCTCCAGTAAAAAAATGACACAATTAGAAAATGTTCCCAAAACACTGCAAGGAACAAGGATTGTCTGAATATGTGCTTTAAAATATGGTTTATTAAGGAGAGGGGAGGTGACCCAGATGTATGAAATCCTATATTGTCTCTGGGGAAGAGGAGTGAGGAGTGTTTCTTCCCCAAAAATTGAAGTAAAAAATAAAAATGCTTCCCTGTGTAATCCTGTTTCTCTTCTGGGAAGGCTTGATTTTTGATGCAAAGTAAGAAAACGGTAAAAAATGGCCTGGGAGCTCTGGGCAGTGTTTGCAGGTCGAGGTTTGCTGCCCTCACCCGCTGCGGGCCGGGGGTTCCCCAGGACCAGCTCTTCTCTAATTGCCTTCAGGAATATTTTATAATAAATGTTTGGGTTTGTTTTGGGGTTTTTTCACTTATTTTCTTTGTGATCTCTAATTAGCATCTCAGATGTTTGGGTGGTGTTCTTTTGAGAGGTAATGCTGCCTTTCCAGGATGCTGATGGACAGCAGAGAACCCACAGAAGGGGAATGAGCTGCACAACGAGGGGGTCGATTTAATCTACCCGTGGAACAGAACTCTCAGCCTTGCTTGGCAGGGCAGTTTGTCCAGCAGCAATGCTGCTATTTTTATGCTCTCTTTTGGGATTTGCCAGTTGTCCTTTTTGATTATTTTCTGGAGCAGAGCTCCAGGAAACCTTGCCTGGTGTATTTACTGCCCCTGTTTTTTGTCTTTCCAGGTTTCTTCGTTGCCAGCGGCTACAGAAGCTCCAAAACCCCGGCCCAAGAAAGGTTGGTTTGAAGATATGATTGTGTTTCTTGGGCTGGTTGGTTTTAAGATTTCTTTTACAGTGTGTGCAGCTGTCTAGGAGGAAATAAATGTCCTCTGGGAAAAGAGGAGACTGTCTAGACTGCAGTTTGCTGAATACCAATATTTTCCTAGGGTCTCTGTGAGCTCAGTGCTGTTCCTGGCTGACTTAGTGCACCCACAGCCTGCATCATGTTTGCTTATAATCTTGAGGCTGTTTTTTTATTGTGTACTTACTTATTGGGCTGCTAATGAGTTTGATACTCATTTATCTTCTCAAATAACAACAGGGGTTTGTTCAGTTTGGGTTCTTCAGGATGATGTCTTGCTGTGGAAATTATCTTAGGAAGCTGACATTGTGTCCTTTTGGGCTTTTTATGTCACATTTTCCAAGAGTTGAAGTTGTGACTGGGTTTAATTATTGTTTGTTTGCTTTTGTTTGTTGTTGTTTTTTTCATGTTGAAAACAAGTTAATTCAGTGGGTTTGAAATCTGAACTGGAACAGGAACAGTGTCAGCTATTGGTTCAAAAGACCTGACCGAGTGTTGCTGTTTTGGGAGGGATCTGGTCAATCCTGCAGCACAGTTTGGTGTTGGAGCCCATCCTTTCCCCCCTTCCCTTGATTCTGCGACGTGACCTATCCCGGTACATGCGATGAGTGTTTCCTTCCCTGTGCTCTGGCCTGTGCTCCCCTTCCCTGCACACACCTGGGCCCTGCAGAGCTTCTGTGCCTACCTAAGCCGAGCTTTGGGCTGGTTTTTAATTGATTTTCCTTTCTCAAGTGCCCAGAGGACACTGATTAGGAGTATATGCTCCCAATACATGCCAGAAGCTCCCTTTGCATTCAGGAAAGCTCAGCTGGGGAGCTCAGTCCTTTGCCCTGATGTGCTTGTCAGACCACACTTTGGGAGGAAATCTTCTCTGTTTCCTGAGATGCAGACTGCCATGGGACAATGCTGGCATCAAAAAGGAGCTTGTTTGGCAGCTGGGCACTACACTGACATTTCTGCCTAAAGATGGAGTTGTTCCTCTTGCATGTAGGCCCTGGGAAGCTGGAAAAGCCACTTTGCTTTTGTTTTGGGGAGCTCAGACTCCCTGAATTCCTGGCAGCAGAATTCCAGCCCTTGAGCAGAGTGTGGTTGTCCTGGAGACGGGGCTTGAGGTCTCAGCACAAGCCCAGACCCCTTTGGGACATTGCCCAGAGCTGCTTCGGGCCTGTGTGCAAACAAAAATAACCCCCAAAGTTATTTTATCTTGGCTAAAATGACTCTAAATTGGTCACTTTGAACCAGTTACTGTGACTTGCACTGAGGCAGTTTGGCTTCTTAGGGAGATGGTTCATCTCCATCCCTTTCTGTGACGGTGATGGTTGTGATCTCACCCTCCATATCCCTCACCTTGTTCTATCCTTGTGCAAGTCCCATCTATTTGTGGCTCTGGATCTCCCTTTTGTACTGACACAACCCTTGGCTCCAAGGAAACTGGGGTGAATTACAAAAGTCATCCAGCCTGTGACTTCTGTAATTCTCTTTTCTGTCTCTTTGGGTAAATTGAGGCATCTCCAGGGCCTGGCACAGCTCGGGTCGCTCACACTGAAACTCTTTGGAAGCCTTTGGGCTTTGCCTTTTAATATTTGACTTTAGTGCAGGAGGGAAAGCTGATTTGAGCTGCCTGATGGTTAATCTCTGGGAAATGAGGGCAGCAAAAAGATTTGTACTAGGAGTGATGTAACAGTGTCCTGTGTGCGTGGGTGAGGGGCTGGGGGCATGGAAAAGAGGAGGAGGGAGAGCCAGGGGATGCTGTATATGTTTTTGTGGAATTTGGCAGGAAAGAATAGCATCCTTTTTCCCATGACAGTGGGGTTTTTTAAATAGGATTTTCCTAGAACATCTTAATTAAATATCTCATCCTATTTTAGTTCGGCTGAGGAGAATTACAGTGAACTTTAAGGAGCCAAGGCTACAGCAGTGCTGTTTGAACAGCAGAGTGCTGCTAAGCTTATTTTAAACTGACATTTTTAAACACTGAATGGCCACTTTCTGTTGCAACAGTTTGCCTATTTGTATTTTCATTGTGTTTTCAAGCAGGATAAACTCCAGTATCAATGTCTTCTGAACCCAACATTAATGCAAACAGGTCTGAAATGCAGAGACCACGTGGGATAATGGGGTTGGCTGTGAGCAGTTTGGTGTGGGTGAAATTTGTGCCCAACTCTGGCTGTGGTTGTACACAGGGGTGGCAGAGTGTGGCCAGGTCAGGGCTGAAGCCCTGTTTTAACCATCATGGTGCTGCTCTCAGCCTGTAACAGCTTGTCTGTGTCTGTGTGGGGTAGGAGCGAGGTATTAAATGTGTGTTTCTGAGAATGGGATTTGGGAGAGTCTGGCTGGCAGGCAGGTCAGCCCAGAGGGAAGAGTCTGAGTGTTCAGGGAGGTTGAGGGGGGGTCTAAAGGTTCTGGAACAGACTGTGGTGGCCGGAGGTGCTGGGTTTGGGATCTCTCCATCCCACCCTCTGAATTAATGGGACCGGCAATGCCCCCCCTCAGGGTGTCCTGTGGTGACAGTCATTGCTCAGCAGGGTGACACAGGAGCAGCAAACCCCATTCATTAGTTTGTCCTTTCCTCCCCACGGGGAGAGCTGCTCCCAAAATCAATTCCCATTGTTGCTCCATCAACATCCATAACTCTGCCTACGTTGTCCCGAGGCGACTGAGGGGAATAAAGGGAGCTCTGTTCCTTGGAGCAATCTGGAGTTAATGTCAGCCTGCTGGGATGGGCTTTTAATCTCCCTCCTGCATTTTAAATCAATCAGATATTTTCCTAAATGCTTTGCTGGTTTGGAATTGAGATAGGCTGCCTCCCATCTTTCCACTTTTCCCGCACAGGCAAATCAAGTAATTTTATAGGAGCAGAGAAACACTTTGACCAGCTTGTATTGTTGATTTTTATGGAGCATCACTTGAATTTATTTTCCTTAATCACTGAAAAACATATTGAGAAAGTGAGTTCTGAGATCAAGTTTGCCAAATAACAGTTCAGAGGTTAATGGGACAATTTTAAATTCATTTGGATTTCTACATGAAGGTGAGACCTCAGAATTTGTGAGCTGCAGTGACGGTGTTTTCATGACAACGTAGAATCCTAAACATGAACACACTATAATAAATACAGTGAAGCAAAATGGAGTTTACTTGAATCACTGGGAAGAACTCGGGATAGAAATCCATTAGGCTGTGAAGAAGGGGGATTCTGAATTGTCACCAACCACCTCCACATTTACCCAAGGAAGGGTCAGGTAGATAATTTTCAAAGTGAAAATCCTATAAAAGTATTAGGAGGGATTAAGTGTTCTCCCAGGCCTGGGCATTGGGATATTTTTTTGGATGCTTTGTAGGTATGGTTTTTCCTAGGGTTTGAAGCAAGGAATTAACTGTGACCTTTGGCAAAGCGCTTTGGCTTTTGTTTCTTTCCATTTATCAACCACAGGCTTGGCCTAATATCCAGTGACAGGCTTTGGATGCTGCAGGCTTTCAGTTAACAAAACATTTGGAGACATTAAGTGAAAAATACCGTGGAAATGGATATATTGCAGTGCACTGCTTGGCCTGCTGGAGTAGTGAGGGGTGTGGGCTCCCCCCAAGCCAAGGGCAGTCAGTGGGTTCCAGTAAAAAGCAATTGCCTGTTTGCTGGGCAGTAAAGCTCCCTTTGGTGGGTAGTGACTGCTTGATGATAAACAATCTCAAAACGTGGCTCTTGGATAATAAACAATGTTCAATTATGCAGAAGTTGATAAGTGGCTTTTGATGAGCAGCTCCTGCTCACCCAGGTGTGCCAGTGAGGATCCCTCCTGCTCCTGCAGATATTCTGAGGGATTCTGTGAGTGTTTCAGTGGCTGGAGCACCCTGAGCAGCAGGAGCTCTTGACCCCGAGGAGTCGATTCCGTGCACTTGCAGAGCCGATCGTTTCTGAATTCCTGATACATTTTCTTAAATCAATATAAATCCATTCTTTGAGCCAGCTTCAAAGCTGCCTTTGAACTTGTAAGAGTGAAGCTGCCTGAGAACTCCAGATAAAAACAACCCCCTTGAGTTAAATTGATTAATACTTCTAAGTGTGTCAGAAAGAAAGGCCCTGGTGGGAATGTTGTGGTCGGGAGGAGCCAGGGCAGCCCCTTATCTGTCCATACCCACTCCTTTCCATCTGCCCCCTTAAAGCCAAGATCTTTTAGTCCATTTGAACCTCCAACCTTGTGGGAAGAAAATGGTTTCTAACTAAGATAGATTAGTTGGTAATTACATCATTGTTTTATGTAAGAGACCTGGGTGTTTCCATCTCTCGGGGTAAGTGGGGAGTAGCTCTGTGTGTGTGTTGCTCAGGATGTGTGTGATCCCGCTGTTAGTTTGGAATAGTGAGATTAAAAAAGTGGATTAGCATTAAATTGTATAATATCCTTCACTTCATCCTCCTCTCCCCGAAATAACAGCCCAGTAATCCCTGCAGCGCAAAGAACTGGGCATATTTAAGTTGGAATGTGCCAGCACAGCTCTGCCCTCTTGTGTGTGTACATTAATATCTGTGCTGACAGGAGCAGGGAATCCTGTGCAGGCAGCACAGCAGGGAACATTTCAGTGCCAACTTTTAAATCAGGTAAATTCATTTTTCTGAAGTTTTTTTGAAAGTCCTTGCTGCCAGGCAAGTGTTTTTTGATTTAAAGCCTTCAGCTCCAGGATGTTGGTGTGCTGCCTACAGATAAAATGGCATCTCCTGGTGTGAGTTTAAAAATAATTCTATAGGAATAGTGACAGAGTTAGAAAGGGTGGGATTCGTCTTTCTGCACTGAGATCTCTCTGATATAGAACAAGTCTCAGCACATCACCTGTGCTCTGTGCTTAGTCAGTGCAAAGCCCATCTGATGCCATTCCCTGACCGCTCTCAGCCACATGTCTCGGGATGAATCCCTCCCCAAGGATGCCTATTCCTCTCCTTTCCCTTGGATAAAGCCCAAGGCAAGTCACTCGTCTTAATTTTCAGCCACTTAAAGGAGATGCATCTCACTCAGGAGTCAGAATTCCTGTTGTCTCTGCAACTTGAATTGCAGCCTCTGAGTCTTTGGTGACATAATCACCTGTTGGATTTAGCCCAGCTCTCCAGCAGGATCCATGGCACAGGAATGATGGCATTTGCTGAACACGGACCAGCTCACTGAGGGCTTTTAAAATAAGTCTCCATTCACTCCTTCCAGGGCCTGTCCCCTTTCCCACTGATGATTCCAGCTGCAGAAGTCCTGGGATTTAGTCACAATTTTTTAATATTTCTCAACAATTTCATTCCCTGCCTGACTGTGATTCATTTTCACCAGGCAGAGTGAAAATCCTGGTGGGCTCCCGGGATTGTGCAATTAAAGACTGTATTGTTAAGACACTTGTGCTGTAGGGCAGAGTGAAGGTGCCCAGGCAAGTAAGTATTCATCCTGGGACAGACATCCCACCTGGGAAACTTCATCCTCAGGCAACAAGGCTGAAAGAACTCAAAAAAATAGGGTCTTGTGGTAGGAAGTGCTGAAATGTTTGCAAGGCCAGCTTCTGTATTTTTTGTGTATTGATATTTTTATAATATTGCTCTATCTTATTCTTTGCCAGTGAATGAGCTGAGGGGAGGTTCAAGGCATTATTCCCCGTGGAGTGGGAAGCTTCAGAGACTGTTGTGGCTGGATTATAGTCCTGTCCCTGTTGGAATTTTATTTTGCTTTTTAAGAGGAAAAGCTTTTGTTACAAATTCCTGATGTTGCTTTTAGTTTCAATTTCCATGTAAAGCACCTCATGCTGTAGACAAAGAGTAAGCACGAGAATTAAAGCCAAAGGAAGGATTAGACTGGAAATCCCCAAACCACCGTGCTCCTGATGCTGGAATTAATGAGAAGCTGGTTATTTTGGGAATGCCTGCAGCCAGTTTGCAGGGGGAGTATCTCCCATCCCAGCACTGCTGCAGGAGGAGCCAGTGAGGAGCCAGCAGGGAGTATCTCAGACCACCTCTGCTGTTTATGAGGCATCTTATTCCAAAGCCCTCTGCGAGGGTGTGCTCTGCCTCCCAAATTTGGGAACAGCAAACAGACATCTGGAAGGAGCTCAGCCTCCGTCCTGCCTACAGGAGCACAAGGCATCAGGCAGGAAAAATGGTTAAGAGTTAGGATGCCATGCCAGGGTTGGGTCCTTCAGTATCTCCAGGTGCAGTGTCTGCATCCTCAGGGCCTTGGGAACTGTCCTGTAGAACAGCCTAGATTTGGGGGTTCTCCCTATTTTTTGATTCTCCTCTGCTCAGAGCACGTCTCTGCTCAGCACTCATGGTCAAAACTGGCTTGAGCAAACAGACTTTCACTTTTCATTTTTTAAGCTAAGTAGACCATACCCTTTCAAATTCCTTTGTAAAGGAACTGTTATTAAATTCCACCCCAGTGTTTGAATCAAATTCTAGGCTTGAATCAAGCAATATCAGCCTGAATCAAATTTCTGGTGGGGTAACAATCAGGATAATGTACTTGTGCTAATGTGTGTAGGTCTCACCCCTTCCCAAATGGATTCAGGGTGGCAGTGATGTCTCACCAGCCTCATGCTGCTAACAGAGATTCCCCAGTATCCAAACTGTTTCTGCCACTGGGAACTTTACTGTGGCACTGGGGGGTCCAGGGGGACCACAAGTGTGCATTTATTTACAGATCATCCCACTTCACCTGAAGGTTGAACTTGAGCAGCACACAGTAGAAGACAAATAATTGAGTAAATGAACCCTATTAATAAGGCAAATTAACTGACTGATCCCTGTAAGCATTTGTCTTGTAAAGAAAACCACTTTTATTTGCCATAACCCAGAACTTTAAATGTCCTAAATGAGAAAACCCACTGAAATCTGAGCAAGCAACTCTGAGATTTATGCCGTTTTAAGTAACAAGAGAAAATGCCCTTTTTTTTTTCCTTTGCCCTGGTATATAAATCAGCTTTAAGATACAATTTTCCATCTATCCTTGGCTAATTTTCCTGCAGGGGGAGGTGGAGAGTCAGGAATGGTGCTTTTTTTGTTGTTGTTGTTGTTGTTGTTTAAACTGCTATTTTCCAGCATCCTTCCAGCTTTCCCTGCATCCTGGGGAGCAATTAATTCACGGGAGGCAGCTCCCAGGGATGAGTTACAGCCCCTTGCCAGCCCGGGCTGTGTCTGAGGGGTTTTATTAACCCCAGCCCGCTGTAAATAACGAGCAACCACCCGGCTTTAGGGCTTGATTTAAAGGTGTTGCAGCAGCAATTTGCAAACGGGGAGACACAGAGAAAGGGATTAAGCAGCCAGCGGCTCCGGCAGAAGGCTGCTCCTTTTGTTGGTGTTGTTTCCATCCATTTTAAAGATATCTGTGCACACATACCTGTGTTCTCACATATGTATTCACTCACGTGGTGAGTGAAGTGCAGCTCCCAGAGCCTCCCCTGGGGGCTGGTTTTGGGGTTGTTTTTCATTATTCCCGAGTTTTGAATATGTTACGGCTCCATTTTCAAGGATGGAGCTGGGCGTAGGAAGAGCAATGTTCCCGTGCTTCTTTCAAAGCTCTGATGTATTCATAATGCCACAGTCTCAGAGAAAGAGTCTGAGGAAGGAAGAGGATTTTTTGTTAAATTTGGTTGTGCTAGCAATTTGTAGGATGCTCCTCTCACACCAAGGCAGTCTGTTAGTTTTAAATCTCAATAAAAAGATTGATTTTAGAGTTTAAAAATGCTTTCTGTCCATTTTCATACCTTACTCTGGAAAATACAATTCTCTGGCGGTGCCGAGCTGTTCTGTAGAAGCCATTTGAGCTTGTGCCTTGTTATTTTAATGTTGGTTTTGCTGAGAAGATGCTCACCCCCTCCCTGTCCCTGGATTTACTCACAGTACCGTAATTCCTGGCGTTGGCAGCTGGCAAAGCCCGAGGCAGAAAGGAGCCGTGCACAGCTGGGCTCATCCTCCCCATCCAAGTTCATTTAACAGGGATGTGAGAGCACGGAGCTTCATTATGGGCTGCAGCCACAGCTATGCCCTGTGAGTGGAAATGATGGTAACCCTGGCAGTGGTGCCAGCACACATCCACAGGGAGCGGGGCTGGGAAGGAGGGATGGGGTGGCAGTCACTCTGGAGGGAATTCCGTGTGCTGCCTCTCAGCTCTGGATGCTGCAGCAACAAGGGGATTGTCTTCATGCTGTTGGGACTTTGCTGATGAGCCAGTGACCTGGATTACTGGAAAATGGGGAATGAATCTCCAACCCAGTGCGGGTGCTGTGAGTTGGGACGAGCCTTGCCTAATGGTGGGAGCTGATCACCTCCATCCCTCCTGCCTTCACCACAGCCAAGCTTCCCACTGTGGCTTCTCTGGAGCAAGATGTAATGGTTTCAAACTGACAGAGGGCAGGTTTGGATTCGATATTAGGAAGAAATTCTTCCCTATGAGGGTGAGGAGGCCTTGGCACAGGTTGCCCAGAGAAGCTGTGGCTGCCTCATCCCTAGAGTGTCCAAGGCCAGGTTGGACGGGGCTTGGAGCAACCTGGGCTAGTGGAAGGTGTCCCTGCCCATGGCAGGGGGTGGAACTGGATGAGCTTTAAGGTCCCTTCCAACCCAAAACATTCTGGGATTCTAAAATGGTCTTTACCAAACTCTTCTTCAGTGCAGCTCCCTCAATAGCAAAATGTCACAATAGAGACTTGAGGCATGTCCTCTGTGTTTGTTAGTTTTGAAAATACCTCTGTGTTTAGTGCTGTTTTACAACATGGAATTTGGCATTAGGAGTTGGAAAGGGACAGTTGAGTCCTTTTGGATAACCTTTCCCATGTATGTGGTACCTACCATGATGGATCCAGACTGTGGCTCGTGAGGCTACTGCAGGATAAAAAAAAATTACAGATACTTATATTTAATTATTTTTTGAAGCTCTTCTGTCCTCTCCTTGTGCCATGTTATGTTTGCTTCAGGTTACTGTGGATTTTGGTTGATAACTGGTTCTTTTTTGTGTCTTCTTGAGTCCTTTGCCCCTGTGCTGCTCCTCCAGGCTCTTCTTGCTGCTCTTGCTCAGGTTGCTGAGTTGGGCTCAAAGCTGGAGTGAACTGAGACTGAGACCCTTTCCAAT
This sequence comes from Lophotriccus pileatus, assembly GCA_035583135.1. Taxonomy (NCBI): domain Eukaryota; kingdom Metazoa; phylum Chordata; class Aves; order Passeriformes; family Tyrannidae; genus Lophotriccus; species Lophotriccus pileatus. Next base: position 18,147,615 of record JAWWES010000018.1, read on the forward strand.
AATTCAGGCTGGAAGGAGGTCTGGGCCCTGATCTGATTTTTTTATTATGATGAGACTAAAACATGTTCTTGAGCCCCTTCTCAGTGCTGGTGCTTTAACAATAATTTCCACGAAATCTGATAAGAGCCTTCAGTGGATTTTTTTTTTCTCCCTCCTCTCTTTACAGCAATTTTAAAGCCCTTTTATTAAATCTAAACCCCACTGTTTGATAGTTCATCTCTAAGCTGTAATTACCCAATATGAAGATATAAGCACAAAATAATTTCCTAGGGAGGTTTACACAAAAAGGAATAACTCTCATTATTATTTCTTTCAGTCCTTTGAGAAAATCTATAAGAGGATGAATAAAGGGAAGAGTGATGATAGAGCAGCACAGATACAAACCTGATGATCTCACTCAATTCTGTCAGGGTTTCTGCTCCAGTGGCTCCCTTAAAGGAGCACTGTCAGGAAGAAAAATCACAGTGCTGTAAGTGGCTCCTGCCATCAATCACTGGCCAGTGAGAAGGTGGGGGATCACATGGATTCCCTTTGGAATTCAATCAAAACACACTTCAAAGGTATTTAATCATGTATTTGGTGCCCGACTCCCTGGCACAGGACTTTTGTAATCCCACAAAAGAGAGAAGACAATGATGCAAGTTATAAACTCTTTTCATTGTAGATACTAATTTTTTGGATTGTGTTTTCCTGGACTGGTCCTTGGGCAGATTGATTTACAGGAGGTGATGGCTTTTTGTTTCTTCACTGCTAGAATGAGCTAAGCTATCATTTTCTAACCTGTGTCCCTGCAGTGCCTGGATTATTGTGAGGCCTCTGCCAGAGGGGACAAAGGAAAGTGTGTCTTCAGCACTGACACAGGAGAAACTCCTGGAGGTCCATGTGTTGAGGAAGGTGTTTTATTCCCTTTTTCTGGAGCCAGAGTCTCAAATAGCCAGGGATTTGTATTTCCCTTCTCCTCAGGAAAATGCAGTGACCTGTTGCACTGGGACAGCCCTGCTCAGCAGGCTGGGGCAGCAAACCCGAGGGAGATAAATGCACCAGGAGCAGGTATCCCACTGCTCCGTGGGAAATCCAAAATGCAGGTAGGGCGGTTGTGGCTCTGGAAAGGTGTGTCAGTAATTCCCATTAAATAGACTAAAGAGCCTGGTGATAAACCTGTACTTCCCACAACCACTTTTTGGGAATCAGATACGTTCCTGTGTCAAATTTGAGTATCAATTTCGACATCTGCTTTGAGTATCATCACAATGGTTTGCCTGTTTTCCATTTGCTTGCCTTAGGGAGAAAGAAGAGAAACAAGGAGGTACATATCCCCTTGAGTCAGGTTTGCTGCAGTTTCCAAGTGAGTTTTAGGAGCGTAAGAACTCCATGTGTTTTCCCAGTTCCACAGTTGCCCTCAGCTCACAGTATCACTGGGGGAAGCAAAGCTGGTTTATCTCCACAGCTGTGAATGTTGTTCACTCCTGGGTCTGGTGGTGGGTCTTGATTTCTCTGTTTTCTCTCCATCCCAGCACTTTTAGGCCGCTCCTTGGATTTTAGCCTTTTTTTTTTTTTTGCATCCTGACATTCTCCTCAGCACTCACTGACTCCTTCCCCTCCCTGTTCCCAGCAGGCATTTCTGTGGTGTGGGAGTGGAGTACAACATCCCTCTTGTCTCAAGTGTGAAAAAGCTCTTTCCTTCAGGGATTAAACAACCAGTCTTCCATCCACTCTCTGTCCTTGTAGCTTAGCCCTAAACACTGGTGTGTGTTTTAACCTTCAATGGTGCTTTGTAACCTCCCAGTAAGGTGTGGTTACAGATGCTTGGAGTCCCTGTAGGGTACGTCTGGAGGGTCTTCTGATTTCTCCCTGTTTCAGACGTTTGCAGGATTTTCTAATTTGAAGCTGCATTACTAGGTACAAAATCCTAATGGATACTTTAGTTTGGATTGTTAGTGGGGTATCTGTGGTTAAATAGAGTTTGCAGTGTTTGCCCCTAAATCCATGCTTACAGAGGTGGGAAGTGCCCAAGTGTGCCAGGTTTGTGGTTTATATCAGATAGTGGCACCAGGAGATGCCAGGCAGGAAGGGCACACAAGTCCAGCTGCTTCCAGAAAAATGGGGTTTGGGTTGGAAAGGACCTTAAAGTCCATCCAGTTCCTGCCAAGGGCAGGGACACCTCCTACTATCAGGTTGCTCCAAGCCTCGTCCAACTTGGCCTTGGACACTTCCAGGGATCGGGCAGTGCACTTCTAGCACCTCCAAGTACGGAGTTCCTTGGAAAAGAGAGTTCTGTCAAACCCTGGCACCCATAACAGCTTACATAGGGAAGTCACTACCATGCATTCATGAATTAGGGAGCCCCTCAATGGGCTTCAGAGCAGCAGCACTCCAGGGTGTGGTGAACTAGGGGGGCTTGAACCCATCTGTAGCTGTTCAGGCAGCCTCTGCACTCTTCCCTTCATGGTTTCACTCTCAGAAGGACAAATGCAAAACATAAAGTCATCAGAAATCAATTAACCTGGTCTGTGAACACACATATTAAATGCCTTACTTACAGAGATCAGGATATTCCACAGTGGAGCAGAGTTTGGGAACATTTGGATCCCTGTCTGTGTATTTCTGTAAGCCTAGCGTGTTTGCACTACTCTCTTGTTTGGATTGCTCTTTTGTTTGGATTACTTCTTTGTTTGGATTACTTTTGTGTTTGTTTGGATTACTTTTTTTGTTTGTACTGTGGGTTTTCTATTTGTTTTAGGGTAGTTGAACCTCCTTTAGAAGGTATTTGACCTCAAATTGCTGGTGTGCACACTGAAATCTCGGCTCTAATATAAATCTCACTCGATATTCGGGAATTTAGGAAAAAAATTACAAGAAAATGATAAAAGCTTTACAAAATGTCGGTTTTAGGAGCTCTCAGTGATGCTGGGCTTGGTTTGGTTGTGGGGTGTGTGAGAAGTGATTAAAGCTCAGCCTTTCCCGGAGATAACAACACTTGGCACTGATATCTCTCTACATGATCCAGCCCTTCCAGGTGCAGAGTTGCTTCTTCCTCCCATCTGCTGGTGACCTGACCACCCCAAATCCCACCTCCTCTGGGTTCCTGGAGCCTGTGTGTGGGTGGGTGCCGTGCTCCAAAGCGATCAGGTGTCCCGGTGCTGCGTCCCCCCGGCCCCCTCCCTGCTTTGCTTCTGCACTCGTATCACGATGTTGCCTTGCGGAGAGAGCTTTTTGGCCGGTTGCTATGGTTACCCCTGTGCCGCCTCTGAGCCGGAGACACCGGGACCCGGCAATCCGTTTGCAGCCCTAATGAAATGCACAGCAGTGAGTTAAACGTGTAAGCCCAGCGTGGGGATCGCTAAGCAACATCCCTCCGTGATGGGCCATAATTACGGCTGCCAGCTCTGCGCCGTGGAAGTGCTGGAGCACGAGGCTCCCTCCTCCACTGCATCAGATCCGTGTTTGTGCCAGGAGCTTCACAGGAGCCCAGATCTGTAATTTTTCATAGTCCCTTCGCAGTTTCAAAGACCTGAGTTTGACCCCTTTAAATTATTCACACCTTCAGACCGGCAGCATCTCCCACATCTCTTTTTGTGTGTATCGCCCGTTTCCTGCTCGTTCACTCCCAGAAATTTATTCTGAAGACCTTTGATTCTTCTGCCCCCGTTTCAAGAATTGAGTCCACCTCATTTCCTCCAAGCTGCTTCTTGCATATCTGAAAAAATCCAATTCCCCCGAACCAGCGTTACTGTTGAATTAAAATGTGTGTGTGGTCGGTGCTTGGAGCTGTTTGCTCCAGGATCTGCTCCAGAAGGAGCTGAAGCCTCAGGCCCTTTAGAATCCCAGGCTGGTTTGGGTTGGGACCTTAAATCCCCTCATGTTCCAAGCCCCTGCCATGGGCAGGGACACCTTCCACTAGACCTGGTAGAAGTTTTCTGCTGAGAGCTTCTATTTAGTGTCTGTCCTGAACAAGGCATTTTCTGCACCACTTTGAGAAGTAAAATAAACCCAGACCCTGTTGGATTTCCATGTTTCAGCCTTCTAGTGAAATCACTGATTGCACCTCCCGCTGCAATGGCACTTCTGCAGTTAGTTGCCTTGTGCTGGCAGCTGGGGTGGTTGGGAATCTCTCTCCCAGGCTCTCTGCTGCTCAGGCTGATTCCCTGTGTTCTGTGGATGTTTTACACGTACAGCACCAGAGCTTCCCATCCTGGAGAGGAAGAACTGGCTGATTTACCTGCTCTACGTCCGCAGGGACTATGAGGAGTGCAAGGTAAGAGCTGCCTCCAGGACTTCCCTGGGGAATTATTTTACTGGTGTTATAAAATAATAGTTTTCTTGACGGTTTTCAAAGTACCTTCTTCCCTGATTTCTTTTGGAATAAAGGGACCAAAAGAAAATACAAGTAAAATGACTCCAATGTTCTCAAATCCTTGGCTGCCTTCAGGATCCATGTGTGCAGCTCTCTGGAGCAATCTGTGAGCTCAGGATGTCTTTAGGAGTGGAGAAATGGAAAGAACTGCAAACCTCTCTTGTTCCAAGTGATGGATGGGGTTTTCCAAGCTGATAAAAACTCAGTTGCACAGTGCAGGTCTCTGGGTGGTACTACAGAGATGCTATGAAAAACACTCCAATTCAGGAAAGTGTTACCACCAAGTGTAAATAAAAAATATCCTGCTTACCCTTGAGCAAAATTCTTTCATTTTACACAGGATCTATTGCACCCTTTAATTCCTCTTGGATTTGGAAGTGGTTGTTTATTTGGGGTTATAATGGTATGTGGACTAAGGAAATGGCAAATTATTATTAAACAGTGTGTGTTCCTGATAAAATGAATCTGAGCTGGTGAAGATGATGAAGACCAGGCTGGATGGGGCTTGGAGCAACCTGGTCTAGTGGAAGGTGTTCCTGCCCATGGCAGGGGGTTGGAATGAGATGAGCTTTAAGGTCTCTTCCAACCCAAACCATTCCATGATTCTGAGATGAAGACATGAAGATGATGCACCAGCAGGCAGGAGGAGGGAAATGAATTCTCATTCAGATTCTGTCATGTGCAAAGAAGATCTGAAAAGACTTTTTTTCTATTGAAACACCAGGTTGGTCAGGACTTGTCTCTCTGCTGTAGAGCTCCTGGGGGTGCTCAGGAAAGGGACAGGCTGAGGAAATGCATTTAGCTCTTAATTAAAGGAGCCAGAGGGCTGGATTGTCAGCACAGGGATTTCCTCTCAGATCCTGGTTTGAACAGATCTAAACAGAAGTTGGACTCGTCCTCCAAACAGAAAATTGTTTCCCTTTTTTGTTATCTGGCTGGATTATTTGGGTGTAAGTTGACTGTTGGTAGAGTCACAGAGCACAGAGAATTATGTACAGCTCAGGAAACCAGAGGACATAACAAGGGGATGATACAATGGCAACACTGACTTTGGCACGTCTTCATCCATCAGGGAAAAAGGAAAATGGGGGGGGAAATCGAGAGAAGACAGTTCATAAATGCTCCTCTGCTTGGCAGGCCAGCTTTGCTGGCCAAGGAAAAGGCAGCACAGCCTTTCCTCAGCTCACGAAACAGGGTTTCTGCAGTGAGATTGGAGGAGTTTGGCACCAGAACACAGCAGGTTAAATGACCTTCCATCCTATCTCTGGATGTGAGGGATGTGTGCTCAGAGGGCTGGGTTTGTCCCAAAGACAGGAACCTCATTGTGCCAGGGTACTTCATCAGTCCCTGGGGAGTGAGAGGCACGTCCAGATTCAGCTCTGGGAGGGCTGAGCTGCCCTGGAGGGGTGTCTGCCCCCCTCCTTGCTGTTACCTGGGGTTACAGATCCAACCTGGATGCCCTTAGATGTGATAAGAAGAGACATTCCCAAACTTGCTACCTGGGGCTGATCCTTCAAAACTAAAAGATGTATTGGCAGTATCCCCCAAGGCCTAAATTGCTGTGAACTCCTTGGTTACAGCATAGTTTGGGCACTTGGTAAAATCCATTAGCTTTCTTTTAAGGCTCAGTTAAGAAACAAGTGACCTGTGGTGCTAATTAATTTTGGTCTTTTCCACTCAGTGGTTTGAAATGCTCCCTCTCTAACGTGGTTTTAAAAGCTTCCATATTTTTCAGTGCTCTAGAAGGCCATTAAAAGCTGTTTATTTACCAACATCAACTCCCCTGGGAAGGCACTGAACTGATTTCAACCCTCTCAGGGCCACTCCACCAAGGTGCAAACAAAGCCTGTGGCTGCAGCATCCCTTGGGATCACACAGGGACTGGTTGGTCTCCTGCCAGTGTGTCTAAATTCTGCCTGTGGCTTAAATAAACTTGAGGGGGAAAGCTGAGATTACAGATCATGCTTCTCATCTCAGGGCCTTTTGCTGTAGGATTTTTTAGGGTTCACAGAATTAATCAGATCTCTCTAAAAGACAGCTCTCTATTGCCCTCTCTTGCTCTGAGAATCTGGGTTTATGCAGATACAGCAATACAGAGTATCCAGATTAGGATGCGCGGTTATTTCTGAGTTCTATAATAATGCATTTCATAAATTATGTAGATAAATCAGCAGATACAACTGAGGGAAGAGCAGCCCAGGTTTGTTCTTCCTTTTCCTTCCTCTCTTTTTCCAAGTGAGGATTCTCAGTAATAACTTCCCATCTTCTCAGTAATCTCTTCTCAGTTCATATCTCCTCAGTAATAACTTTCTCAATAACAGTTTTCCTTCCACGTGCTTTATTTGGGCTTCAGTTTTCAGGTCCTTCACTTATATCCCTCTGGGAAGCAGGGGATGCTGGGACTGACCACACACATCTGGAGTGCCAGATGAGCACCACCTTACTGCTCACACAGAAATTATTGCCTTTGGTTCCTACCCAGAGTGCTCATCCTCCCAAAAGTCACTCTTTTTGGCCAGTTCTATAATTTCAGGTCACCTGTGCCTATTGACTATGTCCAAACTGCACCTTCACCCCAGACTGGCAGCTGCATGGATGCAGCCAGCAGGAATTTACATTTCCATCAGGTTTTTTTTCCGCCCTGCACTCCTCATTTGTTCATTTGGCTTTCATTGACTCAGCTGCAGTTGCTCCAATTCAATTTATTTCTTCACAAATGGCCTGGAGCAGATGCCCTTATCAGCAGAGGATGCTCCCAGAGATGCCTTGTGGCATTTTCCCCGGGTAGTATCTGATTATCTTTGGGAATAGGAATGAACAGAGGAATACTGAAAGGGCCACTGTATTCCTGGCACAGTGCTCTCCTGGACACCCTGTGCTTGGCCCAGTCACGGTCCAGTGCCCTTGTTACAGGTGGGGCTGTGGTTTCTGTGACTGAAATCAAATCTCTGTTAAAGTGATGCAAGTTTATAACTCCTGTCCTTCCAGGCTGTCATCAAGGAGCAGCTCCAGGAGTCCCAAGGGCTCTGTGAATATGCTGTCTATGTCCAAGGTACGTCCAGAAGTTCATTTTGCTAAAGTAAGGCACCCCTGATTTGAGATGGAGTGAGCAGTGAGAAGGGGAACAGGTGAGAGAAACACATAAAATTGCTGAGTAAAAGTTATTTGGGTTTTTTTTTCCCCTCTTTGTTGCATCTAGTTGTGGAGTTGGGCATTTTCCCATGAAATGGCAGATTAGGTCTTATGTTTTCTCTGTCAGTGATTCCTCCTTGGACTGTGAGCTCTTGGCCTTCAGTGCCTTGGGGTGTGTTTGTGTTACAGATGTATGTTTTCTGTCAGAAATCCCCACCTCAGGTGATTGTTGTCTCCCTGTTGGTTCAGAGGATGGAATTCCTCTTTCTGCTCTGCACTCTTGTCCCCTAAAAAACTCTGTCCCCCACAATGTAGCATTCCAATTCCAAGTGCTGTGGTGGGGAGGACAACAGAGATTTGCTGGCCAAAGACACACTGTAGAATCTGGGGAGGGGAGAAATCCAACTGCATCTGTACAGGGAATTGCCCAGTGTTTGAAGCTTCAGGGCTTTATTCTGACCCTGCAGTTTCTGCAGGCTGGCAGAGTCCTCTGCCTGTGCTGTCATTCTGCCCTCAGACACATCTTCTTGGAGTGCAGCAGGAGGGGGAAGGACCAGAGGATTTTTGCTAAAATATATCTGTATCCCCCCTTCTTTCCCTGCTGTCAGAGGCATGTTTTTCCTGCAGATAATGCACTGATTTGCCTGCTCTGTGTTGTCTTACAGCTTTGATATTTCGCTTGGAGGGGAAAATTCAGGAATCTCTTGAACTTTTCCAGACATGTTCCATTCTGAACCCACGAAGCGCTGACAACCTCAAGCAGGTGGCACGATCCCTGTGAGTGGTGTTTTATTATTTCTCTTTGATGTGCCACCCAGGACCTTCCATGTTTTGTTTTTCTTCCAGGCTGCTTAATTCCAGACATGTTTCCTCCTTATCTACGCTTGGGTTGGCTCCCAGAGGCGTGGGTTGTTCTTTAAGCAGAATCCCTCTTATCTGCCTGGCTGATACTGTGTTTTCTTCTTCTTTGGGCTTTAAGCAGAGAGGTGACACTGATTTCTACTTCACAGCTACAAGTGCTGACATGAGCTGGGCAAACTTGCCCTACAGACCTCCTTCTGTCTCTGAATGTCCTGTTAGGCCATGTCTCTTTCCTTGGAGACAAAGGCAGGCTGCAGAGTCTGAGAATTCATTCCTTGTGTCTCCAGTAATGTCAGGATGGATGACCTTGGCCCTGAGAGGGAGCAGTGCTGAGATTGCTGAGATTTTAAACTTCTCATGCAGCTCTCTGGAGAACCAGCAAATAGCATCATTTCTCCCTGGCAAAGGTGACAGTGTTGCACAGCAGGGTCTGAAAGCAAGGAAAACATAAGAATTGCAATCCTTTTGCAGGTTTCTCCTGGGGAAGCACAAGGCAGCCATTGAAGTGTACAATGAAGCAGCAAAACTGGATGAGAAGGACTGGGTGAGTGTCCAGTGAGCTGCAGATTGTTGTAGGAGCTGCAAACTTGTCCCAAGGCAAGGTGAGCTCACCCTGCCTGGGCACTGAGCCTGGTTTGGCTCACAGGAGCCAGGCACTGTTCCACCCGCAAAGCCCCATGCCTTGTCTCGGGCCACAGAGGATCGAGCAGCGGGTTTGAGCTTTGCAAATATCAGCTGGAACGTAACCATAGCTGTATGTTAAGGGAAGTCTGGGAAGTGTTTCGAAACCCTCAGTTATTAAAACTTGCTTGAGCAATTGGGAAAGCTTTTGTGAAGCAAAATGTGATTGAAAATACAGCAGCAATGATTAAATTAGCCCTTCTATGTAAAAACACAGAGACGAAAGAGCACTGCAAAGGGAAAGGTGTGACACTGGGTGAGAGGACCTGGTAGCAGGTGACTGTTTGGCCTGCAGGAGTGTTTGTAAGATGGGCTTGCAATATGTGAGCTCATACATTTGTTGCTCAGTACGTGCAAAATTCAGGATACAAGGATATCTTTGGTTTTATTCAACTCACCCTGTGCCAGACGACTCAGAAACATTTTATGCCCTGGGTCTTTTTCCCACTTGCATTCCTGTAGCTCACCAAGCTCCTTGCAGTGCTTGGCATCCTGTAACCCTATTTACAACCCAGCAGGCAGATGTCAGTGGGGATTTTGATGAGTTATTCCCCATTCCTGGCTCAGCACTGGAAGGAGAGCCAGGCTGTGCTCTTCCCTTGTTCTGCAAGCTGCAGCAACCAGCAGTCATTGCTCAGTACTGTCTTACACAGCTGGAGAGGCTGTGTGGAGGAAAATACCATTCCAGGGGGGTTAATGGGGAAATAAGAGAGTTTCCTGTGGAAGGTCAAGGCTGTCCATGCTGGTGAAGCAGTGAAATGCTCACCAAAATAGAAACAAGGAATGGGGGCCTTGCACTTTTCAGCTCCCCAAGATGTACTGGGATGGGGAAGGTGCCAGTCTGTTAAACTGTGGGTGAGGAATTAGAGGCATGGACAGTCCCTATAGTGTCACTGGAGTGTTTAAGACCCCAGAGTGATCTTCCTAGCCTGAGCAGAATTGTTTAGGATGCCAGAGGGTTACCAGCCCTTCTGGTGCTCAACTTCTGACTTGCCTGATTTTTAGGCACATCTTCCAGTTTAGTCCAGCTGGGTTGGGCATTGTGCACATCCTAATGATGTACAGCTGGACTGAGAGCCACCCATAAGGGCAACATCCCTAGTCTGAGAGAGTGACATCATGGGGAAGAAACCAGTCTGTGCTCTTTGTTCTCTGCAGTGGAATTTCTGATCTCTCTGCAGAGAGATTTGTCATTTCTGTGGTTTTTCTCTCAGTGGACTGTGATCTTTTGTGTACAATCCCACTTATTCTCTGTAGGTGCTCTGAAGTAACTTGAATATATAGGCTTACTTGCTCTACAAAGCAAGAAGGGTGTGGGCAGGCACAGGGGTCTGTGACCCGGGTCAGTGCTGCCTGTTAACTGCTGTCAGATTCTGTATTTCATACCCTGTGCTCATTTGGTTTTGTTCTTTTTTCAAACAGGAGATCAGCCACAACCTGGGTGTGTGCTACATGTACCTGAAACACTTCAACAAGGTAATGCCAAAGGGAAGCAGGAAGCATCCCAGAAATCTCACAGGCTTTGGTAGCTTGGAGTGGGTCATTTGCAGCCGTAGGTACAAAGGGAGTTTTTTACTTCAGCGTTTGTTTCTGGGATCAAAGGTTTGGGAGCTGTGTCTGTTCCCATTTGTGTGTTGAGTTCCTTTGAGTCAGCTCCAAGTCAGTGAGGTTGGATAAAGGGAGCCTGTGGCAGAGCAGGAGGCTTTTGCTGAAATTCAGGATTTTTCAGAGAGCTTTTCTGGTTTTAAACGGAATGTTTGAGAAACCTCAAACCGGACAGAAAACCAGCTGTGCTCCAACAAGAGCTGCTTCTGTCTCTGAGCCTCTTAGAGTCAGACCCAGGAACAGTGCTGGCTTTGTAGGAGCAGCAATCCAGATCCATCCTGCTGAAGCAAGAAGTATGATGGTAAAGCCCCAAACCATTGCCCCAGCTCAAACTGCTGCACCTCGTGAGGGGAGTTCCCAAAGGAAACCTGCTGCTCCTGGGGTCTGGCAGGATTCAGAGGGAAGAGTTTTGGGCTAGGTTTGCTGGAGTTGCAGCAGGCACCTTTTTAATTCCGTGGAAAGGGTTTGCTCCTGTGTCTGAAGCTCCCTTTGCCCTAAGCCTGGAGCAGAAGTGACAGAAGAACAGAGCTCCAGTGTGGGCAGCACTAACTGCAACAGCTTTGGAGCTAACAAAGGACTTCTTGAAAGCTGAAATGGAGTTATATTCCCAGTCTGAGCATGCTCCTCACTTAACCATCCCTGAGTGCTGGGGGTGAGCACTGAGCTGCCTCTGATCCAGTTTGTAAGGGAAAAAACAGCATTTAGAACCTTTTTGTTTCCAGTTTGGCCCTGCTGCTCTTCCTGGTGGGGTGCTGTTGCCCTTGCAGCAAACCCCACGTGCATTCCCTGTTTGAGACACCCCTGTAAAGCAGAAAGCTCTGGAGTGTAGGTTCACACTTGGGATTTGTTTTCTGCACTGCCAGCTTCCAAACTGGGACCTGCTCACAGCTCTGGGATTTTCACTTGGCAGTCCGTGCTCACTGCTGGAAAAGCATTTTAGGGAAGAAAAGGCAGTAAGGTACCTGTTCACCTGACAAATCCAGAGCTTCCCTCAGAACAAACAAGCTCAAATCCAGGAACAGGTCCCTGCTCCTCTCCTCCCTGGGAGGCCATTACTCCTGCTTGGCTTCAAGCACGTCCTGTTGCCTTTTCCTGCTCTTAGAAGCCCGTGGCTGCTGCTGCAGAGCTTGTTCCAACAATTATCTGGGCTGGGTTTTGTGTTCTGCGGGCTCAGGGGGTGTTTGTTGGCTGTTCTTCCCTGGCTCTGGGGGTTGCTCTTGGGCTGCTGCTGCACTGAGGGCTCTGTAATCACTCACCATTTTTTATTGTTCTCTCTGGTTGTGTCTTTAGGCACGAGACCAGCTCAACAATGCCCTGGAGCTCAACAGGCATGACCTGACTTACATGATGCTGGGGAAAATCCACCTCTTGGAGGGGGAGGTGGAGAAAGCCATTGAAGTCTATAAGAAAGCCGTAGAGTAAGAAATATCCTTTATTCCATCTGCCCATTCCCATCCTATGCCAGGAGAAAATTGATTGGTGTCCCAGATCTGAATTGAGGCCATGATTAAAAAGCTAATGGTAATTATAGAGTCTCTGAGCAAAGCTGGCACTTCCCAGCTCTTCAGCTGTCTCTGCTCTCAGCTGTGGTCCTGCTCCTGCTGACAGTGTGGCAGGGAGGGAGGGAGCTGCTGGAAGGGCTGCCAAAAAACGGAATAACAAACGGATGGAGATGCCTGGGAGCAAACTGATCCAAAACTGACTTCATCAATCCCAAAGGTTTATCTACCAAAATGATCTAACCCTGATTGTCCCAAATCCTTGGCTGGGTCTCACATGCTGCTCTCCCTCGGAGGGGTTTGTGGTTGGAAGCTGTGAGTGGGCAGGCTGGAGGTGGGCTGGGGCACAGGGAGTTTATCCCACCCCGTCACTGCTCCTCAGTACCTGTTTTAGGGCATTCCTGAGCATCTGATTTACCAGTGCTTTTAAAATGTAGCCAACACTAAGGAAAAGCAGGAGCATGTCAGGAGGAGCTACCCCAGTGTTTCCCTACTCGTCTGCTTCGGCTCTTTGACAGTGAGTTGGGTTGGGTGGGCACTGGGACTAACCTAGAATGTTTATTACATAAATAATCCTTGCTAAGCATCTTACCAGGTTTATGTATCTTATCCCATTGCTCCCCTGCCCTCCTTTCTTCCTCACTCCTGTTTTTTTTATCTCTTTTTTTTGTTGTTGTTCTCATCTGCCTCTCATATTTTTCATGCACTTTCCAGCTCCACGATAATCTGTTATTCCATCTTTGTGCACCACCAGGCACAGACAGTTTTGTTCTGGTTGAGGTTTAGGGGTGCCACTGTGAGTGTGCAGATCAGATTTCCCAAGTCTTGGCAGCAGGGAACTGAAAACTGACTTCTGTTGTGGTGAGGCCACAAACAGTGCCTCTCTCTGCTTTTTGATATTGGTTGTTGTTTCCATCCTGTTTATTTGTAATCTTTTTACAGGGGGAATTAAAAGTCTGATGAGGAGTGTGTGTGGGATCCATCAGAAATGCTGAGCACTGCCTGTCCTATGTGGCCTGAGAGGCTTAGGATGGATGAATTTACAGGGTGGTTTATGGGAGGTGATGGAAAATCCCATTTTGTATTTCCAGGTCACTGATGCAGACTCACTTTGCAGCTTAACAAACCCACGTTATCCTATTACGTGTCCAGATCTATCCCACAGAGCCTTGCTACCTTCCCATTGATATCCAGAGGACATCTGGGAAGCTGAGGTGTTATTCAAAGGAAGCCCTCATGGTGGCAATTGTTCTGATATTTGTATTTAATAACAACAGTGAAATTAATTTCCTGCAGTGGTACAAGTGTAATGTAGCATCAGAATTCCATGTTCTGTTTTTACCTTGTTCTGGAAGGGCTGATAAGCAAACGCAACCCTCTGGCTTTTGTGTTCCAGGTTTTCTCCAGAAAACACAGACCTCCTCACAGCCCTGGGCTTATTGTACCTGCAGGTACTTGAAGGATGTTAGCTGTTGCATGAACTTAATTATTTTCAAAAGAACACTGTTGTTTTTTTATAGAGTTAATTTCTGTGCACCTCCCCGTGACTTGCACATGTTTCTCTAAAGACTGAGTTTAACAGGACAGAGCTTGATTTTCTGTATCTTCTTGTTGCTGCTAAAAGCAAGATGATTCCCTGGACCACAGCCAGAGCAGGAATTGTGTTTGGCAACGGCCCTAATTTGGTTATAAATCCTCCAAATGTAACAAAACATGACTACTCATTACCTTGTTCCTGGAGCAGGAGTCTTGCAAGATATCCTACAAAAGCAGCCGTGAAATTGTAAGTGTTAATGCACCATAGAGGAAAGTCAGAATCAATTTAAATAACAAAGAGGTGCTTATCCCTGAGTCTGGGAAATGGATGGGAAGGGCTGGAGATTGTTCCAGAAGTAAACTTCCCAGAGAGTGAACAAGCAAAGAACTGGCAGCAGTGCCTGAAAGGAGGAGGAGGCCACAGAGCTGCTCCAAGGGCTGGAGCCCCTCTGCTCTGGAGCCAGGCTGGGAGAGCTGGGGGTGTTCACCTGGAGAAGAGAAACTCCAGGGAGACCTGAGAGCCCCTTCCAGTGCCTAAAGGGGCTCCAGGAGAGCTGGAAAGGGATGGGGGACAAGGGATGGAGGGACAGGCCAAGGGGGGATGGCTTCCCACTGCCAGAGGGCAGGGTTAGATGGGATACTGGGAAGGAATTGTTGGTGGTGAGGGTGGAGAGGCCCTGGCACAGGTTGCCCAGAGAAGCTGTGGCTGCCCCATCCCTGGAAGTGTCCAAGGCCAGGTTGGATGGTGCTTGGAGCAACCTGGTCTAGTGGGCAGTGTCCGTGCCCATGGCAGGGGTGGAACTGGATTGGGCTTTAAGTGAAATCAGTTGAAAACACAGAATCACAGGATGGTTTGGTTTGAAAGGAGCTCGTCTGGCTCCAGTCCATAGGATTTCAGTGACTCTAACCTGTCATATGCCCATGTAGGGCCACAGTCAGGCCTACCAACACTTGCAGTCCAAAGGAAGACAAGGGAAATCTTTCTCACCTGAACAGAAGAGCCCTGGGGAGTGAGAAAGTTGTGGTGAGGGCATCCAGGATGTGCAGAGTAGCAATTCACAGCCTCTTTTCTGGGATAAAGTTGCAGAGAACTGTCAACCCAGCACTTGCTTTTGTATGGAAAAGTCAGAGAACAAACTATTTGGAAACCTTTGCTTGGGTCAGAACAGTGAATCCAGCCCAGCAAAATAAATTTTTAGAATCAGTTCTGTGAATTATCAAACAGTAACATGTGTGTGTCATGGGAGCACTGTAAAATTCACTTTTCTGAATATGTAACTGAACCAGAAATTCTCTTGCTCACAGAGTACATGTTCTCCTTAGCCATCCTTATTCCTGAATTTCTGATGTGTATTTACTTCTTTTCCCAGACTGGAGATTACCAGAAAGCCTTTGAACACCTTGGAAATGCACTTACCTATGACCCAGGCAACTACAAGGTGAGTTGTACAAGGGAATGATGATGGGACACCTCCTAAAGCTAAGAACTCTGCCATCTCTGTCCAGGGTCTGGAGAGGCTGGAAAGGATCATGTCCAGAAAGCTTTTTCTGAAAAACATTTCTGTGATGTTCCCCTGGGAGGGGGAGTTGAGTGCATGTGGAGATAGGGAGACAGGGAAAGGGGAGGAGGGGGGAAGGCAGAATATGGGGTTGATCCCTTTGGTTTTTAATCTAAAGTTGCACCAAGTCCAGGTGGAATTTACTTTGGAAGGAAACTCTTCTAGACATTGTTTCAAAAATCCCAAGAGCTGTGCTGGGTCCCTGTTACTGCTCAGGACAGAGCAGAGATCCAAGTGATACTGTGTTATATTATTTTCCCATCTGCTGATAAGCCTGCCTGTGCTTCCAGCTGCTGTATATATTCCCTTGGGTCTGGCCTGGAAAGCTGACCTTGGCATCAAGGTTTCCTTCCTGATTGTGGAACCGCTTCCCTTTTTAGGGGTGTTACTTCATTTCTCTCCTTTTTTCCCTGTTGACAGTGCAGAGTATTGAAATGTGTGGTTGACAAACATGAGTTATTGTGAAAACACCTTTACACTTAGAAATTTTACTTGTCACTGTGAAATCCTATAAAGGACTTAACTGGTGGGGTTTAAATATAGTGTGTTGAACTCAATTCCTTTTTTTCCCCATGCATATTCCCACTAATTTGCAGTATCAGCCAGTCAGTGTGAACTAGGAGAGCTTTGCTGCTTATGTCTTGCTTTAGTATGTTTTACTCTCCATTTGTCTTGTACCAGAACTATTTCTGTCAGTGCTTGGTGGTAAAAAGAATCTATAGATTCTTTTCATAGAATCATAGACTCAGAGACTCAGAGTATTTTTTGTCATCCCAAAAAATACCCTGAACACTCATCATGTTGCAATACTTGCAGAATCATAGAATCCCAAGCTAGTTTGGATAAAGGGGATGTTAAGCCATGGGCAGTGCCACCTTCCACTATCCCAGGTTGCTCCTAGCCCTGTCCAACCTGGCCTTGGACACTTTCAGGGATGTGTTCCAGCTTTCCTGGGTAATCTTTCTCATTTCTGAGACAGTTGTGGTCGAGGCAGTGCAGGAAGAAGGAGATTCAGGTCCCTTCTCCACCCTGTGTTCTGCTCTGCAGTGGCAGATCTGAGTCCCCAACTGCTCCCGCTGCTGGTCTGGGCAGCCCTTGGGAGAAAACCCTGGAAAGGCTCAGTGGTTTGAGCTGAATAATTTTTCCCTCTTGCTGTTCTGCTGTGTCTGGTCACTCTGTGTCCTCCAGGCCACGCTGGCTGCTGGCAGCATGATGCAGGCCCACGGGGACTTTGACGTTGCCCTCTCCAAGTACAAGGTGGTGGCTGGCACTGTTCCCGAGAGCCCCCCGCTCTGGAACAACATCGGGATGTGCTTCTTCGGGAAGAAGAAATATGTGGCAGTAAGGATCATGTTTCCATTTTTTCCCATCTGTATCAAGCTTCATGCAAGCACGAGGTTCCTGTGGTGCAGAGGCAGGGGGTCTGTTCTGGCCGGGCTGTCACAGCACATTTATCCCTGTTTTTGCAGGCTGTCAGCTGCCTGAAGAGGGCAAACTACCTGGCTCCCTTTGACTGGAAGATCCTGTACAACCTGGGGCTGGTGCACCTCACCATGCAGCAATATGCCTCAGCCTTCCACTTCCTGAGTGCTGCCATCAGCTTCCAGCCCAAGATGGGAGAGCTCTACATGCTCCTGGCAGGTATGTGATGGTCTAGCTCTGGCAGGGATCCAGCTGAGGGGATGCAGCATTACAGGCACAGAAGGTGTGGCCTGAGGTAAAGAAATAGTGGATGAAAGCTTTACTAAGAAGCTCTTCCTCAGTCTGTTCTCTCTGGGGTGAATAGAAGGTTGAATTGCAATGAGATCCAGATAAAACACTGAAAAAGACTTTAGGTATGTGAGCTTGGGGTTGGGTTGCCTAAGGAGTGGGTCTGGATGTACAGCATTGGATATTTTTGGGATGAAATGAGACAAACATGTCAGAAGTGACATCGAGAGCAGGTTTAGATTAGAGATTAGGAAGAAATTATTCACTCAGAGGGTGGTGGGGCCCTGGCACAGGTTGCCCAGAGAAGCTGTGACTGCCCCATCCCTGCAAGTGTTCAAGGCTAGGCTGGACAGGCCTTGGAGCAACCTGTTCTAGTGGGAGGTGTGCCTGCTCATGACAGGGGGTGGAATGAGATGGGCTTTAGGGTCCTCCCAGCCCAGGCCATTCCATGATTCTGTGATCAGAAGGGTTAATCCTGGCAGCAGTCCAGACAACCCTGCAGCCACATATTTCATGGCTGAATGACATTCAGCATTGCCCTAAAAACGAACTCCCTGTGAAACACCAACTCCTGTGTGTGTGTTCTGCTTTGGTGCAGTTGCTCTGACCAACCTGGAAGACATTGAGAATGCCAAGTGCTCCTATGAACAAGCTGCAGCCCTGGACAAGTAAGTGTTCACCAGAGCTGTCACTTGTTTGGTCTCGTGGCTTTGCCTCCCTGCACCTGATTCCCTTTGCCCCTTCTTCTGCTTTGACCCAAAATGGTTTGCAGTAGAGAGACATTTTTATTCCTGTGCAAGTGACAGGGTTAAACCCACCTTTTTTTTTTATTCAACTAAGCTCTGAAAAATGAAAGGGGATTTTATTTCAGACCAGCCCAAAGCTGGTTTTTGTTTTGCTGTTTGGTTAGTGAGTCAGTGGTGATGACTTTGGATTCCAGCCCTCCTTTCAGTGAATATTTATACACAGTGGAGCAGATTCAATAGAAGAAAACACATTTTGTAACCCAAAGTTTGAACACTGTGCAGTGCAGTGAGATGCCTGGGATAAAGCCTGTTATGAATTGGGCAGAGGGAAGATTTTAGCTGCCAGAATCTGGGCAAGAAGTTATATAAAGCAAATAAAAAAGAGCAGGATAGTCCTTGCTCTTTTTTTTAACAATATCTATATTTGTAGTCTAGATCTTAAGACCAGAGCATTTGGTTTCAGAAAGTTGAAGCTGAACCTCACAGTATTTTGTCATTTCAGACAGCAAATCAAAATTATTTCAGATTTATTAATAGTTTTGTCTCTGTCCCCAGTTCACTGTGAGTATTTGCATGCTTGGAGCAGCCAGCACTGAGCCCAGAGTCTGTGCTGGGCACAGAGCAGTGCCAGGAGCACTTTCCATCTGCAGGGGCCACACAAGGTGCTGAGAGATCAGGGATGAGGGAGAAATCCTTCCCTGTGAGGGTGAGGAGGCCCTGGCACAGGTCGCCCAGAGAAGCTGTGGTTGCCCCATCCCTGGAAGTGTCCAAGGCCAGATTGGATGGGGCTTGGAGCAACCTGGGCTAGTGGGAGGTGTCCCTGCCCATGGCAGGGCATGGAATGACATGGTTTTTAAAGTCCTTCCAATCCAAACCATTCCAGGATTCTATTCCCAATCAGCCTTCCATGCCCAGGAAGGCAGGACAGGACCTTAAAGGTTGCTCAGACTCCTTAGGCACTGTGTGCTTTGCTCAAAGGGTAGGAATGGAAATTTTGCTCTCCAACTTTCCCCAAGGATTTGGCACTCCTGGGATGCTCCAGCTCTGTGGTCTGACCAGGAAAATAAACCCTCATCAAAGCAAGAATGAATTCCAACTGCTGGAGCCTGCTGCAAGGAATATCCAGGCTGTGTGAGGTTGGCTCAGCTCACACCCTGTGTGTTTTAACCAGTTACTGTGTAGATGGATCTGTGTCCCCACAGGCTGCCTTTGCTGGCCTGTCTGGAGCTGTTTGGCTGGGATGCAGAGTGTGGTGTTGATTTCCATCACCAGCAATGCTTTTATAGTGGCCTGGGTGCCATGCTGGGGGCTGGAATGAAAAACAGCTTGGAAAAAGCCTTTAGCAAAGGTGTTCTCAGTCCTGGTTCTAGCTCACAGCTGCCCTGTCTGGGGTTATTTAGCTGTTGATTTTTCTCTGACTGTCACGTTGCTTCTCCACTCTCGGAGGCGGAAAAATAGCTCCTCAAGGTGCAATTAATTTTGAAACTGGCTGTTTCCAGGACTGTCTGATCTCTTCAGTGTTATGGCAAAGACAGGGAGGAGGGTTTATTCTGTGGTGGGCTCAGCCTTTCAGTTTCCCAGCTAAAGAAGCAGCCATGGCTATAACTGCAATCAGATTTGTCTGACAGTGTTTCCTGCAGCACTGTCACCTCGCCCTGGTTGGAGAGTCAGGGCCTGCAGGTGACGCCTTCTTTACTGCCCAGTACCAGCAGGATCCTTCCCTCCTGCACTTGTCCTTCTGCTTTGGCCCCCAGTCCATGGATGGCTCCAGTTATCCCAGCCACACTCCAGGAGAGGGCACCAGTCCCTCGCTCACGCTGGTTGTCAGAGCATGGAGCATCCCCGCGTGACCCGTGTGCAGGGATGCTCCCGTGGGCTCCTGCAGGGAACGGGGCTGGCAGAGTCCTCCACCCACCCCGGCTGGGCCAGATGGGAAGGAGCTGTTGGGGGTGAATGTATCCTAGTGAAGGAAATGGATACTGTGGAAAATGAGGGTAGAGGGAGCAGTTCTGCCTGGTGAAATCTTCATTCGGGCAGGGAGGCAGGAGTGTGCAGGTACCTGTGTTAGCCCTGTGTTAGGGTGAGTCTCCTCTGCAGGTCTCCTACTGCTTGTCTATAAGTTGTCTACAATTGTGTGTGTTTTACTGGGGGAAGGAAAGAGAAGAGGTGAGGAATTGAAATGTAAAGAGCCGTGCTCTGGAATTGAAATGTAAATTCAATGTAAACAGCATGTTCTGCAGTGGGTTAGGTTGTAAAATAAAACCAATGAAGCAGGAGTCTGTTCCACTGCCTGTCTGTGCCAAGCTGTTCTCCTACAGACTGGGAATGTCTGAGGGAAATCAGGGAAAGATCAGCTTTCACAGTGTGATGAAAAGCCCCTGTCACTGCTCTGTCTGTCCCAGGATCCGGGGGCTGGGAAAGCAGGAAACAGTCCTGGGATGGTCCCCAAGGGCACAGAACTGGCTGTTCAGAGTGTGAGGCACCTGAAGGAGGGATTTATGTCATCACTGACACAGGGAGACTTTGCTGAGCTGAGGCACTGTGTCTGTCACCAAACATGAGGGACTCAACTGTGTTCCCAGAGGACTCTGGCTCTGCCAGTGCCAGACACTGAGGTGACCCCAGCTCTGCTCCTGGGGCACACCTGAGCCTTATTCCAGCCAGGACAGGTGTTTCCATGGGGAATGTGTGTGTCTGCTGCAGGTGCAACCCCCTGATCAACCTGAACTACGCCGTGCTGCTCTACAACCAGGGTGACAAGGAGGGGGCCCTGAGACAGTACCAGGAGATGGAGAGGAGGGTCAGCGCAGCCAAGGAGAGCAGCACTCCTGACTTCGACCCCGAGGTACGTCCTTCCCAGGGGCAGGGGCTCGGGAACCGCGCCAGGGTTGGCAACACACAAGGAGATTTGACTTTGAGTCCAGTTGTTAGGAAGAAATTCTGCTCATGAGGTTTTCTGAGCGGAGCAGGCACCTGCTGAGATCTACTCACTTTGGTGCTGCTCTTTGAAGTTCAGTTCCTCAATCAATACCCAGCATGACAAGATTCCCTCCTAATTAAGGGAATGAATTAACGGAGATGTTTCCTCCGAGCACTGAGGTTTTTTTTCTGGAGGTGGTGACTTCATTGTTGTCTGAAGGGTTCCTGCTCACAGTGCTCTTCTCTTTGTGCTTCTCGAACAGATGGTGGAGGTGGCCCAGAAGATGGGAGCAGCCCTGCAGGTCGGGGAGAGCCTGGTCTGGACTAAGCCTTCTAAAGAGTCCAAATCCAAGCAGAGAGCTGCTGTGTCAGGGAAATCCTCCAGCTCTCAGCAGCCTCTGGGCTCCAACCAGGCCCTGGGTCAGGCCATGTCCTCTGCTGCAGGGTATGGGAAAACCATGCCACTTCCCTCAGGTGGGTTTGCTCTGCTTCTCTGTCCAGGAGAGCTGTGGGAGTGCAGTTATAGCACATGTTCAGGAAGGGACTGACTTGCCTACACTGCAGTAAGGTCGATATTTGGTGATAACTTTCCCAGATTTCTGAGTTAAGGAAGATGCTCTTTGTGGTGCATTACACTCTCCTGCTTTTGCAGGGATGTGGGAACCCAGGAGAATTTCCCTTCCTGTCTGAGCCATAATGGCAATACTCCATTAGTGTGGGATTGAGGTCTGGCTCTGGAAAGGAGGTGGTTTCAGCAACCAGACCTCTTGCCTTCCTTGGAAGAGCCCAAGAGCTGATGTGCCCAGACAGGCTGTTGGAGAGGAGGGAAAGGATGGGCAATTTTCCGAAGCACTTTATCACTTCTTCTACAACAATAACTGCAGCTGGGTTGCTCCCAAGCTGCCCAGCCAGGCCCTGCATCGCAGATGTTGCTGGGTTTAGTGTGGGCCACTGGACTGAGGGTTGGTCAGGAGATGGTGTGAGCCTTACTCCGATGGCTGCATGTGCTGGGACTCCACAGGAGCATCTCCTGAGCCACCATTCCCTGCCTAACCTCTCAGCCCTCAACCTCCCAGGAGGAATGTGTTAGAGATGCTGCTCATCCTGGTGATTTTCTGTCACTCCTAGTCTTGTTGCCTGGAGACTGAACCAGGAGAGAGGTTGTGTAATCCAGGACTCTTTCTTTGGCATCCCTAAGGACCTGTTCCATTTCTCACACATGGAATTAACTTACCATGCAGGGAAGACTTAGCCAGAAAATCTGAAAAGTAAAACACTCCAGGAACTTAGGGTTTACCTGAAGGACTTTATTGTCCTTATCAGAAAAGGGAGCTGGTTCATAATACCGGTTGTCAGCCTAAATTGAAGTGTAGAAACCACTTCTGTCCTGTTTTGATTTAATTCTGTATGTAGCTACTTCAACTGCCTGGAAGCTTTCCCCAGATTTGCTAAAGCTGTGAACTGAAAACAATACTTTGGTTTGAGCATAAACCAGCTTCAGTGGAACTGAGAGCGGGCGGCACTTCCCTGTGAGGGTGAGGAGGCTCTGGCCCAGGTTGGCCAGAGAAGCTGTGGCTGCCCCATCCCTGGAAGTGTCCAAGGCCAGGTTAGATGGGGCTTGGAGCGACCTGGTCTAGTGGAAGGTGTCCCTGCCCATGGCAGGGGTGGAAATGAGATGAGCTTTAAAGATTCTCCAACCCAAACCATTCTGGGATTCTGTGATTTTGGGAACTGTTATCCCTCCCAAAGCATAAATTAATTCCTAACTTTGTATTGACTTCTCACAGCTGAGTGAAATCCTATACCTGAGCTTCCTTTCAGCAGGACTTTGGGCTGTCAGATCCCTTGCTGGATAACTCCTTATCAATAAACTAATGCCGAGCAGAAGGAATCTGAGAGTAGTTAATAGCTGTGATTGTTCTGCATCTCTGTGCTGATGGGAAGGGCAAAGAGAACAGACACAACATATGTAGCTGTAGAGTAACTCTACCTGTGTCTTCTCCTCAGGTGCTGGAACACCAGCTTTGCCAGCAAAGCCTCCCTCCCTGCCTCTGGAGCCGGACCAGGACTCGGAAACCAGCCCTGAGGAGAGCTCGGCACCCGCAGGGGACGCGGAGCAGGGCAAGGAGAGGCGCGGGAGCCAGCAGGGAGCAGAGTAGGATGGGCTCTGGGCACCTCCTGAGCTGCCTGGCACCTGGGAAAGGGACCTGCTCCTCCCTGCCCCACTGGCTTCACCCCACTGTCAGTTAGTCTGGATGCAGCTGTTTGTGCAGTGATTTTTAGCACCTGGGCTCTGTCCCAAGTCATTGCAGTGATCAGAAGAGGTTGGTGTGTAGGTACTCTTAGTGTGGGCACTGCAAGAGACTGGAGGATGGGGATCCAGCTCTCCACAGGTTGGGTGTGAGCCCTCTAGAAGGATCCCAAGGCATCCAGTACATTTAGCAAAGCCAGCAGTAGTGACTTGGGATCCTGGACCCCGAGAAAGACCACACCCTTCCAGTGGCTGAACTGGTGAGCAGCTGATTTCCACAAAGAACGAGTAAACTGAACCTTCAGGGCTCTTTTTGTTTGCTGGTTGAGCTCCCCAGCTGTTTGAAAATGTATTTCCTGCTTTTAGTTCTGCACTGTTGGATTGTATCCCTCCATAAGGAACAGTCTGGGAGAGGAAGGTTAGTAATGGAAACTTCTCTGAGGCAACAGTGTAAATGCAGCAGGAGCAGGGCTCTGGGTCCATCCCCATCCTTCAGCTGTGCTTTATGTTTGCTGCTGTGACCCAGAATGACATTAATGCATCTTTAGAGCCCAGCCAGGAGCTGAAGTGCTCTCCTGCTCCCTGGAGAACACCAGAGTAAGAACCCTCACTTTCCCCTCTGTTTTGATGGCCCAAACTGCTGATTTTAAATGTGGCTGTTTCCCCCCCCACCCCACTGTTCTCTCTGCTGGGTTTTTCTGTCAGCACAGCTTCAGGGCAGCATTCCTGTAAAGATTCCCTCCTCTAAGGGTTCCATCCTGCCAGGAGTTGAAGAAAATAGGATTTTTTTGTGGAGCACTGGCAAACTGAAACAAACCAGACAAGGAGCAGGTACATCAGCTACAGTGCAGACATTTTTATTCACATTGAACTTCCTACACTGGGAATTCCTGCAGTGTAACAGAGTGCCTGGGAGGAAGAGGGGATGATTGCAGAGCAGGGGTGGGCAGGGGCTGGGAATTCTTTACCTCAGCCCCAAAACTTGAGTTCAAGACAGATTTTTGTCCTAGGATGCTTTGATAGGGTAAATGTCACACAGGGAGCACATACAGCATTTGAAGGTATCTGTGAAGGGATTTATTTTAAATATGTATTTTGGTGAAGAGGTTACACAGATATTGAACCAATTCTCCTTCTATGAAACAAAGCAGTACCACCTTCCTACTTCCTGGGAAGCATTTTTAAATATGTAATTTCAGTTGGATAATAAACAGAACTGCAATTCCTCGTCCTGCCCCCTCTCCTCCCCTGGCTCTGGTGATGATGGCATTTGCACACAGTAAATTCCTAGGATCTGATCTTTCTGGAGAGCTTTTTTTGTGGTAATGGTAACGAGGCTGGACTGGAATTAAGCAAGGGACTCTTCAGCAGGACTGCACTGAGGCATTTAGGGATTTTGGAAATCACACCTTATGCTCCAAAACCTGTTTCTGGCATCAGCCATAATTCTAATCTTCTCTTTTCCCCCCATAATGGAAATTTTAAGATGGAAAACAATAATGAGCTTAATTTCTAGGGAAGTAGAAACCATCTGCTTTAGGACTTTTCTTGCCCTTTTTAGGAAAATGTCTTTGATGAGCCAGGGTAAATCAGAGCTCACAAGGTTCTCTGCAGCTTGGCTTCTGCATAGAAAACAGACTAGAAGACACTCAAACATAAAGACCTTGTTTCTGTCAAGAGTAATAATTTATCCCTCCAGCAATGTATGTGCAACCCAAAAAATCTGGTTTTGAGGTCCCTGAGACAACTGGATGCTGATTTATGGCACAGGCAGGATCAGTGGATACCTGCCATGCTCCTGTACATGTTTGCTCAGTTGCACCTGAGCCAGGTAGACACAGGGATCTTTAAGATGTTAATAATTTAGATTTCCCAGTTGGGGAGTGGGTTTCAGTTGGCAAAGCCTTCTCTGCAGAGACAGACAGGGACCAGTGCTCAGTGAAGTCGAACTTGACTAAAATAATAAGCTCCACACATAAATGTACTCAAAACGAGCATGTGTTGCAGCAAGTACTTCATCTGCCAAGACTTTTCTGTAAGATAAAGTCCCATTCTGCTACAAGGAAAGCTTCAGCACTCTCTAAAACCAAACTGCTCAAAAAAAAATCCATGTTTTTTATGGAAGATCCGGGTGAGCTCTGAACCCAGTTTTACCCAGGCTGCTCCGAGGAGCAGCTTTCCTGAGAAAGTCACAGGGGAGGTTTTCTGGGTATTTTTTTCATTGCCCCCACTTGCATTTCACAATTCCTGCCAGGATTTGTGTCCCTCAGCTGCTGTGAGATCTGCTTGGCAGAGGCTGATCCCAGGCTGTCTGGGAACAGACGCCTTCCCGAGCTCCCGGCACAGACGGGAACGGCCACGTGCGCCATTTCCAACCTGCACGTTCCCTCTGCTGAAGGAACATCCTCCCATCAGTCTGGATCAGAAACTCCCTGAGAATTCAGCCTGGATCCACCTGAGAGATTGCACAAGGAACTGCTCCATCTGTTACGGAGGAGAGCTTCATCTGATGTCTCTGGGCAGCCATGACTAGCATTCCTGGCTCCAAGATCCAAGTTTTACTGCAGACTTTAATCAGACCCAGTAATAGTCTGTTTTCCCTAAAAGCTGGTGAGTTTCCTTAGCCCAGGAATAGCAAGGTAGCACGTTGTGTGACAGGAGCTGCTCTGGACACGTGAGGCAGCGCCCAGTGCCAAATATTAGCACAGAGACACTTGAGCTGGTCACTTACTCCCAACCCTCAGCTCTCCTGAACTTAGGTCCCTAACTTACCCAAGCTGCAAGCGCCAAAAACAGCCCAAACCAACTTTTAGGGTAACTGGAAATCGAGTTCTGTTTGTACCATTCTCATAGAACTGTCCCACTATTCAACTCTTTTCTCAGGATGTGGCTGGAAAGGTCACCTGTGGCACATAATTCCTGATAACTCAGCATATCCTTACACAATAAATAGTAAAAAAACCCAACCAAACGCAATGCTGAGGGTTTTCCATGGCGATTGGGAGTGGATCTAGTGCTCTGTTGCTGTCCAGGCTTTGGATTCCAGTGGCTGAGGAGTGGAGCTGAGCTCTAAGGCAACATCTAGCACGGGGCAGAGCAGCTGCTGAGGTCTTTGCTAAAGGCTCAGAAGGAACTTTTCAGCACCAGTTCTGTAAAAAGGAATTTGGGAGGGAAGAGCAAACCTAACTGGATTTCATGTATCCCAACAGGACATAACCAGGAAACACAGAAGTAAAAACAAAATCAAGTAATTTCTTAGCAATGCTGTGAAACTCTCCTGGAGAGTTGGATTTGGGATTGGTTTTTCCATGGAGAACACCAAGGGCACAGCGAAGGAACGTGTCCCTTGGGACTCTGCCAGCCTCCTGTGATTCACACCTCTCAAATAACTCACCACCTGACCTTCAGTAAGGGACAGGCACAGAAAAGATGGGAACAATGCTTACTTTGGATCCTGGATAAGACAAAATAACCCAAACCAAGGTGGCTGCACGGGCTGCAGGGACACAGATGGAAATACCCAAGTGCACAGGTTTTGTCATGGAGAGGTGTCACAATGCTGAGCTCAGCTGCTGCACCTCCAGCCACGTGTGTGTGATTAAACACTGCCCATGGAAACCCTTGTTTTGGAGCGTGAGGGTGGCTGAGGTTTGAGTCCTCCAGCACTGTGGATTTCCAGGTGTGAGTAACACAGGAGAACAAACAGAATTTGCAGAGACAGAGAGGATCAGGGCCAGCAGAGTCACTTCAAGCCTGGGTTTGAAGCTCTGGTATTTTTGCAGCTTTTAGAGCAGCTTTTCTGTGCTGTCACTACTGAAAGCTGTGCAGGGGTGTGAGACTACACAGGTAGAGGAACGATTTCAGGAGTTCTGCCATCCTGTCATTCTCTTGGGAAGGCAGAGGGAAGTTAAGCACATCATGTTCACAGCATGTGGAACATGGAAGGAAGGCTGCTGGGCCCCTCCATCCAATTCACATTTATTATCATATAGATTGTTTCAGAACTGAATCCTGGATCCCATCAGCACAACTGCTTAAGGATTATCCTTGGGAAGTGCATTTGGTGGCAGGTGAGCTCTGTGTGCCTGATAAAGCACATCTGGATGGAGCAGCAGCCTGGCCATCACCAGCTGCTGCATTTGAGATGTGACTCACAGTGCCAGGTACTCCCAGGGCACCCACAGGAGAAATGTTACCTGGTGAGAAAGAACAGGAACAGCAGGAAGGAGGAGCTAACAATAATTAGAGTTTAGCTTTAAGGCCCAGGTGATTTCTAAGCAATTAACTCCTTTTTTGTAATTGTTTACACCAATTATTTATCCAAACTAGCTTAAAAAAAGAGATACTTTAGGCCTGTCACATGCCTGTTCAATACAAGCACAACTTTGCCCTTGGACAAGGTCTGTAAGTACAGTCCTGTGGTTTTAAGTGGCCACAGGGAATGCCAGTCCAATCAGCCTCACATCCCTGGAAGTGTTTTTGGAAGAGAGAAGTGAAATACAGCAGCAGGGCCATTGCTGGTGACAGCTTGTGTGTGTTTAGTTTTGTTTTGTTTCCAACTTGAGAATCCACAGCTTGGCCCAGTGTCAGGAAAGTGGGACCCAGGAAGGCTCAGTTCTCCAGCTGGCAGATCCATGGCCTTTGGTGGCCCTGGCCACCATGACAGGCTGCAAAATAACCCTGCTAATGGCCTTGGACCTCTCAGACAGCTGAGAGGTTTTTTAATTAATTTTTAATTTAGGAAGACTAAACCAGAACCCCAAGTCCTGTGCTACAGTTTATCAATAATAATAATAATAGTAATAATAATAATAGTAATAATAATAATAATAATCTGGATAGAAATACTTCCAGTCTTAAGAAGATCCCACACCA
This sequence comes from Lophotriccus pileatus, assembly GCA_035583135.1. NCBI lineage: Eukaryota > Metazoa > Chordata > Aves > Passeriformes > Tyrannidae > Lophotriccus > Lophotriccus pileatus. Next base: position 18,175,343 of record JAWWES010000018.1, read on the forward strand.
AGATAAAATGCTGAGAGTCAAGGGAAGCTCAGGATGGGATGAGCTGCAGGAAAACAGCAGTGACTGTATTTCTGCTCTGTGCAACACGGAAGACTTTGCTCAGAGGGAAAGCTGAATACACACTGACAGCCAGCATTGTGTGCTGAGTCAGTGCAAGTACAACAGCTGCCAATTTTTATCCTTGCAGAGCATTCAGGATGGATTTTCCAACAGGAGAACATCCCTGAGAGCATGACAGTGTTACTGAAACAGATCACTCCACCCTGAGTGACAGACTCTCCTCCCTTCCATTCAGACACAAAGACTGACCTTAAATGACCTCCTACGCACTCTGGTGAGGCACAGGCTTGCCCAGACATGCTGATGGCATTTAATCCAGTTCTGCTGAGAAATGGCTGTGAGAGCTATGCAGATACACCTGAAGTTCCTGAAGCGGCCACAGACAAACCGTGCTGGAAAATAGACACAAAACCCAGGCTGGTGCTCTGCAGTTCATGGTGTGTGACTGTGAACAGGTAAAAACACAGGAGTATTTAACAAGGACACAGGGTTCTGTTTTTTTAATTTCAAAGGCCAGAGCAAAGAAACTATTGGTGACCTAATCAAAAAACCTCCAACATCAAACCCTAAAAAGGCCTCCTCACTTCAGTCATACCTGGAAAATGCTGTTATAGCTTCTGAGCTTCCAGAGGGACCTTCCCTAATATATGAACCCTTCTGAATGGATAGCAGGAAGACTGAAGAGTTTGGCACAACCATTCCCAAACAACCAAAACTGAGTCTCCAGCACTCACGAGCGTTTCTGTTACACACCAGCTGGAAGCCCCTGCTGTCAGCAGAGAAGGTATTTAGTGTACAGCAACACAGTTAACGCTTTGGGGGTCACCTGGCAGGGAAGCAGAGCTGTCCCCCAAATAAAAGCCCCAATTATCTTCACTCCCACTTTCCCAAATGCTAAGCACAGGCTGCTGGGGCTCAGTTGAACACCTTTAGTCACAGATAACCAGCATCACCTGCACAGCCTGCAGTAGGTACAGTCTGCAGCACATTTTGGGACCCTGACTCCCTCTGGGGACACTGAGAGGTGATTTCACCAGGCAAGAATTCAATCACCACCCCAGGCAAGGGAAGGTCTGCAGTGTGTGGGGAGGAGATAAGCCACAAGCCTTTTATTTGGAATTTACCAGAGGCAAGGCAGGGCCTGGCACTGCTGTGCTTTCCGGCTCCACAAGCAGGGAGTTCTCCTGCTGCACTTCCCAGCACTACTTGACAAGATCCATTCTGAGCTACACACAGCAAACCTACACCAGCCAGGGATTTTGGTCTTTGTGTCCCTCCCCCTGCTCAGGACAAAGCCAATTTTCACATTAAATACTAAAACATCTGCACCCGCACGTGAAGTGTTCGAGTCACTGCCCAGTGACTGGAACGTGCCGACAGTTTATACCTGGAATTATTCTTTGGCTCTTTTTCAGTTATACCCAGAAAACACACCACACCCTGATTCTGTTCCTATGCCACCACTGCCTCAAATCCCAATCCACGGGTCTCAGACGCCGTGCAGCGCTGGAGAAGGAGAAGTTCCTGGTTTCCTACTGTGGATAGGCCTCGGAGTAGAGCAGTCCCTCGGCTGAGATGGCATCCCCCAGCCCCACGGTCCGCACGGGGTCCTTGCACACCAGCACGGGGGTGAAGTGGAACGAGATGCCTTCCCTGTGCCAGTGCACCACGGGCTCGTCCGGATTCAGGGAGATCTTGGCGGGAGCCTCCGTGTGGGAGGTGAGGAACTCGCGGGGGGCCTTGAGGAGGACCCTGCTGGTGTCGATGGTGTCGGTGGCGCAGGCCTGGGTGCCGGCGGCCCTCGCCCCGGCCGCCACCGCCGCCGCCTGGTTGCCCCAGTGCCCGTCCACGGTGGCCAGGATGTGGTAGGCCAGGGTGTGGAAGTGGATCCGCGTGAGGTCGGACGCCCGCTCCGCCGCCTTCCCGTGCTCCTTCAGGATCCAGAAGAGGATGTCGCTGACCACCCCCACGTCGGGAATCCCGCTCCAGGAGCCCAGGGAGGCGTGGGGGCCGGAGGCAGCCTGGGTGAGGAACAGCAGCTCCTGCTCGTTCAGCCCAATGGAGTTCACCAGGGGAAAGACCTGCTAACAGAAACACGGGAACCACGGGTTTGCCTTCACAGGGACAGTGGGATTTGGGATTCCTCCTTCAGGGTGTGGGTATTACAGTATCCTGGTGTGCTCAGCACCCGGTTTCCCAGAGAGATGCAGCCCAAAGTCACTGCACTTCTCCAAGTTGGCAAGAATTACTCAGCCAAGGAAACATTCCATTCAGTGCAATTAATTTTCTAGACACCTACTCTGACAAGAGTAACAAAACATCAACTTCATATGAAACACTCAAAACACTGAGATCACATCCATGCCAGGATAAATGAGGAACCACCAGGATCTGCAGGAAAGAAATTCTGCAAAGAAATCAAGGGGTTTTTTTAAATTATAAGCTCAGCTCAGATTCAATCTTTGCATGGATAGTCCTAATTTTAAGTTTTCATTTCTGTATTCATATACCAGTGTGCGCACTGGGGTACTGAACCTGACAAAAACAGCACGTCCTTTCATTTTCCTTACCTGATGCATAATGTTGCTCATAAAATCCTGATCAGTCATACTGGCCAGCTCCAGGTGAATGGGAATGTCAGTCGGGATATCAGAGATGGAGGCGACAGCCTACAGGAAAATAGAAGAAACAACACTAAAACATGTACTTACTAAGAAACAGGAGGAGGAAAAGGGTTTTGACTTGAGATACACATACTGTAATTTTCCTGTACATGGATTTAAACACAGTTCCAAATGAGATGTCTGACCAGTGGGTGTACTGCTAAGGGAGGAAATAAAAACAACTGTTAGCTTTCAGAATTCCAGAGCAGGAAAACTCTCTCCAAGCCAAATCTGCACCCAGCTCAGCACCTTTCTAACGGACTAATTCCAAGACCTCATAAATCTGAAGGAACTGTAGAACAGCTGATCCTAGAACACAAAAAAAGGCCAGTGCCTTGCATCAGGATCAGAACTCAGCTGTAAAACAGGTGGTGTAAGACAGGTGCTGCTTAAGGAGTGCCAGTGTTGATTATAACCTGGATAATCTTGGTATCTGGGATAGAAGAGGTGTGATTTAGCCACTACACAACCAGTAACCAGGTCAGTGCTCTCCAGCCAGGCAACCAGCCCTTCTTCTTCCTTAGACATCCCACTGAATCTAAGAAAAGTCAGTGTTACAGAACTAGACTTGTGCCATTCCTGCAGTTCCCAGTCTCCTTTTAGCACGCAACACTGGGATTTGTGGGATAGCTGAAGGCACAGCCCACCTACACCTTCCAACCTGGGAAAACAAGGCCTTGCCACGAAGCACTTGCTGGACTGGAAAACTGGGAGACTCAGGTGTTCCCATATCTCACCTCCATCAGCCGTCTCTGTCGCGCCTCCTTGCTCTGCCCTTCCATCATGTGGAGTCCTGAAAGCACCACAAGGTCTGGCTGGAATTCATCCAAGCTGGACACAAACACTTCCAGCATGTTGAGGGCGCCGTTGGACAGGTCGTGGGAGAAGATGAAGCGGTTGGCAGTGGGTGCTCTCACGTGGCCCCACTTCTCACCTGGGGTGGAGCAAACAGAGGCAAGGGGGTGGAAACTTGTATTCCTGGGCGAGATCACAAGTTAAATGGGCACCACTAGCAGCAGGAAAACACATGGATTTGTTTCAGCACTACATGAGGGTTACTCTGAGTTTCATCTGCACGTGGTTAAATTGTCCCTTTGTGTTTCCAGGGACTGTTTTAGTGTTTGTGCAGCTTTAGAATGACACCCATCAGGGCTGTGCATCAATCCCAGTGATGTCTGGGGTTCCCATCTAACACTCCACCTTTGGGAAGGTACCTGCTTGATACTCCAAGATAAGATGGAATTCATCTCTTTCCTGCATGGATTCAGGTGGCACGACCACGTTGTCATCAAGCAGTTCGTGGAGTCTGGGGCCAACTGGGCCACAAAGGAGGATCTAGAAAACAGGAAAAAATAACCAAGGTTTCCCTGCCATGTCCCTTGCCAAAATGTAAGCATCGCCTAGACAATTTTTAAAAAGTTAATAATTCAATTTTTAAAAATCAGCTGTGTTTTCAACTTGCAAGGCCAACCATATGTTCCACCATAACCCAAGAAATAACTGCCAGATCCCCAAAATCTACAGGGAAGTAATTTGCTTGAGACAAGCAAATTAAAGAAGACAAGCAAACAGCATGAAACCTTTGGAGTGTGTGTGTACCTTCAGGTCTGGATTTGTGGCGAGCTTCTGCCCGATCAGAGCAGCGTTTCCTCCCACGTAGAGCTGTAAAACAAACAGAGCAGGGTGTGGGTCCCCTTGCTGTGGGATCTTCATACATGTTTAGTCCTCAGCACAGGCTGGAGGTTCTGGGTTTTTAGAACACAGTCCAGCAGTACCCAAGTTACTAAAGCTTATTGGGGCTGAAGGCAAAACAACTTTGCAGTTCTCTGTGAGAATGTTCTCTTTTTGTTAAATCTAAATATTCGCCTTTGGGTAATGGCCGTGGAGAAATCAATTAATTCATAACATTAACAGTGCTGAAGGAATCAACTCTTTCAGCACATAAAGGGCCCTCACTCCTGTGCAACTTCTCTGTGGCAGTGGGTGAGCTGTGGGTTTTTAGCAAGGCTGCCAAGGAATCGTTTAAAAACTGCAACAGCTCTTCCTCCAGTTCAAGGCTGAGGTGAATCCTGGTCCCTGTGCCCACGTGGACTGAGAGGAACCTTCCTACCTTTCTTCAGGTAAGAAAGGTCAAACTTCCCAGTGAGAAAACTGATGTGAGCTTTGAAACCAATGAATGTGGATTGTCATGAGGGTCACAGACACTCAGAGGAGGCCACAGAGCTGCTCCAAGGGCTGGAGCCCCTCTGCTCTGGAGCCAGGCTGGGAGAGCTGGGGGTGTTCAGCTGGAGAAGAGAAGCTCCAGGGAGACCTGGGAGCCCCTTCCAGTGGCTAAAGTGGCTCCAGGAGAGCTGGAGAGGGACTTGGGACAACGGATGGAGGGACTTGCCTCGTTGCAAGATAGAGCCACTTTTACAGCCTCAGCCCCATCTGGCTCCCATATAACAATATTCTTAAAGAGGCATCTTTGACATTTCATTTTGGGAATGTCAGCAGGGGAGAGACCCATTTAAACCCCTCCTAATTGCAGCGGGGGCAGAATCCTGTGGAAAATCCTTCACACACTCAAGCCACACCTCAAGTTCCCTTCCTAAAGGATTTGCTCTCTCTCTAGAGGGAAAATGGAAGTCACTGGTGGTAAGTAAGAACCACCCACGCCTGTGCTGGGTGCAGCCCCACCTGTGCCGCAGGGTGCTCCGAGGCCGTCCGGGCGATGTCCCGGAACGCCGCGGCGTCGCTGAAGAACCGCTCGGCGGCCGCCCCTCGCTGCATGAAGTGGGTGAAGGCCTCGCCCAGGTCCCGCCCGGAGCTCAGCACCGCGTGGTTCTTCCCATCGGCCGGTTCCAGCCCCAGCGCCTCCAGCAGCTTCACGCCGGACAGCACCACGTCCACACAGGCGTTGACGCTGGAAGAGACAAGGAAAAGGCGTCCTGGGAAAACCACATGGAGCTGAGGGAACTGAGGTTAGCTCAGCTGCTCAGAGCATCATGGTGATAATGCCAAGGTCATGGGCTTGATCCCTGTAGAGACCATTCACTTAAGAGCTGGACTCAGTGATCCCTGAGGGTCCCTTCCAACTGGGATACTCTGACTCTGTCTTGAACCTGTGAGGCAGTACAGTGAGATCATGGCCCAGGCAGTGATGGCTGTTCAGAGGGAGAACAACCAACCAGATGGAAATAAACCCTCACAAAGGCACAGGAATTCCCTGAAATTCTCTCCTGAAGCCTTCTCCCTTTGACTTGCCTCTATTGCACTGCAGAGGAGAGGGAGATTTCACACTTTCTGCTGAATTAAAACAAGCAAGAGTGAGCTGTGTGGTCCTAAGGTGGTTGAGTAGGTTACAAGACAGGTTTGCTTCATTTGCTGCCTTAGACTCACTCAAAAAATAATAGGCACAATAACCAAATAATTTTTAATTCTTAGCAGCTTTTAAAAATACTTATCTTTTGGGTTTAAAATGTTTATGCGATTCAAACTGTTAAAAACAAAACTGAAAGTATTTAAACCCAGTAGAACAGCCTCTTGAGTTTCAGCTGCTCCTAATAATACCCAAACCTACACACAAACTCCCCACACAGGCTGGTTCTGTTTATAAGAAGTCAAGAGAGCGATCTGTCAGTTGAAATATTTGAAAACTGCTATTTCTAAAGGATGATCCCTAACTTCCAGAAATAGCATGCAGTGAAAGCAGGAGAAAAATCCTGCAATGGTTAGGGAGGGAAAAGAACCATTTCAGCAGGTCCAGGCTTTATGGAAAACCTGTCTAACTTCCAGTCCCTATTTCTTATCAATTACATCAATTTAATCACAGTCTAGTTCAAACTAGAGAACAGGAAAGTTCTGCCTGGAACCAGGCCCCCAGGAAGACAATTTGTGAACTGCCCTCATTTCACCTTGTGATTTCAGAGATACCAACACATACCAAATATTTCCTGAGATGATACCAGCAATTGTTTAACCATCTTGTGGTCAAGTGCCATTTCTATTCCTCTGCCCCACACCTCCCTGACAGGGATCCAAACCATCTATAAAAATTTTGCACGATCTCTGACTTTCTCTGCCTCTCCCCCCACACTCCCAAGACCAGTTCCTGCTCCATGGCAGTGTGGAGTGCCCAGCAGCCAGCATTCCTCCTTGGCAGGGTCCTCTCCAGGGGAGATTAGGGCCACAACACGTGAAAGCTGCATCACAGAAAAAAAAGGGCATGAAAAGCCCTGAGGCTTTCCAGTCCCCGAGGTAACCAGCCCAGAAATCCTCTGGATATGCATCATCTCCTGCACTGAGGAGAGAGAAATACCCTCACCCAGCAGGGAAAAGAAATTATAAGCTCAAGCCTTTTAGCCCCAATTTTATGTTTTAATGAATCGTTAGAGATCCAAGGGGATGAAACCAAGTCACGTTCCTCTGCCAGCACACAGCTCCACAGCCATGGGGGTAGGTGACTCCTTCCAACACCCGAAGGCTGAATCTTCCAGTCAAAGTCAAGTTATCCTGGCATGTCTTTATATTTAAAAGCAAGTGAGTAAGGTACTCTATATAACATCTGGATTAATGGTCAGATTTAAAACCAGCATTTGAGGTCAATGTCATATTCCTGAACTTTCCCCTTCTTTTCTTTCCACTTTAAAAAGAGTAAGGATGTTGGATTTCCCTGGGCATGCACAGATGCCTTTAACATCCACTGCCTCCTCCTCTCCCTTCCCTTCTCTTTGCTCCCTTCTCCACTTTATAAACTTGCCTCTGGTATTTATTTATTGCCAGCCTGAACCGGATGGGCCAGGAGCTCCAAGTGCCTCAGACTCTGCATATAAGTTTGTTTTACAGGGGACAAGGTCTCTGGAGACAGGCTGCCTATGTGGCCTGAACCCCACGGCACCCTAAAATCACCAGCACTGGAGTGTTCTGGGTAATTTCTCCCCTCAGCTGAGGTCCAACCAAGCAGTGCTGTGGGGAGGAGCTGCACTCTTGAGGAAATCATGGAATGTTTTGGGTTGGAAGGTGTCCTTAAAGCTCATCTCATTCCACCCCTTGCCATGGGCAGGGACACCTCCCACTAGACCAGGTTGCTCCAAGACCCATCCAGTCCTGCCTTGAACACTTCCAGGGATGGAGCAGCCACAGCTTCTCTGAGCAACCTGGGCCAGGGCCTCTCCACTCTCACACCCAACAATTCCTTCCCAATACCCCATCTAACCCTGCCCTCTGGCAGTGGGAAGCCATTCCCCCTTGTCCTGTCCCTCCATCCCTTGTCCCAAGTCCCTCTCCAGCTCTCCTGGGGCCCCTTTAGGCACTGGAAGGGGCTTTCAGGTCTCCCTGGAGCTTCTCTTCTCCAGCTGAACACCCCCAGCTCTCCCAGCCTGGCTCCAAAGCAGAGGGGCTCGCTCCAGCAGCTCCACATCCTTGTGCTGTTGTTCCCCAGAGCTGAAGGCGGCTCTGCAGGGACGATCTCACCTGAGCGGGACAGATACACCCCAGGTACATCCCTACCCGTGCAGAGGCCCCGACACATCCATCCCCACCCACTAATCCATCCCCACACGCATCCACGTACATCCACACACCGGGATCCGGGGTTGCCCCTCCCGCCCCGCCGCCGGGGGCGCGCCCCGCGCGCTCCCGCACCTACCCGACGGCGACGCGCGCCCAGCCGCGCGCGGGGCGGACAATGGCCGCCTGCCAGGCCGCCACCGTGCGCGCCTCCAGCGAGCGGGCGCGGCGCAGCGTCCCCAGCAGCGAGGCCGAGAGCTGCCGCAGGGCCGCGGGGGGCAGCTCGGGGCCCAGCACGCACAGGTAGCCCAGCGCCAGGGCCAGCAGGCCCACGCACACCGAGCGCTGCCACATCGCCCCGCTCCGCTCCGCCTGCTCCCCCGCCGCGGCTGAGGCGGGGCCCCGCCGGCGGGGGCCTCCTTACGCCGCCTCCGGAGCGCCCCGCCCCCGCCGGCCGCCGGCACCCGCTGCGGGAATCGCGGCTGCGGAACCGCGTTCGGGAATAGCGCCCCTGCCGCGGAACCGGCGTGCGGCTGCGCCACCTGCGGAACCGCGTTCGGGAATGGCGCTCCCGCCGCGCCGCTCACATGCGGCCCGGCCGGGCGGCTGCGCCACCTGCGTAACTCGGCACGGGGATAGCGCGGGCGGCGCGTCGTGAGGGGAAATGGCGGGGCAGAGCCTCCCTCACGGCACCGCCGAGCTGGGGCTCCCGGCGATGGGCCGGGACGGGGCCGCCGGGCCCTCAGGCAGCGGGGAGCCGAGGCGAGGAGCCCGCGGTGAGTGCTGCCACGGCGCCGGGGCCCTCGGCAGCGCTGAGCTGAAGCGTGGCTGGGCATCGCACCTGTACCTGGTGCCACCTCCCTTGCCCGGAGTTCCTCCTCACGGTGCCCCTTTTCTCAGTTCCTTGTTTCCCAACACGCGTGTGGATCTGTGTTGAATTTCCACGCTGCCCGAGCAGCGCAGTGCCGGTGGCTGTGGTCCCCCAGCTCCTCTGCCTCACACCAAAGACTCTCTAAACGCTTGAGTCCAGCAAACCAAACGCTGGCTGAAGCTAAGCACCAACCCTAGCGTTATATTCTTTTTTGTAGCATAGTTCCTGCTTTCATCCTCTTCTGTGCCTTTTCCCGGGTGAGTTGCCCTCCTCAGACCTGCCCCCAGCCCCGAGGCCGCCTGCGCTGGGAGCAGGGGCTGTGAGCGCCCTTTGCTGCCTGGTGTGTCCGGCACAGAGGTGCTGCTGTGAGGAAAAAGGGAGGTTTCCCTTTTCAGTGAAAGGGAGTTTTTCTGGGCTTCTTTAGAAATCCCAGAAACGTTTGCTCGGAGACTTACGACAAAATTTGCAAGAGTTTGACAACTCTGTGCCACAGTGCGTTGGCTGAGGCAGCCGATAATTTTCTTATTCAGTTCTGTGTTGTGAGTGATTGTCATCTCCTCAGAGTCTGACAAAGCAAACAGTAAAGGAGATGGGATAGCAGAAGGCTTTTTTTTTCGTTGTTGTTGATTTTTTCCCACTATTTAGGATGCAGGGATTGCTGTTCAGCCAGCAGACATTATCATAAATTCATGACTGCCCCTCCAGGCTCATTTGGCTGCCCAACAGGTTCCATTTCTTACTGGTCATTGCCATAAAGGACTTCCTCATTTATTTATTTATTCTGTTGCTCTGAAGTTGCTCCTCGGAGCACCAAGGAGGTAGAGTTGTAAGGACAGGGAGATGATGGGGCTAGAACTGCTGGGGAAGGAGAGAGTGAGACCAGGCAGTGGGTGGTAAACTGTGATCTTGGGCACTGACTGGGTTTATAAGCCTAAAGTGTTATAATGTAATGATCTTTAAGAATGTTGAAAACAAACCTTTCTGCTTTCCCTGTTCTTCGAGGAATCCCTCAGACAGTTCTTTATCCTCAGATAACTTCCTGGTGAAGTGCCTCATGACAGAGTGATCATCTCTGTCTCTCAGACCATGTCCAGCCCTCCAGAGCTGCTCTGTTAATATATAATCCCTCCCCTTTCCTTTGCTCAGGTGGTCTTTGGGTTTTGTCAGTAGCTTTTTCATTTGAACAGATTTACTTGTTGCCCCTTTGGTGGTTTTCCGGCTGACGTTTGATCTCTGATTATGAAACCTCGCTCGTTCCACACTCACACTCCCCGGGGCACAGGCCTTCGAGGCTCTTGCTGTTACAAACAGCCCACCAGTCCAGGCAGGCAGTGTGAGAACAGAGCAAATACCTGCCCAAAAACCCTGCTGCAATCAGGGCTTCCCCTGTGGGACCGTGGGTATTTATAGCCTTGTCACAGAACAGCATAATTAGACGTGCCCACGGGGCAGCCGCGACCCAGAGCGTTGGCACCGCTCGGGGACCCCGTTATTAGCCCTGTGTCGGCAGAGGGTTTGGCAGCACACAATCTGACACAGCAACGCTTTGGGGAATTCAGCCATGCTTCCATTTTGGGGTGATTAGTTTGTCACCTGATGCTAATGCAGTTGCTGCCCTGAAGACTAAAGTTGTATTTTTTTTACAACAGGTACAGTTTCCGCATCAACGAAATTGGAACTGCTCAGGAGGAGCCGCCTCTATTTGGTCTCCATAAACTGCTGGAGTCCAGCTTCCATGAACAGTTCTGCAGGGGACTCGAATGAGGCTGCAAAGGTAATTGGAAGATTCATTTTACAATCTGCCAGCAAAAATAAAAGGTTTTGAAAAACACAAGTTCCCTCAGAGAACTTGTTCAGCTAAAGAGCTAAACAGCCATTTCTTGGTTGACATTTATGTTTAAGCCAGTGGAGATCTAGATTTGCTTCAAACAGCCAAATTAGAGGTGAAACTGTCAACTGAGAACTGAACTCAGGCTCCTTGTTTTCTTCCCTTGAACCACCTGGTGCCCAGTGAATTTTAGTTTGAGGTAACAGAGAGGGACACAGGGCTCTTGGATTCATAGGAGTTGACTCAGGCTGAATAAAAGCTATTAATTAGATACCTGTTTAGTTGTGGAAATAGCAAGCTAGTTCCTTCTGGGTCATTTCAAAGATGTGACATACTGATTCCAAGAGTTTTCACTGGAATATTTGTATTAAAAGCATGGGAAGAAAAAGGTTACAGTTATGGGATTTGTAGAATGGAAAGAGTTAAAACTCAGTGTCAACAGTTTCCGCTTCTTTCTTTTTCCTGGTTTTATGAAGTCCTTTGTATAAGAAATCTTTTTCTTGACACTGTTTCATGGTTTGAGCTGCTTGTGACTGGGGGGTGGTAGGGGGACAATGGTTTTAATCAGTGTTCAGTTATTGGAAATTGAACTTGTTCCCTCTAGCAAAAAAAGAAAGGTGGAAAGACTTTCTGCAGGAAGCAGACAAAAGCTGTGTTTCCTTGCTTGTTTGAAGATTAGCTATGGAGAGCTGCACACATGGCACCTGCTCTCACAGCCACTCAGAGCTGTCAGTCCTCTGTGTGTGAGCTTTTGACCTCACCCAGTTTGTGACCACGGGCTTGGTTTGGAGGAATGGGCGTTTGCCAGACCCTCATTAGGCAGGAGGCAAGAGGAAAGGGACTGAGGGTGGGCAAGGGGGGGAAAGAGCACGGAGGGGTGAAAGCCAAAGCTTCCAATTCCCAAGGAGCTCTGAAGACCTGTTTTTCTTACTTTGAACTCACAAGCTTGAAGCAGTTGTCTTTACTCCTTGTTAAGTTGAATTTACATATGCAAATGAACTCGTTCCCTGTGACCTACTTTGGCCAGTTAAGCTGTAGCCTGTGCACAATGCGGGATGGGGAGGAGCTTTTCCAAACCATGAATTCCTTTATTGTTGCTGGGACCAGTCATGCGTATCCAGAGTGCTTGGGATGGAATCTTTAGCTGGAGCTGATAAACATTGGGCAGCACCCAGGGCAGGATTTGCATGGTCCTGTCCAGCACTCTCATCATATCAGCCCTTCTGTCTGCCTTTCCCAGGAGTCCTAAAGTCAGTTATTCCAGTTCTGTGTGTCCAGCTTACTCATCTGTGTGTCATCACACCTTCCCTGCTATCACACTGCTCCTTGATATCCCTGCCTTTCATCACAGGCCTCTTTTAGTCCCAGTTGGACACTCTACAGAATCATATATCAGTCCATGTCCATGGAATGGGTGTGTACCTGTGACATTTCATGGGAGCCAACAGGAGAACACATCAGGGTGGGTGGTCACTACTGGTGGGGCTTCACTGGGGGACCAGGAGGAAAAAGCACAAGGTAGGCTTTTTGGATGGATGCAAAAGGCCTGGAAAATTCAGAAAGTTTGTGCTGAGCCATGCAGATGAGCAGAGGAACTCTAATTAAAATACAGACTCTGTGTTGTTCTCAGAAACTGGGCAACATTCCCCATTCGAGCTCTGCCAGCAGATCTCAATCCTGGACTTCAGCACCCACTGCTGCTCTGCTCCATGAGACACCCACTCAGCTTGGCCAGCACAGCTCAGTCTCGGTCTGTAACACCTCGTGCTGTTCCAATTCTGGGCCCTTTTTGAGGAGAAAATGCCAACTCTCTACTAAATTGTGCCAAATTGCCTCGTTTTGGCCGCAGAACTCATTTTCACTTGTCACCTAACGGGATACCTGGAGACTTCCATCTTGTGCTGTCAGCAACAGAGGAAAAAGCATGTGAATGGCCAGCCCCCTGCTAAGCCCCTAATTATATAGTGATGTGTTAATAACAAGCACTCTTTCATGTCTTGGCAGTTGCAGACCTCTCCTCAGTAGTGCAGCACTTCAGAAGTAGAATCACATGGGAAAGATGCAAATCCCAGTTTAAAGTAATTGGTATCAGCATGGTCTGTTCCCAGAATGAGAGCTGGGAAGAGTCTGAAGCTGTCAGGTGCCAGTTGTGTGGATGTTCTGCAGAATCTGAACCACGTTGGACAGATTTGCTGTTGCAGAAGTGAATGTTGCTGCACAGGGAATCTCTTCTACTCCCTCCTTGGTTATGAATCTTCCTTCCTTGGAGGCCTTGCCCCCTCCCAGTTTTTGAGAGCTCAGCAGTGGGGGTTGGAACGGTTTCCATCTTGGCTGAGACACCGGGGCTGGAGCTGGCAACATCCACATCCAAATTGATGTGTTTCTTTCAGTTGGAGCCAGATTGCTGGAATTTGCAGCGCTGGTGGCTCACACCCCGTGGTGATCAGCCTGGCTTCCAGAAAATACACGGGAACTGGAGCGGGTGTGAACCGCCACCTGTGCTGGTGAACACCCCCAGCAATTAGAGGTGGTGGCACTGACTGCTGAGCTCGGGAGCAGCCGCCTTGTTTCTGGAGCAAATGGTTCAGATCAATAGAGATGGAACAACTCAAAACCTTGTGGGGAGAGGACAGGTCAGGAAATTATCCACAGGAAGTGAGAAAACCTTGGTCTGAAGGTGTTGTGATTGCATTTCCATTCTGGCCCCTGTGAGGCTCCCAACTGCAACACTGTCAGGTGCTGAGAGCTGCAGAACAACAGGGCAGCTAAACCCCTGTTATCTGTCAGGTGTGGTCTGTAAACAGTCATGTGAGTGATTAGGTGTGTTGTGCTGCTCTGAAAAAAGAATGGCTATACACGAGCAGAGCAATGCTTTAAGTGTTTTCATGTATTCTCAACTTGGCAAGATGGAAGATGACTGACAGATGCTCAGTCTTATCTTTGGGAAGAAACTCTGAACCCAAAACTTTCAAGTTATTCTTTAGTCCCCTAAATTCATCCAATTTGCATTCCCATTGCTGAGTGTTATGCAGATCGTATCTCTTCATACATATTTTGGATTCTGCATTATAGATGTTATAATTTATATTCACATCATTGCAGCACTAACAGCAGTGCTGGTGTCATTAGTTGTGAATATGCCATGAAATGTTTGGTTTCTGTTGAGCCTGACCTCACTCCTGTGGTACAAAGGGTGTTGCTAAAACCTCACCATGTACCTCTCTCTCACAAACTGGGGTAGTACAACCCCACCAGCAAAATTACATGCCAGAAGTGCTACCTTGATATCTGTTACCACTCCAGAAAACTCCTGAAAGCTGGATCTCTGAGAAGCCTTTGATTTACAGCCTTTCAGGCCGTGGTTGAAGCCCTTGCTGTGGCAGAGGACTGTGCAAGAAGGATCTAGGCAGGCCTGGAGAGACCAGAATAGAGATGCTGAAGTGTTGACTGTGCTGTAGGTCTGTCTGCTTGCAGTGCTGGGGGGGGGCTGCTGAGAGTACTTTGCAGGGGACTGGAGAGCCTCAAGTCAGATTTCTGTGAGCAGGAAAGAGGGAAAAGGCTTTATCTGTGGCTGAGAGCCCCACAGTTTGACCAGCAAAAACACACTCGTGCTCTGAGTGTTGTATGGAAACGGGCTGTTTGTGTTTCCCATCCAGTGAGTGTCACGTGCCTGTCTGGAGTAGCCAGTCTGGGGCTCGGGCACAGGGTCTGTCTCTGTGGGAGCAGCTCTTGTGCTCAGCTGCCATTCTGCCATTGCAGTCACACACACGGCCCTGGAGGATGGCCCAGGGTGGGGACACCACGAGGCGATGGTGACATCGGGTACACACTGCTCACCCTGGTAGGTCCTGCCTTACGGGTAGTCAGTCATTGCAGAGCAGCCCCAGGGCCTCCCCTGCCCCACCCTCCTGAGCCCCTTCTGTTCCTCAGCACCTTCCAGCCAGGTGAGCCCAGGCTGTGCTCCAGCTCCAGGAACTCCAGGCTGTGACAGACTGGACTGTTCTGCTCTCCCACGGGTGGCTGATCTGCTGACTGATAGGACGTGCCTTATACAATATTGTGAGCTGAGCATATTTTAACATGCTAACTGAACCCTGAATCAGATTTTGCAATGAGTGTGTGTATTGGTCTTCTGAGAGGCAGTTGCTTCAGAATTTCACCTCTGAGACTGCTAGAACTATTTGTGTGTTTCATAGTTCACTCTGTAAAGCACTCACATACATCCCTGTGTTGTGTGTTAACAGGCACAGCTCATAAATAGTGGTGCCTGGCAAAGCTATCAGCTCCAGATCTGTCCACAGAGGATTGAGCCACAGAATTTGCTGTGACAAAGTCCTCCCTGGTATTTTCCTTCTGTGTGAGTGACAGGAAGCATAGGACACAGCGTGTTTGGTGTAGAATGAAACCAGGGTTGGAATTGTGGTTGCATGTGGAACCGGATTTGTTTGAATTGGTAGAAAAGGTCTCTAACCTCTTTCAGAGAGATAATGATCAGAGAAGTAGAAACACAGCTGAGAAGAGTGATGCACAGTCAGAACACCCAGAAAATATTTTATAAAATAAAGAGGAGGTGAAGAAGCAAGAGAATGTTGAAACTGGTTGTATGAGGAAGGGCTTGAAAAAGATTTCAAAGGAAGTATCTTATAATCTGGAAATAAAACTATAAACACTGGAAACTGCAGAAATCCAGAACACAACCTGTCCTTTCATAAGTATTATTTGAGGTCTGCTTTTGCTTTAGTGATTGCATAGATATTGCTGAGGCTTTATGAGTGTGAAATTCCTTTTTCCTTTGTAGTTTTGTGCACCTGTAAGTCTTGTGAGGATGTGTTGCCTCTAGGCTGGACAATGTGTATGACAAGAAAAGGTCACTCACCAAAAGAGATCAAAGTGAAAGCCAGGTGGGTTCCCAGGGAAACTGCTGGATGACCAACCAGCTCAAACTCCAGGGCCTTCCTTTTGCAAGTCTGCCTGTGATTTATGCTGTGTCCGTTCTCTGAGCTCAGGTTCACTAATCCTGCAGGACTGAATGGTTTCCTGTGCTGTCCTCAGGCTCTTTGGGGTGACGGGGTGGTTGATCTCCCTGCCCCACAGCACACAGATCTCCCGTAGAAGTGGCTGTTGTGCCTGTAGCACTGATGAACCACACTGCTGTGCTCTGTAAGGTGGGCTAAAGGGAAGAGAGAAAGCACTGAAACCCTCTCCGTGCTGGGCATCCTGAGAAAGACTCTTCCTCCTTCATCTTTACCCAAGTATAGAAGAAAGCAAGCTGATGTTTTTCTACCTCTGCTGCTCTCTGGATTTCAGAAATGACAGCAATGACATTTCCCTTCTCAGCAGAGGCCAAGGCAGATTGTCAGGTCACTTTATTCCTTCCTGTTTTGCCTCAAGCTGAAACATCACATGTGCAGAAGACCTCAGCAGCAAGTGCTTACTCCATCTGCTGTCTAGAGGAGGTCATTCATCTCCAAGGGGAACACTTAGGCTTTTCAATGACTTGCTCCTGAGGAATCAGCTGCTGACAGAACCTCTCTTTAGCCACACACAGGCTTACAAGGACAGTTTTGGTTGCCCATCGACCTCAAAAATATATAGTGTAAAAAATGAGCAAGGAAGAACAATAGTTGTTGATCTGGACCGGCCTCTGTACAGGGAAGAGCTGACTAAACAGGAACCTTTGAGCTCCATAGCAATGCTGTAGAGGGCTGTGAAGTCCTCTTGTCTAGAGGGTGAGCAGTGAGGGGGTGTCTGGCTCTCCCTTTCCCAGGTATCTGACTGTTCCAGAGGTGAAACTGTGCACTGTGGGAGTCTGCACTCTGATGTGCTGTGACTGCCTTTTGTCCTGCTCTGGAGAGGAGAGGTGTTACTGAACTTGGTTTTCACTTCAAGTGGAGTCCTAAGATGCCAAATATGGAGGTGTGTGAGGAAGCCTTCCCAAACAAAGCTCTCTTACAGGAAAGGAGCTGATAACTCTTTGGAATATGCTGTGGATTTAGCACTTTAACTGGCAGCTGAAGGTGAGAAAGACAGGTCTGGGCAGCTACACAGGACACTGGGCTGGGAAAGGGCACACACTAAGCACCTGATGACCAGGCTTTGAGATTGTCCAGATATCTGTGTTACCAGATGAGGAGCAGGAGCCCATGGACAGCTGGGTTTCCAGGGCAGTGCCTGTTCCTGTCTCTGTTGAGACAGGTGCTGAGATGCTTCTCACTGCTGGGCTTTTCAGCTTTCAGCTGGGCACTTATCCAGCTGTCCATCACTCCTTGGATCTGGTCCACGGGAAGCCAAATGTGATCTGAGCATTGCCACTGTGGGGGAGATATCAAGCAGACACCTGGAATTTAATACAGACTGAGGTAAATTTGGACTGAAAATAGAACTGGGCTGTGTCTTGAGTGCTGGGCTGTGAGTCTGTGGTGGGGCTCCTGCCTGTGGTCATGGCCCTGTGGATCAGCTCAAAACACAAGGCAGAACCAGCTGTTTGGGTGTAACTGTAGAAAAATCGATGTGGGGCAGCTCAGAACATCAGGTGAACTGAAAGCCAGGGCAGGGATTTTCTTTCTCCCCCATGATTTGATCACATGAGTAACAACAGAGTGAGCTCTTCCACTCTTTGTGGTACAACTGACAGATAGAGCAGGGGAGGCGAGACTGGCTCTGTTTGCAGCTGTGAAACCATGAAGGGATATGTTCTTTGTGAATTAATTAATGTGGAGAAAAGGCAGTTTAACTATTTGACAAAAGATTCATTACCACCCACTTCCCAGCTGGCGCTGTAGTGCAGCTTAGCTATGGACTGTCAGATTTCCATCAGCCTTCAGTGTTCCCACTGAAATAGCAATTCTTGCCTGGCAGGATAGAGAGTAACAGTTGTGAGCCCTGTGCTGCTCCTGGGTAACAGGCACAGGAGGTAGGACAAGGTTCTGCCTTGCTCCAGACAGGGCTGGTTGGTGCTGCTTGTCCCGTTCAGCAGCTGCCAGAAACGGGAGCTAAACCTGAATCCCTCTGAGCAGGGATTGAGATTCATTTCCTGGGCTGGCAGAACCTTTCAGGAATCTTTCCCTTGGCCTTTTTTTGACATGAGGGGAGTGTTGCCATCCTTCACCCCAGGGGAAGGGTTTCCCATGCAGGTTACTCAGTGTCTCAGCAGCACAGCAAGCAGGGCAGTGCAGCAGTCGGTGCAATACCGGTGACATTCTCAGGCAGGTGCAGATGCATCTTCAAGACAGAAGCTGAGGCAAATCATAATCACAAAGTCATTAGTCTGCTAACAAGAGCTGGGGGAATAAACCTCAAATGAAATCCTACTTTGCTGTAACAGCCTGTGGCAGACACCTGTTGGGTTCCTGGGGTTGGGACTTGACCCAGGAAAGGCGTGTGCTGCCAGTTCAGAGACCATTGGGATGTTTTTTAAACTCCAGATTCCTTCCAAACCTTTCACATATTTGCAAGCCTTCAGTTAGCCCTTCCAGAGGGAAAACTGTTAGGGAGACATTTACATCCATGTGATGCACCCACAGCAGGTCTCAGTGATAGGAACAGAGAGGTGACCGTGTCATCTGTTGCCAGTAAACGGAGTGGCAGCAGAGCTTTGCTGTGCATGTCACTGCTATCAACAGAGCAAAGATGCCTCTAAATAGCACAGGAATGCTTAGCAATTGTGGTCTCATGTGAAAAGTCAAGCTGTATTTCAAGGACAGAAGATATTCTAAGAAGGAGGAGATCAAATCCCCAAGGGGCAGTTGTAAAATGCCACTGTTAGTGCCCCCAAAATGCCTTTGGCATATTTTGCTGAAATGACAATGCTGCAGGTTGTGTCTGTGTGATGAGAAAAGGGCACAAGGGTACAGAGTTGGGACCCTGAGCAACCTCGCAGATCATAAATACCACAAGGCAGCAGGAAAATGAGATCTTTATTCTGAGTAAAGGAAAACACAGAGAAAGAGGACATCAACCGAACTTTGGGTGCAGTTAGCAGGGATCTGAGAACAAACTGTGCAAGACAGACTTAGAGCTGTGAATATTTGTGAGTCTGTCAAGACTGAGGGGCACCAGGGAAGTCCCACTTTGTGCCTGAAGACACTTAAACAAATAAGCTCCTGCAGCCCCCTGGAAAGACTGACCTGGGAGTTGCGTGTCAGGAGACTTGGATGTTTTTGAGAAGGGGAAGGAGTCAGAAGGACAAAGCAAGGAGATGGAGCTGTGTATCTCAGACAAGGCTGACCTTGTGAATCTAGATCTGGGCATCTCTTCAGCTGCCTAAAGCAGAAAATGCTTTTTAAAAATTCCTTTTATGTGTTCTGTGCATTCTGATTTTCATCTGCAATGTCACCCTGGAAGTACAAACTGTAAACTCCAGTCCCTGCGAGCTGGGGCTCTGTAGTTGTCCTCATGTTCCTGGGATTCACTTCTTTGCTGGAATAACAGTTGGTTTGAGCTCGGGAGGGAGCTGTGGGCAGTGCAGAGGGAGAAGTGGCTTTGGAGCCTGCCCAGATCAGTGAGTGAGGGGTGTGCACTGGTGCTGGCTCAGCGAGGACAGCTCTGTCAGGACAGTGTCACTGTCACCCTCCTGAGGTTAATGCCATGTCCAGCACTGGGACCACCGTTGTCACACACATCTGCAGGAGAGAGAGCAAACAGAGGGCAGTCCTTGGGGCTGCTGGAGGGGGACAGGGCAGCCTGGTGCAATGTTTGATGTCAGGGGAGGGTATATGTCCAGGGACAGACTCAGGGACACGTGGAACTTGCCCGTGTCTCCTTTGGACTTGATGTGTTCCTCAGCCTAGAGCACCAAGAGGGGAACTTACTCATCTTCTGGTGTCTGCACGTCCTGAAGCTGATGCTCTCAATGTTACCATAGCCAGCAGTAGTGGAAGAACGCAGGCAAAGCAGGAAAGTCCTAAGAAAAGCCAAATCCTCTATCACTGGCACAAAAGACCATCTGGAACTACCACCAACAGATCCTACCAGTGTTACGCTGCTTTTTGAGAATAAATCATGCCCTTGGAAGCCTGCAGCATCCACTGAGCAGGTAAATGCTCAATGGATTCTCCATCTCTAACCACAAGTACATACACTCACTGCAGGTGTAGGATGAATGACACTTGGAGGACAGGGATATACGTGGTATTCTGGGACGTGCTCAGCAGCAGGCAGGAGAAACACAGATCTGCCAGCTCGTCATGGAGCACAGAGCAGACTCTCGGCCCCATTACAACCCTGTGTAAGCAGCCTCCTGTCAGCACAGCACTGGCTTGCACTCACCCACCTCTCACCTCCCACACAGCACACACACGAGTTTTCACAACGGCAGCAGCAGAAGGAACAACCATCCCAAGCCTGGGGGAAATCCCGTCAGTGCCAAACAGACTGAGGTCAGCTGGTGTGTGAGTGGAGGCTGCTGTTGCAGGGGATGTCTTGGCCAGGCAGATCTGTGAGGACATGCAACATGTGATGTTTAGTTTTGCTGTCTGGGATGGATGTGGCAGGAAGGAATATTGCAAAAAGCCATTTCTCAGCAGCAGGTGTTGGTGCACGAGCCAGGGTAGGACCCAAGGGCACATCTGGGCAGATGCTGCGAGTGCCCATGCTGGGGAGAGCAGGGCTGGGACACAGCACAGTGCTGCTGCTTCTGGCTCACAGGGAGCCCTGGGCCAAGTGAAATGTTCTGGTCAGTTGAAATCCCATTTGATTTAATTTGTAATTTCTTTTGCTGACTTTATTCCAGCAACCATCGTGTGGTTCTGAATGTTCTGTGGCTGTAGCTGGGTCTGGCTCTGATGCTGGTCCCTTGCACTGAGGAAGGGCAGGAGTGTTTCCAGTTTTCAGGTGTTTTCTTGGCAGCCAGGAAACCTGTGCTTCCCGGGAGTGGTGTTCCCTGGAGGAAGGCTTACTTCTACAGCATGTTGCTCTCCTGACAGTGTGGAATCACTGAGCCAGGCTTGGCATCTCAGGCTGTGTTTAATGTCCAGCTTCCTCTCTGGGTCTAGTGAAGGGGCCAGAGCCCTTTCTGGATCTCCTGGGCATGGGACACCTCATTTTCACCCACTTGGAATATAAAATTACAACTGTAGATGAACTTTATTTATTCTGTCTGTGCAAGGTATCTGTATTCATGAAGCTCCTTGGCTCCCAGCACTAGGAGCAGTAACTTGCCCTTTAAAATAATAATGATCTCAAGCAAACCATGCAAACTCCCTACAGAGACAAAATTTGTCATTGCTTTGCTTTTGGCTTTGCAAATATCTCGTGTTTCTCGTCCTAAAGTGTATCCTGCTGCACTGAGGGGTGCGGGGATGAGGTCCCAGGGCAGGCAGGTCTGGTGTGGGCACAGAGGTGCCTGGAGCACAGTGCTGGGACAGTGGGAGACAGGAGCAGCTGCTGAGAGGCTCTATAAATGCCCCCCCCCAAATGGTGGTACAAGAGCAGACGGGTGAGTTTTTGGCTGCTCAGGACACCTCGAGGTGCAGCCATCCCTTGGGTGATGAGCAGAGACCAGCATCCAAGAGACGGAGAATTGCTTTATTCCTCACTCCTTCGGCAGATGCCAAACCCAGGCCCCCAGCAAAGCCTTCGTGAACCTCCTGACCTTCACCTGAAGTGCCCAGCGCTGCTGGAAAGCAGTAGGGAAGCACAGGCAGTGTCTCTGCTCGCCAAAATCCCTCCAAGGTGCGTGCAATCGGTGCTGTTCTGGACGCTGCCGGGGTTATTTCTCTGCAGGCGATGCCGGGGCGGCCGCGGACCTGTCCGGAGGCCGGGCAGCCCGCGGGATGCGGGGTGTCCGTGTGCGGGATGCTGCGGTGCCGGGGGTGCCCCGGAGCCGCGGGAGAGGGCGCTGCGGGCCCGCGCTGCCGCAGCGCTGCAGGGCTGGTCTCACAGCCACAGCCAGGGAACCTCCGAGCGCGGGGATCCCCCTTGGAGGGGAAACGGGGCTGGAAACTTCACCCCAAACAGGCCGAACAGGGGAGGGACAGACCGTCACCGTTCGCCTCTGAGAAACAAGGAGCCTGCCAATTAGGTTGTGTGTAGTGCGGGGGTCTCTTTACCTAGAACGTAGTTTTAGGGGATTAATGTGCTTTCGAGTTCAGCTGCTGCTCACCGGAAAGGATGGTGTGTTTTGATTCATACCATCAGATGCCATTTCCCTCTTCTTGTTCTGTTTTGGTTGTGCCCGCAAAATATTCAATCCTGAAGGCTGTCACTAGAAAGAGACGTTAGAAATGGTCCAAATCTACATCAGAAAAGGTGTATCATGTCACAGGCATTCGGTCTTTTCGCATTTCCATGGAAACTTGCTAGTACGGACTTCGGTGTTGTCAGGCAGAGCAGCCTGGCCCTCCAGCCTGGCAGGATCGAGTGGATTGTCTCTAAGAGCAGATGCTGGCACCAGCACACCGAAATGTGCCTTGGTCTCATCAAGTTTGGAAAGACCAGATAGTCTTTCTAAAGGACCAGTGGTCCTTTAGAGTAACACCACTTGATATATCGCATCAGAAACAACAGCTGGGACAAACATTTGACTCCCAACTGCCCCTTCTCACCCTACCCTTCCGTCTCCCTGTGCCCCCTCCGGTCCTGCAGGGAACACCGCACGCCACGGGCTGCAGTTTTTAATCTCCTGGGGAGTGGCAGGGGTGGAGAGCACATCTTGTGGCGGTTGACAGGCTTTTTGTTCTGCGCCAGTCCTTTTATTAACCCCCTGCTAGATCATTCCCTGTCTGTGCTGAGCTGCCCCCGCTGCGTTCGTGATGAGAGTGTTTGTAGCAGCAGGGCTGCCGTGGGAGATTAGGGGATCCCGCGGCCCGAGCGGGCCGGGCGCTGTGAGCACTCGGGGCTGCCGCAGCCTCGCCTCCATCTGCCCCCGCCGCCGGCACAGACACCTCGTATTAACCCCGCGGCGACAGCAGTGGCCCGGCTGATCCCCCGCGGCCATCCCGCACCTCCCGTGTCCCCGGGATGGGGTGGTGGGCAGGCTGCCGGCGGTCCAGCCTGTTGCAAATGGATAGGGATGGGAAGAAGGTGAAGGCAAGAGCATCATCTGCCACCCCTCAGCACTCTGCCACCCCTCAGCACTCTGCCATCCCTCAGCTTCCCCCAGCCCTTTTACCTATTGTACATCTAAGCAAAAGCAAGTGTTTCCCCTCAATAATCTTGTCCAGTTCTCCTTCTGTATTTAGGGCCTCAGTTCTGTAAAACATTTATCCCAGACCTGTGACTGCAGAATTTATGGGAGCAATTGAAATCTTTCTGGGCAGTTGTTTCCTTTTCCTTTTGGATCAGACTGCTGGTAGCCGTTGATTATTCAGACAAATTAATTTGGGATGTACACGCAAGTCCTAATTAGCTGCAATTATTCACTTATTTTCCCCCTGCTTCCCTCCTACGTCGCCAGAAAGGAAGAAAATATCACCCTAACACAATGTGCCCTGCAACAATTATCCCCCAGGCCAGTCCTGAACCTCTCAATCTGCGATCAATACCTTCATCTGTCAGCCACGATTAATTAAACGCAATCCCACTTTCAGGGCTTTGATTCATATCACCCCAGAACAGCTTACTGGGTATTATAATCCAGGCGTGATTCTAATACTGTGCTCAAGTGCAAGGGAGGGGCTGCCTGAGACATCAACCCCCAGTTTCATTACAAGCCAAGCAATAGTGGGGCTCTTTGTGATGTGAATGATGAGTAGGTGGGACTGTGTTCTCCTTTAGAGCCCAGCTGCTTCCCAGGGGAATAAATGCTGCTGGAATCAGACTGGGGCAAGGCTGCTGCTCTGGGTGAGGAAGGAAAGCTGAGTTAGGCCCAGCACAATGGTTTTGTGGTCTGTGCCATCTGTGTGGGTGTGTTATGTCCTACAGAGGCTTCTTTTATTGGCCAGTAGTTGCAATTTTGGAATTTGATATGTTTCTGAACGGGAATTCGTTATCCAAAGGCTGTTCTGAGCTTCCTGAGGCTGGTCTGTGGTGGTCCAAGCCAGAGCTCCAGAGATGTGTAACAAAGCTCTTAAAGAACAATAAAATTGTTTTACTTGAGATTCTTCTGATGCTTTTAATAACCCTTTATTCTCACATGGAGTGGTAAAAGCAAAGAGGGGTGTAGGGCCAAACCACACATTGGCAAAGCAGGGACTGGATTTCAGATTCATGGCTCCCTCTCCTCTCTGCTGTCTCCCTCAGACAGGAAAGGAGGTCAGATCTAAAAGGGGTGATTTGAATCTGTTCCAGTTCTTAAACCTGGGAGCCCGTTCTCTTTTTGCTGATGCAGGCCGTGTGTCTCAGCCAGCATCCTTTCCCAGGATTGCTGCCTTCACATTCCTTTTTAACTCTGATTCACAGTCAGGAGTCTCCTTCCCAGATGCCTGTTCCTTGCACCTTCACCCTCAGGACTTCAAAAGCCTCAGATCCAGCCTCCAGGAGTCTGAGGGCAGCTGCTGTTATCCGCAGAGGGCAGGCAGCTCAGCAAATCTTCGGCGATAAGGGAGAATGATTTCCAACTTCAAGCCACCTGAAATAAAGTGGAGCTGATGATGTTGCAGGGAGTCGTGACCTCAGGACTGGGAACAGCAAATCTAGCTATGTTTGAGCTCTCCAGCAGCCCTCAGTGTCCAATTTCATCACTGCAACTATCTGGGGGTTTCCAGGACATCTTCCAAGTGATAGATGTGTTTTGTTTTCTGCCCTTGCAGGACAAATGGCTTTGGAGCCGTAATCAAAGGGGAATGGGCAAGTGCTGGAGGTCAGCTCGGGATTTGTGCTGGGTCTGCTGGAGGAGAGCCTGGTGTTTGCACAGCACAGGCAGGAGCCTGTTCCCAGGTTGGAAATGTTACTCTTGGCCTTCCCAGCAAAATTTACACCTTGATTTTACATAAGGGAGGGAGGGAGAGATGGAAAACCTTCCACTCTGCGTGTCCAGGTCCAGCAGGGCTGGAGCCCAGAGCTGTGGCCGCGTTGCGTGAGGGAGCTGCAGAGCTCACCACAGCCTTCAGTGGCTGCCTCCATTTGGGAGTTCATTCCAGTTCAGTGAGGCAAAGGATACTTCCATGCCTGCTGTCCACACAGGGTTCTACTGTTTGAGCTGTCCCACTGTGCCTGTTGCGTCCAGGAATGATTAAAGCTGGAACGTTTGCTTGGCAAATTTTGTAGGTTCAATACGAGGTTCAGTTAGGGAAGAGATATGAGAACACGCAGTGTGCTTGGAGCTGAGTCTGCCCCTCTGACAGACCTCACTGAGAATTCATAGTGGCTTTGCAGGGAGGAAAAAACACGATGCGAAACTTGGAAAATAAATAATTAGTTGGATTTTGCTGCCTGGTTGTTTCTAGAGCCTCATTCTCGCCTTTTGCTGAGCATCAGAATGGTACCCAGGCTGTTGCTTTATCTGCAATTTAAGCTTCAGCTTGTAAAGAGCAAAATCTCTGTGATCAGAATGATTTTAGGCGTATGCAAGCCAAAAAAATGCCAATTTCCCTGCTACCCACCTAAGAAAATGGAGTGGTGGGTTCGTAATAGAACAATAAACCACAGTGCCTTTGTGGGTGCAAACTGTTAGCCTGGGGTTCCCTGCGAGACAGAGGAACAAAGGCCGCTTTGCTTTCATCAGCCACTTAAGCAGCACAGACCCCCCCGCTGCCCTCCTGGGGTGAAAGACTCTGCTGGTGAGTCTTTATTGCCAGGAGAAAATGAAAATTATACGCAAAATACAGACGAGAAAATTCGCATCTCTGCGTTTGAGTGCTGTGCTGGCTATGACATCACTGGGAGCCAATCAGCAAGCTCCCTTTGTGTCTGGCTTTCTAATAAAAGCCACTTCATCAGAGTAATTTGCAATAATAATTTATTCACCTTCTAGGAACAGCACCACCTGACTCCCTGCCCAGGCAGGGAGAGCGAGCGCGCAAAGGTCTGGAGCCCCAGATGTGGCTGTGCCCTGGTCTAGTGCAGCTCCAGCTCTTGGAGTTGCCTTCAAGTTGCAGATAATGGAAGTGACCACTTGTGTTCAGTAATTACCCCACGGCTGAGCACACTCAGAGGTGCTCAGTGCTGCAGACACCCAGAGCAGAGGATGGGCCCCAGCAGGAAAACAGGCTCTGGTAGGAAGTGTGGCGCTGGGGCCACATCATGGGGCTCTGCCAGCCTGGGCAGGCTGGGAGCGCTCCCCTTGCTCCACAGGGTGTACAGGGACAAGGGGCTGCTTTGCATGGACACCGGGAGCAATTTGGCCTCTTGAATTTGGGGTTTGCCTGAGTGAGGTGCGGGGCAGCCTGTGCTGGAGGCACAGAGAGAAAGCAAGGAACCGCAGTGGTGTGTGCAGTTCAGTTCCCTGTTGCTGCAGGGAGGATCTGAACACATGGGAGTGTCATGGGAATGGCCTCCAGCAGTTATGTCCCTCGGTGCAGCTCAGAGGAGCCTCCTTTGCAGGCTGGGATTGCTCCAAGCTCTTCTGTGGTGTCAGACGTGGCCTCCATAGCTCTACAATGAGCACAGGCCGCACTAAAAAGAGCAGCAGTTTGTGGGATCTCTCTCTGATTCCCAGGAAATGTTTCTTTAAGCGAGGTCACGCAGCTCTCCGGGGCTGAGTAAGCCTGTTGTGCAGGAGATGTGGGCGCTGCTTGTCCCACGTGTCTCTAGTAGGAGCTTCACCATGCCAGTGTGTTGTGTGGGAGGCTCCCCCAGGGCTGTGTGTAACTGGTTGTGAAGAGCACATAGGATGTATATTTTGGTGGTGTGAATTCCCCTGATCAGGCTCTGCACACACAGTGCTGGATTTGGAAGGAGTGCACAGAGGCACTAAACAGAAATCAGGAAGAAAACCAAAGTGAGAGAGCGATGCCACCCCGAATGGTTTGGTTTATTTCACAGTGAGAGAAAGCAGCAGAGTTGGGAACAGCAGACAGGTGTCCTGAGTCAGCCCCAGGCAGACACACCAATACAACCAGCAGCACACGGATGATGGAGATCTCAGCTGAAGATGCAGCCAGGTAAAAACCCAACAGTTGTTTGGTGGCAGAGTGAGGGGGTGTTCTCACAGCACCCCTTCTCTCTGGCTGAGCTGTCAGCGTTCTGTCCACACAGTCTTTGGAGATTCTGAAATTAAAAACCCACTTGAATCCAAATAATTCAACCAGTGGAGTTAACATGCTCTGTAACTCCTGCTGTGAGTGCATACAAGCAGGCTCTGTGTCAGGGCTTTCTCTGGAAGTTACCCTCATCCTGTGTGCCTGATCCATTGATCCTGGGGAGCAGGTGGTGATGAATAACCCACCTCTCCGCTGTTCCCTGGGGAAGTGTTTAGCCAGCAGTCCTTACTGTGCTTATGAGGTCTGTTTTGATTCACCTTGGAGGAGCTGCTTGAGGAGGTACAGCCTTGTCAGCTTCTTGGGAGGCTCCCAAAGACCATTCCTTGTTCCCAAATGGCTTTTGGGGTGCTAGGAGGTACGAGGAGCCACAGGCAGTGTGAAGGAATGTTCAGGGTGAATATGTACTCCCCAGGTAAATCTAGATATGCTTCCTTGGATGTGATAGCCAGCCTGAGGGGCCTAAGTGTCTTCAGTAAGAGTGGGGGGCTTGGCCCCTTTTTGAATCCAGGCTTTCCAGTCCCTCAGTGGGGTGGAGATGTTTCCTTGGATGTCTCCCAACCAGGAGACTCTGGCTGCAGCCCACCCATGGGTACCACAGGCTGGCGGTGAGGTGTGTCCCTGCTGATGATCCCTGAGAGACCCTCCCACCGGCCCAGATCAGCACTGTGACAAGCAGTCACACTGATTTGGTGGTTCCAGGGTCCCTCCAGCTGCAAGGCAGCCCTAGCACCTACCCCCATACTGTAAAGCACTGGGAGCTTTGGGAAGTGTTTTACTGTTAGGATTTTACCCATTTATTTTGTTAGGCTGAAGCACAGCAGAGATAACTGGGGCAGGGGGGACTGTGGTGCTGCCCCCAGCCTGTGTCTGTAGGACCCTTTTAAGTCTTGTTTATTGATTTACTTTGGAACTACATCCTTGGCTCAAATGAATGCAATCAGAGGTGGCAGAACTCCAGAGCAGAAGAGTTTATAACATATTTTCTAGGAATTGCTTGTCATATCTGAAGGGAAAATGGAAGGGTAACATAAACACACACAAAGCCTGGGGATAATGGCTATTACTGTGTGGAGACAGTGGTCGCAGAGCCCAGAGTGATCTGATGAAGTCGTGTAGTGGGAATTTGGACTAAACTGTGTTTTGCAGACTGGATTTCCTCGTAAATGGAGCTGCATATAAAAACCTCTGAATTGCTGGAACAAGTAAGCAGCACCCTGCAGGGACCAGGCCACCTTGTCCTGACTAACTCTGCATTTCACAGAGCCTGGCCTTGGGATAACCTCTGCCACTCACCCCTGGGCCCAGCTCACTGAACTCTGCCTCTGGGGCTTGTGCCAGAGAGAGAAGTTAAGGCTGCTCAGCCCATCCCAGCAACACCCCAGGGCTGTATAATATCCTGCTGCCAACAGGGCACAACTTCAAACCTTTAAACCCCAAAGCAGTTTGCCTTTGTTGTGCACTCTCAAACAGAAAAAAACCAATGTTTAGACCACTTACCTAAGGGTTAAGTGCCTCACCTGCTCTTCTCCACTGACTTGGCCAGGCATTTCCAGGTTGTAAGACATCTGGCTCATTATTAGCCTCAGATTAGGCAGCAGCAAAGTTGCTTAAACCTGGTTCAAGTGCCAGAATGGGTCCCTTTAATGCAGCCCCTTTTTT
Organism: Lophotriccus pileatus; assembly: GCA_035583135.1. NCBI lineage: Eukaryota > Metazoa > Chordata > Aves > Passeriformes > Tyrannidae > Lophotriccus > Lophotriccus pileatus. The sequence goes on from JAWWES010000018.1 coordinate 18,203,993, forward strand.
TTTGTACCATTGTTCCACTTGTCCGTTCCCAGCCCCTCTTCCCCTCACTCTGCCTGGGGCTTGCTAAGAGACTCTCTGCCTAGAAATGGATCCTCTTTTTTTCCAGGCTCTCTTTGTTGTCTCCAGCTCTCAGGGTGACTGCCAAACACCTGCAACCCCCCCCATCCCTCTGCAAATTGCCTGAATCCCTCCCTAACAAATGAGGGGCCGTTCCCTGAGTGCTGCTTTCTGCTTCCCAGCCAGCTCCAGGTAATGGGGAGCTCAGGCTGTGGTGTTTGGCCAGCTGGCTCTGAAAGCTGGGGTCAACTGGGGCCTTCAGGGTGCCACTGCTCCTGCCCCTGCAGTCACAAACACGAGCTCTGGCTCTTCCAGCGCCTGGGAAGCAGCTGAGTAACGCTGGGTAGGCTCAGCCTCCCACACAACTCCCTGCCAGCTACAGCTGTGGGGTTGTCTTTTCCAGTCTGCGGCTACCAACAAGGTGTTTTGGTCTCTCTCTGGGTTTGGCAGTGACAAGGCTACCTGTTGGTGTGGGGATGTTATTCCCCTCTGCTCACCGAGCAGGACAGGGTTTCCCCTGCCTTGATCTGCCTGTCCTGCTTGACAATCCTCAAGTACTGTCAGCTGCTTCACCTGCTCCATCCTTGGCCATTTGCCCAGCCCTCCTCTTTTCCTCCTCTGCATTCCCTCTCGGGGTGACCTTATTTACAAATTTTGCATATTTAATCTCCTGCTGATGACTCACAGAGCAATCACTTTCCTCCTAGCCCGTCCTGCACTGTCCAAATTAATTCACAGACTGCTTTCTGACAGCCCTTCATGGACACCCACCTACTGCCTTCAGCTCAGGAGTTTTAAATCTCCTTGTGCTTGCTCTTCCCTGCTCCTTTCTTGGTGTCTCTCATCCACTCACCCCCTCCATCCTCTTTGACTTGACCTGTCTCTAAATACCCATATCTGGGCTCTGCTGAAAACTAGATGGTTCTGCCCAAAGGTTATCTCTGAAATCCAGCTCCTCCTCCCTGTGTTCCTAGATGAAATCCCGTTGGGATGCCCAGGTTTTCAGAGCAATCAGGTTTCTGCCACACTTATCAGTCCTGTGCAGAGCACCTCACACCTTATCATCGGGATTTTCCTGGAGCCTCTGGCAGTGCAGTGTTCCAGGGTTGTGCAGAGCCTGTCTCACGGATCCTGTCACCATCTCGCCCACACAAGCCCTGGAGTGCCTGTGCCTTCTGCAGACAGCCTGTTCTCCAGACCCTGCTCCATCCAACCAGCAGCTGCATTATCCACTGCGGAGTGCCCCAGTTGTCCTGCCAGCAGTGCCAGTTCCAACGTGCCACTGTGTTTCTCTCCCAGGTTACTCCCTCTGCAGCGGAGGAGCAACCTGGAAACACTAACAAAGCCTTTCCTCCTTCTTCTAGACCCCCCCTAAAAACTACTGGGCTACACTGCCTGCCCACAGCAGCTGCTCCCTGGTGTCTGCCTTCGTGCCTGTCTGTGCTCCTTCACCTGCACAGGGCACTGTACAGTCCCTTTGTGTCCCCTGAGCATGTCCTTGGGATGTGCACACCCTTCCAAGCTGGGCTGTCCTTCTGTGCCATCCCTCCAGCTTGCTCAGCAAAAGGACACCCTCACAGAGCCCATAAGGAGGGAGGAAAGTGTAATCGTTGAAAGCTTCAATGATTAAATCTGGTCATTTTGGTTTTGGGAGCAGCAAACACGAGACTGGTTTCAGGGCTTGCAAATCTGCCAATTCCCAGGCACATTGTTGTGTTGCCTCTGTCAAACACAGCAACTCTGGCTCTCCTCCCACAGATTATCCGGGCATGCAAATGACCTCAGACAGATACACTGTCATTTTCTCATGCTGTGATTTTACTTACACCCCCCTGTGGTACATGACAATAAAATTACCCCTCTCATTCCTTTCCCACAGACAATCTTGCAGCATGTCAGTCAGTGTTACGTGAGCAGCCCTCCATCCATTCCTCCTGGGACCTGGGGGGTGATTTGGGAAGGATCTGCTGTGCTGTCACTCACCTCTGTTTGCCTTTAGGAGGAGGATTCTGGGTTCCATGCTGTTTCCTCTTGTGCCTGCACGACTCTTTGATCACAATTTGAGTCTCAGGCCTTCAGAATCACATCTACTCTGTAAGGTTTGCCTGTAATCCTGGTGGTATGTTTCCTGACAAGCTCTGGACCCTACTTGCTCCCAGCTCTTGATTAACTTGTGATATTTTCTGATGGACTCCATGATTCTGCTGTTGCCACAGACTTCCTGTTTCTTACCTGGATTTAAGTGCTGTTTGGGTCTGAAATGCCTCTCACCTTCTCTGTCGCTGTCATCTGATCCTCCACAGTTTTACTTTAGGATTTCAGTACTGAATCCATGTCTCTCTCTCATTTTTGTCCCCACAACATACAACCAGACCTGCACCAGTAATTTGTGTGCAGAGCCTGGACCAGCCTGCAGCGCTCACCAGCATTTGGCAACAAGGTCGCTGTCTGGAAAACACAGGCAACAAAGCTCTGATGGGCCAGCAAGGTCCATGTGCTTTCTCATCTTCCTCCCCAAAAGACAGCAGACATACCCTGAAGTGTACACTCTGGGGCTGAGTGGGAGTTGCTCAAGCCAGGATCAGAAATGCTTCCATGCAGGAAGGTTTGCAGTCAAACATTTCTCCTCTTCCCTCTTGTTGCACAGTGTGCGCTTCCAGGAGCAGGAGGTCAGAGTTGGCTGCCAGGTGCAAGCCAATGGCCACATTGTACTTCCCAGGCTGGACCCTAATGGTGAGACAACACCTGCCAGTGGGGTATGGAACTGCTCCAGGAATCCCTGTCTGCAGGAAAACCATGTGTCCTGCAAGTGATGGGAGGAGGGAGTGGTTATGGACAGCTGTTCCTGAGCATTTCGGTGTGTTTGGTCAATGTGTCAGTTCAGCCTTGAGGAGGGACTTATGGGGGGGAAAAAAAAAAAAAAGGAGTAGGACAGTGCAGTGGAATTTCCAGTCCTTGGGCAGTGGTGACTTCTGTAGACACAGAGAGCTTTCAGTGGGTTCCAATCATAAAGTCATAGAATGGGTTGGGTTGGGAGGGACCTTAAAGCTCATCCAGTTCCACCCCTGCCATGGGCAGGGACACCTTCCACTAGACCAAGTTGCTCCAAGACCCATCCAACCTGGCCTTGGACACTTCCAGGGATGGGGCAGCCACAGCTTCTCTGGCCAACCTGGGCCAGGGCCTCTCCACCCTCACAGCCAACAATTCCTTCCCAATATCCCATCTAACCCTGCCCTCTGGCAGTGGGAAGCCATTCCCCCTTGGCCTGTCCATCCATCCCTTGTCCAAAGTCCCTCTCCAGCTCTCCTGGAGGCCCTTTAGGCACTGGAAGGAGCTCTCAGATCTCCCTGGAGCTTCTCTTCTCCAGCTGAACACTCCCAGCTCTCCCAGCCTGGCTCCAGAGCAGAGGGGTTACAGCCCTCTGATCATCTTGGTGCCTCCTCTGGACTCACTCCAGCAGCTCCACATCCTTCTGCTGTTGGACTCTGCTGAAGGCAGCTCTGCAGATGGAGTCTCACCTGAGAGGGGCAGAATCCCCTCCCTTGACTTGCTGGTGCAAAAAATGCCCTGTACAGAGGCCACATCTAGATCAGGTAACTTTTTAGAGGTCTGAAAGGTCTGAGCATCCAGGGATACCCTCTGGAGAGAGGGAAGGGAGTGCACCTGTGACAACTGAGGAAGACAGATTGTCCAAGGCATAGAGGAGTGTCCAGCTGTGGGAAAAGCTCCCAGAGCAGGACACAGCTCCCGCCTTTCCCTGCCTGCCCCAGAGAAGGGATCGTGCAGGTGTGTTTTCCACCTGGGTGCACAGAGCCCGTGTGAGTGCTCAGAGTTCCACTCCCTTCCTGCCTCTCCTGCTTGTGGCAGCGAGGGAAAAGCACTGAGGGGGCAGTGCACCAAGCTTGCCCTGAAAGCAGGGACTGAATCAGGCTGCAGAGAGAAATGGCTTCCATTTTTCTGCACTAGTTTTCGTGTTTGATAATATCAGAATGGTCAGACGTTCCTGGAAATTTAATGACCAATTGTGAGGAGGGACCTTGGCTTCACCTTCCAGGCTTGCAGGAGCTGCCAGACTCATCCCTGGCACGTGCAGCAGCACTGATGTTACCTGGAAAAGTTTTCCTAGATGCTTCTCCTCCTGCCTGAATTCTGGGCAAACAGGCTTCACAAATCCCTGTTCGTACAGGCAGAAAACATCATTACTGCATTCAGTTATAAACCCAAACTTAAAAATTAATTGGGGCGGGTATTAAATTAAGCAGGTTTTGCTTAAGTAAATATTTTCCGTTTTGGAGCCTAATCTATTCACTTAATAATCTAAAGCAATTTTTTAAAAATTTATTTTTGGCTTGCAAAAAAAATAATAATGTCTGTTCCATTAGGAGCTGCCACTGGCTTAGGAGGATTTCACTCCCATTTTATGTTGGTTCAAAGAAAATATATTCTTGCAATAGATTTAATGATTCTTAGCTAACATTTTCTTCCCAGCTGCAGTTGGACTGTAATAAAAAAACCTTTGGCTTTTGTTAGATTTGCACATTCTTGGCTGCCAATAATGATTAATCTTGCCCCCTACAAGATCATCTTATTACTTGGGTTTGACTTGGGAACTGCCGTTCCCTCTGGAGCTTGGTCAGGGCTTTCTCCCGGAGCAGCTCTGGAGCAGCGCAGGTGTGACCTGCAGAGCCTCCCTTGGCCGTCTGTCTCTGCCCCTTAATTGCTGAGCTGTGGCACTCTTCTGCACAGCAGTGCTATTTTGGGGATGACAGAGAATTAATTGCAAGAATTCCGGAATACTTCCATGCGTGGAAGGGCCCTGGGAGTCCCAGCAGGGAGGATTGTCTAGACAGACCCCTCGGTGAGGAGATGTGGGGGGTGAGGGCAGCTCCCACCCCTCCCTGACCTTGGGCAAGCAGAGGGGGCACTGACCCTCCCCCAAAACCAGCCACTGCCACCTCTCAGCTCTGCTGAGAAGCCCTTTCCCACAGCTCTCGAGGGCACAGACCATGTCCAGCCCTCCTGTGGATCAGGGATGGATGGGGATGCCCCTGCAAGGTGTGGGAGGAGGCTGGGGGTGTAGGGCTGCTCAGGGTACATGTCTGTGTCCCAGCAGATGACTTTGGGACATTGCCAAACACATGGGACTGGAGCTGCATGCTGGGACAGTGTGTGGGTTAATTCCTGGCCATTTGGGCTGTGTTTTAATGATTCACAGCAATAAACCCCCTGGGAATGGGAAGGGAAGAGATGCTCAGCTGACTTAGAGAGCCCTGTGCCTTTAGCAGGGCACATGGGCTGACCAGTTTGTCACATGAGGAGTGAGGGAATTTGTGGCAGATGAATTTGCTGAGCTGTCCCTCTGCCTTTGCCCGTGGGATCTTTGGGCAATCTGCTCACACTGGAGATGTTGCATGGAGGAATCTCTTCCCCCTGCCTGTGCTCTGATGGGTGGCTGGTTGAGAAGTGATCTACAGTACCAAGAATTAAAATTGAAGTGGGAAATGCTGCTCACTCACCTAGGACTGCACCTAGTCCAAATTGTGCCTTCCTCAGTGGGTTTCTTAAGGCTAAGGGAGCACTGGGGTATCCCTGTGGTTTGATGCTGCTCTGCAAGGACTGGGGTCTGAAGGTCCCTGTCACGGCCTGAGCCACATGGGGTCAAGCAAAAATATCCTCAAAGGTCAGGTCAAGCTCATCAAGTCGTTTTCAGCCAAGGAAACCCACCTAGCACACTTGTGGGATTACAGCTTCAGTCCTTCTTTATTTTAAAACAAAATGGCTCAAGTTTTCATTCTGCAGTCTCTCACTCAGAAATTTAGCTGGCTGACATGTCTGTAACTGCACAAAAGCTTCTGAAAACAAAACCCCAATTTTCTTTGGGGTTGGCTCTGAAAAATGTGTTTAGATTTGTTTTTACTTCAGCAAAGTAACCTGATGATCTTTTGTTATGGCTTGTCCTGACAATTTCTGTTTTATTTCTTTTAGCTCAGTCTGTGAGAGGTCCTGCAGATGCCTCTGACATTCCAGCTGGTTGGGAAGTTTGCCTTTGCTGGGAGACCCCTCCATCCTTTTCCTGGTCAGGAAAAGGACACAGTTGGGCCCTGGAAGACCGACTGGGTGGAAAGTGAAGGCAGGACTGAAGTTCTTCTGTATTAGGGAATAAATGTGGATGAACATCCCTTGCCCCTTGCTGATGGAGCTCTGTGGTGTCCCTGCTTGCCTCTGGACACCAGATGGGTGAGTTTAACCACTTTCATTTTTGTTTAGAATCTTTGTACCTGTATTCATAGAATCATGGAATGGTTTGGGTTGGGAGGGACCTTATGGTCAGTTCAGCCATTTCCACCCCCTGCCACGGGCAGGGACACCTTCCACTATCCCAGGTTGCTCCAAGCCCCATCCAACCTGGCCTTGCACACCTCCGGGGATGAGGCAGCCACAGCTTCTCTGGGCAACTGAGTTTGCCCACTTTCTTTTTTTGTGTTTTTAATCATTGTACCTTTCCAACCACCAGGTCAGGGCTGCCACGCTATGTATAGGGAGGATGTTTTCCCTGTCCTTGCTGTTCCAGCTGGCTGTCCATCCCCACATACCCCCTTTGTGCTATTTCTGGGCTCAGAGCACTTATCACCTTCCTGGAGTGGAGGCCTTCTTTTCTCACTGTCCTGCTCAAATATTCAAGTAACAGAATGACCCTTCCAGTGTGAAGGGGACTGATCCAGGGTGTGTTTTGGGTTTAACCCTTCCATGCCTTCCCCCCAAGGAAGCCCCACAGCTCAGGCAGTCACGCTGTGTTTCCAGCCCACGTGCTCCTGGTCAGTTGGGTCACGGGTGTTCCAGCACTGCCCTGTGCATAGGCACTTCAAAGAGCTTTCCATGGACAGGAAACAGGGCAGATTAGAGGCACACTGAGGCTTTTATATTATGCCAGCACTTCGAAATGTTCTTGCTGGCCCTTCTGAGGCCCCGTTTTTAGCCATGTCTACAATGCAGCAGCGGCCTCTGGCACCACACACCGCGGCTGCGAGGGATGAGAGTCACAAGGCACTTCACATGTGTCTGAGAGCCAAGGGGCTCCAGGGAGGGTCAGGGCTGGCTCCTCCAGGACTGCTTCCTCTGCCAGCAGCCTCACCACCCCAGGCACTGCTCAGCAGCCCTAAGTTGGCTGTCCCTTGCCACCTTGCACCCCAGTGACATGCTACGTCCCTCTGGGAGGCAGTGCTGAGGCAGCTGGAGGTCCTGGCGGGCTGGGGGAGTGGGTGGTACTGGGATTTTGCTGCCTCTTCTTTCCTCTCATGCATTTGCAGCCTTTCCAGACATGCATGAGCTCCACTCCCTCCCACAAGAGTGCAGCAAACAGGAGTGGAGTTCTTCCCGAGTTCTTCCCACTGGGAAGAACATGCTCCAGCTGCTGTTCCTCCATGGTTTCTCCCCAGCAATGTAAACAGTTTACAGGGGACTCTGTAAACAGCAGATTTGTTTAGGATATTGTCTGCATTCCCTCCTCTGTGTTTCCTTGTTCAGCAGCACAGGGAATGCTGACCTGCCAGCTGCAGGGCTGGGGCTTGCCTTGTCAGAAGGGACAGTGGTGACAACCCAGAGGAAGGAGTCCTGTACAGTCCTGCATTCCCTGTGAGCCTGGTGGAGTTGAGGGATCATCCACAAGCGCCATGGCTGCATGGAAATGCTTCTGCATTTGTATGTCCAGCAGAGAGGGAAGCTGGCATGGGATGGCATTGCAGGGCGTGGTTGTGAGAGAGCAGAGTCTATGTGAGCAGAAAGCCCCAGGGCACTGGGAGAGGTGAGAACCCTTCAAAGGTGGGATTTTCATCCCAGAAAAGCAGTGTCTGTTTGAAATTTCTCAGGAAGTCATTGACTCCTTGTGGAAGCTAATTGTCCACCCAGGGAAAGGAGGCTGTTTAGCCAACTCATCCCATGGGATTAACACCTGAGGATGTCTGTGCTCCCTTCAGAGCACGAAGGGATCCAGCCAGTGTTCATCAGCACTGGCTCACCGAGGTGAGCTTCCCTCCAACCCCTTCAGCTCTGGAAAGGATCAGAGAGAGCAGAGGGCGATTTCCAGCTGAGCTTCTGCACCTCCCCAGCAGCTCTGCTAGACTGAGCTGTCCTTCCCTCCCAGAAAGCCATGGACCCTCAGTGCACACACTGCACACCAGCAACAGTTGCAGCACTGGGTGAGAGGGGCTGGAAATAGAGGTTGGCATGTCAGAAAGAGGGCCAGAGGTGGGGGAGCAGCAAACAGAAAGGTTCAGAAGCAGTCAGGGGATGTTCCTCAAGTCCCCAGATGTTCAGTGCAGCTGTGGGTGAGTTCAGCCTTCTCTCTGCCAGTGAAACAACAGACCTTATAGAGGAGGGAGCAAAGCCCAAATGTTTCAATACACTTATTGTCTGTTTTTTTCTAGTTTTCTCTTATACTTAAGCCTGAGCAGCTTAAATCTGTGACAGGCCCTTGAGCCGATGCCTCTGTACTCGGACATTCCTCATGGACAGGAGGGATAACTGTTGCAGGCCAGACTGTCAGGAACTGACAGCAGATTGTTTGGCTGTTTGTTTGCCCCCGTTCCCTGCCAACCACAAGTTTGAGGCTTGAATTTAAACATCCTGGATAGAAAGGACAAGATCTCTGAACAACAGCTCCGCTGCGTTGCCAGGGAAGTCTTGGATCCAGGAGACACAAACAGCTCCACAAAGCCAAACATGGGGAGAAGCAACCTGACCCTGTTTTCCACAGCGTTGGCTTCCCAAGTATGTGGCTGCTGGGTGCAGCTCAGAGATGGTCTCCACCTTCCCTGTCAGTGTGAGCATGTGAGGGGCTGGTGACCCACTCTGGCCATGTCCAGAGTCACCATTATTAGGAAGAAAAAGACAGCAAGTTCTTCCTGCTGCCCTCAGAGCCCTGGATGTATGGCAGGGACCCAGCCTGGCCCGGGAACACTTGGGAGGGCTGAATTCTGGGTGTTTCTGGATGCTTTAAATACCATGTAAAACCCTGTTTGCCTTTGGGGGCTGTGGGTAGTTGAGCACTGTCCAGCAGAATCCTGTTGATTTTTCTGGTGAGTTTTAACTGTAAATATTTGAGCAAAAAATTATCTTGTTTTAACCTTAGAGAAATTTAATCTCTCTGTGTATGGGGAAGTCTGGCTTGAGTCACAAGTGGAAATGAGAGTGGTAGTTTCAGATGATTCCCCAGTGGATGTTCATCCACGTTGGCACAGGATGCCCAGCAGGAATGGCAGCTTGTTGATTGGGAAGGACTGAAAGGACACCTGGCATGGCAGGGCAGGATGGAGGTGTGTTGACTGGTCCTGAACAGGAAAGCAGGAGGGCTCCAGGTCATGTTGGATGACCGAGGTGGCAGGTGGAAGGCACAGGGCTGTTAGGAGAGCTGCTAGTTCCCAGATCTTTCTGTTTCATTGCAGAGTCTTCAGTTTGCCTGTAGCTTGGGACCAGTTTTGCTATAAACCCCAAAGTTTAAGCAGATTTTCATCTCTGCTTTAGGTAACATTCCCCTCTGCCCATCTCAGCTCACTGACCTGCATTGTTCCCTCTTGGGAGGACGATGGATGTTACAGGAAGGGCTCAGTTCGCTCCTTGCTTCTCTTGGACTCTCTCTTTTGTCACAGTGAAGAGGAGGGAAGAAGCTGCCTGGGAACCTCTGCCTTCCCTCCACCTCCTGTCTGCCTAGTTCATCCCTGGAACTCTGCTACAGCCTGGAATAGGGATGCCAGACTCCCAGAGGGCAGAGGTGAGTCCAAGGGAAGGAGCGCACATTAACCAAGGAGAGGCTGAGCAGGTGTGTGTCTGTGGAGGGAGACAGCAGCAGTGCCAAAGCAGAAGTGGGAAAAGTAGGAAGAACTGCCTATCCATGGGAAGCTGATGGGCATGAGAAGAGAGCTCCCACGGCCCCCAGACCACCCTGGGCTCAGACCAGGTCAGGACCAGGGTACTGGCAGAGTCTCTGGCATCCTTCAAGCACTGATGTCCCAGCTGAGGAGGAGCTAACAGCTGCCCCCCTTCAGCCCTCAAATGCCTTGAAATCCTGCCTTCCTTTACTATCAGCTCGATCCTTTGAGTGGAAAATCTGGAAGCCTCTCCCCAGATTCCCCTGCTCCAGACACCCCGGCAGGCGGGTCTGTTCCTTTATACCCGGTCCAAAGGGAGCGAGCAAAGGATGTTGTTGGGCTGAGCTGTGCCTGGGATCCCATCACAGAGGGAGCTATTCCTACATGGTCCAGCTCAGCTCAGCTCCCTGTTTCAGGCCTTGGCCTGGCGTGGCTGCTCCGTGTGAGGGACCGGGAGCTCGTCTGTGTGTGCAGGCGCTGGCGTCGGAGCTCCAGCAGGCTCTACCAATTCCCATTTAGGTTTGACCTTTTGCTGGATATTAAAGCCTTGCTGTGGCTCAGTGAGATGAACACTGCAGCAAACACAATTCTTCAAGATGAAATATCTCTCCAGTGGGTAATTCCAGCCTCATTTGAGGGTTGTTATATTTTTTTTTCCCTTTTGCGCTGAATCATTTATTCCTGGTGTCAGGAAGGTGCAGAATGACTTTTCCCACTGGCTTTCAGAGCTTCATTGATTCTTCAACTCCCACTCCTGCAAATCTGCTGGAGCAGCAGCCCTTTGCCTCTCCAATTTTCCCAGGAGGGGAGTGGGGAAGGGGAGGGTCTCAGAACTGAGGGAGCTCTTCAGGGAACCCATCCACAGTCTGGGGGAGATGCCATCATATTTTAAGCTCTGTGTTCCAGGGACAGTGTTCTTTATTTATAGGTTTTTGGCCTTAAAAGCTTTCTCAGCACTCAGCTGTCTGTGTGGGGAGGGGGGGAGCAGGACACATTTTCCTGAGACTGTACAGAGCACCGTGGACCTTTGGCCCGCCCTTCTTTGTGGTTTACTGCTGCAGCTGAACCCCTCTGCTCACGATGGGTATGGATCCAATCCCTTAGTCTGCTCCCAAAATATGTGTAGAGCACAAATCCAATCACTGCCTGGCTGCCAGGCAGCAGTGACTGAAGCCAGGCCTCCTCCTGTCATCATCAATCCCTTTGCAGTCCCGGATCTGAGTTCACACCTCATGTTCTCCAGTGCAGCTCCTTGTCTGCGCTCCTAGGAGACAGGGAAAGGCTCTTCTTCCCGTGGTGGGGGGAGATGGGAGGAGAAGAGGCAGTGAGACCTGGAGAAAACAAGGTCCCAGAGCCCCGTGAGAGCTCTGGAACACAACGCAGGAGGTGCCATCACATCACTCAGCCAGCAGGAGCTGCCGCTGCTGGACACTGTGGTGTGGAGCTGAGGGAGCCAAGTGGGTGTGAAGTGCAGGGCCCTGCTTGACTCCTCTCCAGGAGAGGAGCAAACAGAGCAGGGCTGCTGCCACCTGGATCAGTTCAGCAGGGCTGAATGGATCCGTGTGTCCAGCAGAGCCTGTCACCAGGCGCTCGCTGCCGAGCTCCAGAGCTTTGATTTAAGGAGTCTGCAGCCGTCTGACCCAGCCCACTGAGCTTACACCATCCCCCTGCCAAGCAGCCGTAAATGTTTCTGTTTGTTCTGTACTTGGCCTGGTTTCTCCTGTTTATTATCCTAAACATGCCCAGGATGTGACCCTGCTCCCCCTTCCCAGCACTCCCTCCACTTCCATTTATTTTCTAATGCTTCCCAGGAACCACTGTAACCTAAGTATCATTCCAAGGACAGAAAAATGGAGGGAGGTGGATGTTCACAGAGGTGCTGTGCCTTCCTTAGGATCAGGCACTGGCAGTGTCAGTAGGAAATGCAAAGGGATGCTTCCAGGGAGCTGGGGGCTGGAAAACGATGGAGGGAGCTCAGTGCTGGCAGACGTTAAAGTCGCTCTTTATTGCAGGGCTACACAGGAACAAAAAGGATCAATATTTATTAGTCACAGAAAGCATAATTTTGCATGACAAGCATCGATCAGCGTGTCAGCCCAGACAATGTCATTACATCTTTATGATTTGGTCAACATCCCTGTAGGAATAAGGACACTGTTCCCCTGGACAGAGCCAGGGGATGAAGGCAGAGTTCAGCACAGCGCTGTGGTTAGAGGGGGCAAAGCGGGGACAGCACAGTTCAGCGTCACAGGGTGGGCTCAGGGGCTCTGGTTCTCTGCCTCATCATTCTGTGCCATCAGTTTGTCATGACCACCAGGAGAAATTTCCTATTTTGGAGTCAGGTCCTAATTTTTTAGTCCTTTTTCCCCAGTGAAGTAAGCTGCCTGCCAGCTGGGTCAGGGTGGAAGCTTCCCCTTAAGGTCATAGTGCACAACCAGTTGCTTTAGGGGAGGTTGATCCCCTCCTTTAAGGCAACCCAGCACACGTGGTGAGGATGCCTGTCAGTCCCAGCTCTCCTCCAGGCGTTCTTGGGCCCACAGAATGACTCCAGCCCATCTGCCCAGTGGGCAGGCCTGTCTGGTGTCACCCTGCAGGGCCCAGTGAGGGGAGTGGCTGCTCGGCCAGGCCATGTGGGGAGCCTGGGACCTGGCCAGCTGATGATCCAAGGAGGACAGGGAATGTGGGAAAGGGCTGTGGGCAGTGCCGTGAGGAGAGTGGGGGACAGCTGGGAATGGCAGTGGCATGGAGGAGGCAGAGGAGCCTTCAGTGGGGTGGAGAGTTCGAGAGGATCTGATGGAAGCAAGAAGATGAGGATGGTGGGATTTGTTGCAGTGTTAGAGCTGGACAAAGAAAGAGGCCTCTGGAGCTGCACTGTGGGTAGACAATTGCTGCTCAAACCTCCCCTTGCTGTGGGTTCAGCAGGTCAAATCCTGCCGTTGTGCTTGCCCCAGGAGAGGCACAGGAGCACAAAAATGGACCTGGAAGCAACAGGTCCTGTGGTTTTGCAGAACACCTGAGACAGGACTCTGGGGTCAGAATTCCCAGCAGTGCCATGGACTCCCTCAGGACAAGCCCCAAGCCAACCACAGACAAGGCAGCTGCAGAGCTCAGCTCCCACCTGGGCACCACAATAATCAGCTCAACAAAACCAGCCTGCTCCAGTCACGGGGGGCACGGGGTCTGTTCAGAAAAACCCTGAAAAACTCCTGGGGGGAGCAAGCAGTTCTTCCAGCCTCCAGTACCGTGCTGGATGGTGCAGGAAAACAGGCCCTTGGCTTGGTAAAAACCTCTTGACGGGTTCACAGGCTGGTTGTGAGTCAGTCTGGGTGTTTGCAGATAAAAGGTGTCACCGAGTGAAGATGAGTGGCTCTGCCTGGCTATCTGAGTGATGGATGAGCTGTCGCTCCACACAATCAGAAGGAACCTCCATGTGGATCCTGAAACACAGTTTTTAAGACAGCTGTTCCTGCCTAACCTGACAGGCAGCAAGAGAGGCTGCTGAAGAGGTGGCACAGTCACATTGAGGGGACACAGGTGCCTGCATAACCCACCTGTGTCACAGAGATTTGTGGATCTGGTATCCCTGGCATAGGAGGGTGAGACATCCCTCAAGGCAGGAGCTCAGCACTGCAGCCCATCAGGGTCCAGCATCATGTTGCTCCCCGGGGAGTGTGGGGTGACTGTGCTGGTGTAGGAAATGAGTTTTCAGCCCCACTTGCTCTCTGCCAGTTGGAATGCCCAGAGCAGGCAGCTTTGCCACATGGAATCACAGTGAGAGAACCATTAATTTTGTATTAGGACATAAAAACTGTTTGAGCTGAACAGACCAATAGTCCTTCCAGCCCAGCATCCTGTCTCCATCAGAAGCCGAGCCGGATGCCTTAAAGGAAGGCATAAAAATCCCATAATGCCCATAATTGTGCAATACTTCCCTGTGAGGGGAGATTCCCCCCTGACCCCAGCTGGCAGGCAGCAGGAGAGTCAGGAGCTGCTCTGATTGTCACTGGAGCTGGAGTCACTGCTGATGCTGTTCTTGTGCACATAAATGTCCAATCCTGTGGTGAAACTCTCTAATTCTGGTTGTTATACTGCTTTTTGATGTCCTGGTGAGGAGCTAATTGTGTTCAGGATAGGTCCTGGATGACCTGCCACAGGCTGCTCTTAGGAGAGTGAAGGGGAGCTTTGTTCTCCTAAGCAGTCCCTGCCCCTTTCTGAGCTCTGTAATTAATTTAAAAGTGTCCAAGGCCAGGTTGGACAGGGCTTGGATCAACCTGGTCTAGTGGAAGGTGTCCCTGCCTGTGGCAGGGAGTGAAACGAGATGGTCTTGAAGGTCCCTTCCCACCCAAACGCTTCTGGAATTCTGGGGTTAACTCTCCCTGTGGTCTTACCACACCATGGGGAGGAGCAGCACTGACCATTCCCATGGCTGGCCTGGGTTTTGGCTCAGTGTTGCTCTGCAGGCAGCCAGGCACCAGTGGGGAGTTTCTTTGCCCACAGAATATCTGCAGGATGTTCCTTAGAGTGGGATTGTGGGGCTAATAGGATCTCCTCACAGCTACTTCAGGTGATGGAAGCACTTTTTTGTCTGTCAGTGCCCTGTCAATCCTCTTTTCCTTGGACATCCCAGCCAAACCTCCTGCTGGTAATGCCAGGGGAAGGCTGCTGGGATGCTGAGCAGGTGGTGAGGGACAGAGGCCAGAGCTGTTGGAGACCAGGATGGTGACTCACTGTGATGTTTGGGAGGAGAGCTTGGCACAACTTCAACTCTAACGAGAATTTTCGGTTCGATTTTTGCTAATTAAGTAAAAACTTAGATATTCACCCATGGAAGAAGTCCTGCTCCCAAGTAGCCATCTTTAGGATGGGATACCCACCCCAGAGACCACCTCTTCTCCCCTCCCTGAGCATGGGAGAAGTTAAATCAAGGACTACCCACGAAGGAGTGGCAAAGGTGTGTTTGCCTGCTGGCAAAACAGGGGATGGAGGCAGGAGAGCAGGGCTGGGCATGTAGAACTGGGAGGAGGTGACACAGCCTGGGATAATTGGGCCATTAAATCTCACAAAGGCACCGACACTTGCACGCTGTGCTCAGGGAAACAATCACTTTCCAATAACAATCATACGGATCCACAAGCATTTTTCGCTGATCCAGTGCTTAATCCTGTTGTTCAGACTGCAGATTAAATTGTCCTCAACCCACGTGCAGAGGCCAGGTTTGTTTGCAGAGATGTGCAGGAGGGACTGCAGGGAAACTTTAGCTTGGAAATCCATTTGTAAACGTCTCTCAAATGTCTGCTTTTGTTCCCTGTGCCTCCTCTCTGCCAGCCCTTCCACCTCCAGAAATCCCCATGTGGGATGGGGCCTCTGGTCAAGCCCCCTTTATTCTGCCCAGCTTCTCCCAGCTACAGAGAATGCCAGAACTGCCTGAGAAGGTCACAAAATTGGCTTCAAATCCTCCTAGTTTACAAATGTGGCTTTAACTCTCTTTATTTATTGTAGGTCTGGGGAGGAGGGGTTTCCTCCTTGAGCTATGTTCTCAGAGTCTTCAGCTGTGAGAGCTGAGAATGCCATTTTTGCAGTAACAAAAGTGGAATTTGGCATGCAGGGCCCCAGGGACTGGGGAATGAAGAACACACTCTCTCTTTCTGAAAGCTTTGCAGTAAAGTTGGGTGGTTTTGGGGCTCCCAGGACCTATCCCTGTCTGGACAATATTATTATAGATTTTTAGTTTATCAGCTGTAATCCATGGAGCGTATCAGTCCCCGCTGGATTGTTGGTTGGATGGTGAAGTGAGGCTTGGCCAAGGCTGCTCAGATCCCTCAGCTGGGTTTGTGGTGCTGGGTGGCCCTGCTCCCGTGTTTGGTGACAGGTCCTGTTGGGCACTGCTGCATGCAGGCTGTGACATTGCTGGGTGCTGGCAGGAGTCTGGAGCTCAGGCACTCTGAATCTGGAATTAAAAGCAAAACCAGTCAGAACTTCACCCATGTCTTGTGTTTTTCATGCAGCTCTTTCTCAGCTGGGTGAGGACATGGAAGGGCAGTAAAATGCTTTCTCAATCCCACGTCTGGCCAGGCAGGGGATTGCATAATGCTGCAGATGTTCCAGCTGTGCTGCTCAAGTGCTGGGTGTTGCTTCTGGCTTGGTTTACTCTGGGCTTTGGTAGGAAAATGACTTACAAGCGTTGGCTGGCACAGTCACAGAGGTCCTGACAGCAGGACAGGAGTGTGACCTGGCAGGAAGGGTTGGATTGGGACAGGCAGGGACAGACTGTGACATGGGAGCTGTGGGACACTGTGCCCAGGGCTGGGGATGGTGCCTGGCTGGAGGTTCCTTGGTGCAAGGTGAGCTGAAGTTTGTGACTCCCAGTAACTCATTCCCTCCCTGGGGCCATCCAAGCTCCATTATGACTATCTAGAGATGCCTGGGGTATATTTGTTTTCCTCTTCTTTCCCTTTGATACCTATTCCCTTATTGTGGGAGACTCCTGCAGCTCGAGGTTGTCCTTCCCTGCCTGGGCTGGGCCAGGGCTGCCCAGTGAGCAGGTATTAATGGCAGGGGAGGTCAGGGCCTGTGATAACTCAGCCTGGCAGCCCCAGCAGCACCGAGGTGATGGAATAGTCTTTGGAGACCAAAAGAGCTTCAGTCAGCACTTCTGTGTGAAAGGGGTCGTGAAAGGAGGGAAGAAAAGTTACTGTACGTAGGTCTGAAAACTGGAAGAGGGGCTGGAAATTGAGACATAAGGAGGGAAGGCAGTTGAAGAAGCAGGTTCAGGTGATGCCATCCCTGCAGTCAGTGCTGGGGTTAGTAAATCTGGACTTCATCCTGCTCTTCCTACTGATGAAACTCCTGCTGGTGTGTGACGGTGTTAGAGTAGTGCCTTGGTAAAAAGTGGGAGAAGGGGAGCCCCAAACCTTGCTATGACATGCACACAGCCCTGCCAAGGAGCCCCTTAGGAGGGAGGGGTTGCTGGGCAGTGCTGATGGCACTGTCACTGCCTTGTGCCACCTTCCTGGCCTCAGAGCTCATCCCTGCAGCTGCAGTGCCCCAGATCCCGGGATACAGGGTTCTTTGGGAGGGTGTGACTGGGCAGACCTTGCTACCAACTGTGTGGTTTCATTGTAACAAAGAACTGAGGAAGGGAAATGATTTTCCCTCTGCCAAGGATTTGTACACATCCCTCCCACCCAGCCCATCCCACCACTCCGCTGAGCCCCAGGCAGAGTTCTGAGGGCTGGTTGTGGCTCAGTTTCCTGCTGCTTCAGATGCTGCCCTTGAGCAGGGAGTTGGGCTTTGTGTTCCCTGAGTGCAGAGCTGAGACTCTGGCTGGAGCACAGCGTGGAGCAGGTTCTGTGTGACATCGTGACTGCACAAACCTCCTTCTTTGTCCTTTCAGTGGTGGTGATGTCCCAGTGCCACCCTGTTCCCTGCAGATGGTTTTCATCCCCCTCCCATTAAGCTGAGCCACATCCTGGGACCCAGATCTGTGAACCAGATCAGCTGCTCCTGCTGCAACACACAGTGGGGGTGTTGCAAAATGCTTATTTCCTTATGTCTGATCAGCCTGAAATTATTCCAGGGCCCTTTAGGGATGGGAAGCACCTTTGGGTTGTGAGCAGGGCTGTTGCTCATCCCTGTTTCTGATATTTTTGTATCCCCTACACACTGATGAGAGGGATCTCAGCTCACTGTCTTACATCACCTGCAGCCCAGCCCTGGATCCCAGCTGAGAGGGGTTTGGTGTGGGGCTGGCAGGGTGGAAGCCAGGACTGGCAGCTGGGCCAGGGAACCACTTCAGGCATCACACTGGCCTTGGCCCCAGTCAAATATCTTCTGCCACTGATTCTGACGAGTCTTGTGGCATCCCCAAATGAGGCACAGGGGATTGCAGGGCAGTCAGCTTTCATTTAGAGCCTGACCTTGGCATCAGGCTGTTAGCATGGCAAGGAAGAGAGATGAGTTAGCTGGCAGACTGCCTGCGTGTGGCAAGGGGTCTTTAAAGCCTCAAAGGATGCATTAGTTTGATGTCAGAAGCTTTGTCTGTGGCATTCCCTGGAATAAGCATCCTCCCTGTGTGTGTGCACGTGTATGTCCTCCCTGTCTGCATCTCTGCTGCTCCCCCAGCCTGTGTCCGAGGAGCTCGGCTAGGCAGCATGGATAGCTCCAGTGAGACAGATGGAGATGGATCCAGGCCTCTGTGGGGACAGCTGTGTCCCTGACAGTCCCCTCTGGTCATGCACCTGTTAGGAACTATACTTAGCATGGGAAAACTTTCCAGAAAGGAGAAAGCAGGGCAGAAGTGGGAAGGCAGAAGGGCTGGGAATTTGGCCTCATTCTCCTCAGCAGGTCCCAAAGCTCCAAAAATGCCTCTCAGTAACTGCATCCAAAAATGCCAATCAGGTGAGAAGCAGGCCGTGCAGCAAGGCCTGCTGGCACTGTCTGGAGACAGCCTGGGCGAGTGACAGCTCCATAACTCCTGGGTGGAATGCCAGGGAGCGCCGTGTGTTTGTCCTGACAGGCCCCGCCGGTCCGATCACTCGGAAAGTGCCATATGGGAGCTGTGGTGGATCCTGGGGGAGGCACGTGCTGGGGGGTCACAGGCTGAGGCCGTGCACACCCCTGTGTCCATCACGTCTCCCCCAGGGCTGCAGCCCCTCTCCCTGTTCCTGGCTCTCCCGCTGTGCTCCAGCCTGGCTGTCACACTTACCATCCACCCACCTGTCCGTCATCTCTGGGCACAGCCAACTGCCCATGGAGCTCGGAGGGATCCGTGGGGGAGGACCCTCCTCCTCCTGGTGCTGTGCAGGGTTCTCTGGGAGGAGACAGGAGGCTCTTCAGCTTTGTTTTTGATAAATGAAGAATGCTGGGTTAGATGCTCATGGTCTGATGGCAAACAAATGTGCCCTGCCCACCACAGCCCCCCTTCCTGCAGCTGGGGCTGGAGCCTGGCATGGAGGCAGCACATCCAGGTGGGGTTTAAGGCCATGTTTTCTCTATATCCTTTTCCTTTGGTAGGTGCTGAGCTGCATTTTCACCACCCACGGCTCCTCTTGGCACAGGAGGAGCCTGATGGCCCTCTCTGATGTGTCACTCACGGTGCAGCCTCTCTGATCTATCCCTCATCCTCTTCCCTGTGGAGGAGCTCCTGGGCTCTTCTGGAGAGAGTTCCTGTTCCCAGGGCTCCAGCTGGTGAGGAGTGAAACTCTATCAGTGCTTGGTGACTGCAGGAAGCTTGGGATGAGTGAGACTCCAGAATGGCCGGATGCCTCTGGAGCCGCCCCGCAGCGGGACCCGGCTCCGGGTGCTGGTGACAGGTGGCACTGCCTCCCTGGAAGGACACTGTCCCTCTCCAGCTGCTCCCTGCTATCCCTGGCTGCACGCCCTCTCCAGTACCTGCTGCTCACCCAGTTAGCATTCCAGGAGCTGTGGCCACCTGGGCTGGTGCTTAGTGGGGGGATTTGCTGTACTTAGATGAAAAATGCAACAGGAACTTTACACTGCCCTGTGGCTAAATTTGGCTCAGTTTTCCAATCCCTGCAGCTCCCAGCTCTCCTCCTTTGCCCTCTCTTAGCAAGAAGCAAGGAAACTATTAGGTTGGACCAAGGAGCCACTTAAGCATCTACTAAACACCTTCCCTTAATGATACTCTTAGTGCTTCCCCAGCCTCAGGGGAAAGGTCTGGGTGTGAAACCAAGAAAGGAAGAGGGAACAGAGTGTGTCATGGGGAGCTCCAGCTGATGGGATTAGTCCATAGTATTCCTAGATGCCTAATCAAGATTTTTGTGCCACAAAATTTGCATTTACACACCTGTGCAGCAGATGGGAATAGGAGCATCTTATAATTTCCTGGTGCTTGAGCCCTGCTGGTACCAGTGCCAGCTCTGATGCTATAGGATTGGTTTCTGTGCCATGAGGAGCGAGGAAATGCTCAATTCCTTTCAGTGACCGCTTGCAGAATTTTCCACTGAAGACTGGGAAAATTCTTATCACATTTCCCACAGTTTCCATGGGGCGTTGGGAAGGGATCATGGAGAGAATCACACCCATTTCTGCTTGGGAGTGGGAGAAACAGGAGGTTGTTCCTCATCTCAGTCACGGACATGGATTCAATGAGCCTGGTGCACAGGGATAACTGGGTATGTCTGGTACTTGCCAGGTGATTAACCTGTCTTCATATGCCAGGAAGGCTTTCCTGGAACTGGAGACACTGGCCAACATAAATTGCTTCTGTCAATGTGCTTTATTGGACTACATCAAAGTAGAATCGATAGAGAGTTAAAAAAACCCACCAAAATGGGCTTACTAAGGCAGAGCAAGTCATAAACAGACTGGAGTGTTGTGCAGGTCAGGTTTCACCTGGCAGCCAGGAAAATGGGGGGGTTCTGGCGCTGCTGGAGGGTGATTCATTGCCCTGGAATATTCCAGGGGAGGGGAACCATGCAGGAGTTGTTAACACACTGCTGCAGGGAGAGGGGCTCAGGTTTCTGCCTCCAACTTTGCTGTCACAGATTTGTGCTGATATCATCTATATCAGTCCACGTTCTCTGTTTCCACTTAACCCAGATGAAAGTGTGGTTATTGTGTTCTAAGGTTGCTGGAACTTGTTAATAATTTAGAATAATAGAGTCAAATTAATTCACTCTTAAAATCGAGCTTATTTGCATTGGCTTGTCTGGTTTTTTTGTAGGAGATCTCTCTGTGGGCATGTGTTTGTGTGAGCTTTTTGTGTGTGCCTGGGAGTGTTTGTGTGCATACGTAATTTCCCTCTCCATCTCACAACCAAAAGAGGCTGAGCTGGGTTTAAACAGTTGGACAGGAAAAATAGTTTCTCCCTGCCTGTCAAGAGGGTCCACCCCTAAGCAGAGCCAAATAGCTGAGGTATAAATCCATGGGGAAAAAAATGGGGTTTGTAATGGAAATGCTCCCTCATTTGAAATTATAGCCAGGCATATGTGAGGCTGGAATTCGTGCTGCAGCATCCAGACGGTGCCTCAAGCTGGCTGCGCATTCCCAGGAATAAAGAATCCCCCAGCCTACCTGCAGACTGACCTTTGTGCTAACTCTGACATGCAGCTCAGGAGCTGTTGTGCTGCACGAGGCGGGTGCGATCCCGGAGTGACAGATTGCTGCTGACAGGGAAAGGCTCTTCCAGCTGCATTTCTCTGCAGCCCCGGCGATATTTCCAGGGGCTTGTTAGAGGAACAACAGCACCAGCCAATAACCAGTTGGTCTAAGCCCTGGGGACAGACCGTATGGCCCACACTCTGCTTCCTGCGCTGCGAACGTGGAGCAAATTCAGCTGCTTTAGCACTTCCAGCCCTCACGTTATCCGGCAAAGGAACACACCCGTGTTTGCTTCTGGCTGTGGCAATGCCTGCACCTATAAATAACAGCGTGTGTGTGTGTGTGTGTGTGTGTGTGCATATTTATGTGTCTGTGTATTTATTGTGGGGGAGGTTGGTTGCAGAGCAGTCCAGAAAATTGAAATCCTTTTGTGCAAATCCTGCTCTGGTGGAGGGAGCGGAGCCAGGAGACCAGGGGTGATGAATTGGCCCTGAACCGCGATGACAGTCTTTTTTTTTTAAGTCAAAACAATTTCAGGGAAAGGGTCTCCAAAAGAAGTCCAGTTTTAGAAGGTGGCTCAATTGAATTTCTGGTTCCTGGCTGCCTGCCTGGAGGGCCTCTTGTCACTTCTACTTTCTTCCAACAAGGCAGAAGGCGGAATTGACAGCAGCCTTCCCGCCAGGCTGTTAGGGAAGCAGGGAAGCCAGATGCTTTGCCTCCCTGCTCTCTCCCCCTCCTGCGGCCCGACAGCCAGAGAGTTAAGTTGTTTAACTCTTGCATTTTCCCTCTCTGGTGTTCCTGGTGTGGCCCAGCGGGGATCCTGAGGGATGACACAGCGCCTGGAAGCTGGCGCGTGTGCACCAGGGCGTTCCTCGGGGCTGAGGGCAGGAGTGTGCCTGCCACACGGGGAAGTGTCCTGAGGCTTTTGTACAGTAAAATTAGACTTTTACACAGAAAGATTCTGCACAGAGGCTGGGTGGGAAGGGGCTGATATATGAGCCTCTCTCCCAGAGCAGACCCAGGGCAAAGAGCTGTATAATATAATTTCAGACCTTCCCTCCCAAACCCACTTCTAAACTCACCCTCAGCCCTATTTATGTCACTGCATGCAGGGTACAGTGTAGGTGAGACCTAGAATATTCCTATAATTTCTTCAGCAAGGACAGTATGCTCAGGCCCCTCTTTTCTTTGGTGAGAATCATCATCTTTAGATGGTAAGAACTGTGGAAGGTTTCAGTTGCTGTTGAATTAACATTTCTACATGCATCATTTCACTAGATAATTTGCTGACTCTAAAAATTTTTATGTAATCAAATTGGTTGGCTGTTTTAACATTTGTCCAACACCATTTTTAAATGGTAGTTAAATGATGTGGAGAAGAGAGCCCTTTCTTTAGACTCAGGGCTGTAGCAGGGTGAGGTTCTCTAGTTTAGTCTGTTGAGAAAGGACCTGCTTGGAGTCAGGTGTTGTGCATTTCTAACACACCTGGCCCACAGAGCTCTTTTCAGCTGGAAAATGGGGTGACAAAGTAGCAGTGGATGGCCAGGAACTGACACCTTCTCCCTCACCAAGCTCATCTCATTGCCAACAGCTCTGCTCCCTGGTTAAGGTGAGAACCCTTCTCCTCTACTAAGGATGAGACAACACGGCCTCAGGCTGTGCCAGGGGAGGTTCAGGCTGGACATCAGGAGGAATTTCCTCATGGAAAGGGCTGTCAGGCATTGGAAGGGGCTTCCCAGGAAGGTGGTGCAGTCCCTACCCCTGGAGGTGTCCAAGGAACGACTGGACGTGGCACTCAGGTTTACTTGAGATATTAGGAGAAATTTCTTCACTGAAAGGGTGGTCAGGCAGCAGAAGGGGCTGCCCTGGGAAGTGGTGGAGTCACCATCCCTGGAATTGTTCAAAAAATGTGTGGAAATCACACTTGAGAACATGGTTTAGTGATGACCATGGTGGTGGTACTGGGCAGGTGGTTGGACTTGGTGATCTTAGAGGTCTTTTCCGACCTCCGATGCTGTGATTATGTGTTTCTGTGAGCTTCTCTGCACTGAAGCTGCCAGGCTGGGGATGAATGTCTCTGCAACCTGTTGGCTCTGCCAGGGGGCCATCCAAGGGGTTCCCTTAAAATTCATCCAGCCTCTTCTCCTCCTGTGTGCTTCTTTATGTCTTGTTGTATCTCTGTACTGTAACTCCTCCCTTCCACCACTGATCCCTGTGTCCCTGTGCCCCCTTCCCCTGTGGGGAGGATGGTGATGGAGCAGCCTTTCCTCAGTGCTTGGCATCCGTGCTGCCCTTGCCAGCTCAGGCAGGACTGAGCATCAGCCTCGGGCAAACCACGAACATTTGTCGCCTGCAGCAAGGCAAAAAGTGTTGCCCGGAACAGCCTTTGGAAATATTTTAATTACTCTGGTTGATCTGGCAATCAACTAACTTGAGGTAAAGATCACAAGTGGAGACAAAGTCTAAGGGGAATTTCACGCTTGGAGTCAAATTTCAGCAAGGTTTTTGAAGCATTTCTAATTGGGATGGTTTAGCAGCCATCGCCAAACCTCCCCGCATCCAAACAGTTGTGATGTTCGTGGAGAGCAAATCAGTCCCGCAGCTCCAGCTCAGCACTGAGAGGTGGGGAACACGGGGCCTATAAAAGAACCAGCCCAACCACCAAGGTCGTTCTGAGCAGCTTTATAGTCAGAAAACGCCTTTAATGGACTGTAAATCAAAAAAAGCAATTTATTTTTTTGTTTCTCCAGACTTCCCAGTGAAAGATGAGCCTGGCTGCACTCGGACTGAGCCATCCTTGCCAGCCAAAGCAGATTCTTCATCCCTGCTTCCAAGCAGCACAGGCTTAAACAACTGGTGTCAGAGTGGAGTGTCTCTACAGTCCTGGCCACGAAGAGAGGTGATTATTCCTCCCTCATAATTCCATTTCCCGGAGAGGCGTGCACCTTCCTCTCTTCTGTCGACGTGTGCTGCTGGAGAGATTCATTTCAGTAATAAAGTCTTTGCAGTGAAACTCAACAAAAATGAGGGGGCAAGTTTATTAATTATATATTTTACAGTTAATGAAAGATAATATTTAACAGAAGTAATTGCAGGCGTCTGCCTTGATGGCACAATTAATTTCCAGTAATAAACGGGTTGTGTGTCCCTTTGTTGGGCTGATCAGTTACAGAGACAAATCCTGCCTCGTGCTAAGCCCCTCTTATCTCTTCCCATTTGCAGGAGATGAAACGTTCTCCTGTTTGGAGCACAGGGAAGAGGCTGGAGCAGGGCTGCCATCTCCACAGCTGAAAAACTACAATGAAATCAGAGTTCTTTGTTCATGTTTCATTGCCTGTTTTGAGGAAAACACTGATCAGGAGATGAGACATGAGCCTCGGGGTGAGTGCACATCCCACCCCCCAGCTCTGCCAGCACACTCAGCTAGGCCTGGCTCTCCCTTCCTGTCTGTCCCTGCTCTGGGAGGCAGAGAAGCTTTGTTCTGCAGGACTCAGGTGTGTCACCCCTCCAGCTGCTTCTAAGCAGTCTCTTCCATCTCTGCTGAAATGCCACGTAGCAGCACTTGTCACCCATCTCAGCTTGCACTCAAGCTGTTCCCAACACCTGGGCATGGATATCCGTGAGCTGCCCATGTGGTACTTGCCAGGCTGTCAGACCACAGGCCCCTTGGGGATCTGAGACAAAGGGTGCCCCGTGTGCCCTGAGGTCTGGAGAGAGGGAAAGTTTATTCTGCACTATCCCTGGTAGTGTTTCTATGCTCCTAACACTTTTCCAACAGGTTGGGAGGTTCCACCTCACGTAGGTGTCCGTCCCTCATTATCTTCCTCCTACCTGAGGTACATGCAGAGCTTGTGACACACAGTTGAGTGATTTTTATTCCCTCCACTTGAGGGAAGTATCTTACAACGTTTTAAACTGGTCCTCTGTGATTGACTCCTGACACTTATTTCTGAAACGCAGCCAACAGGGTAAAAGAACATTTAGAAAAGTTAATTGATCAATTTAGGACAGGAAGTGAACCCAGAAGTTTGATAAGACACTGCAAACAGCCAAAGCTGGCAAGGCTGCTCAAACCAGAGCCATCCTATGAGAGTCTGATGTTCCTTCCTGCTTCCTTTTCAATTTTGTTACAGAAACTGTTGGTGCAGTTGGCGGGTTCTCCCTGTGGGGCTCACTGCAAAGGAACTGCTCTAACAGCTCTGCACACCTCCAGACAAGGTCCTTCCTGTGGAAGAGGTGATGGGAGCTGCTCAAGGAGGTGTTTATCCTAAGGCATGCCCACAGGGATCAGGGTTAGGCCCAGACTTTTTCAGTGTCTCCATTAATGAGCTGAAAGAGGGAGTAAGCGGCGTGTTAATGACATGGAGGATGAAACGAAGAGGGAACAATGTCAAGGGCCAGCGAGGTCACTGGTTCCAGCCCAGGAGTGAGCAGGGCTGGGCTGTGTCTGCCACGGGCTCAGTCTGGCTTCACACTGGCCTGGTTTGGTGAGTAAAATGCAGAGCTGGGGCTGAGTCTGGGCAGCCAGAGCAGCGGGTTGGGTTTGTGAGGGCAGCTGTTCAGCTGAGTGTTGGCTGCTCTGCTTTAAACCCCTGGTTTTCTGCAGACCCATCTTGTAAATATTTAAGCACACGAGTAGCGAGGCTGGGTGGGGGTTTGCAGGCACAGAGGGAGCAGAGGGTGTGTGAGCTGCATGTCTGTCTCTCTCGTGTCTGCACCCGTATGTGCACGTCTGCCAATACCTTCCAGAGAGATTTTCATCCAGAATGCTCTGACAGCCTTTCAGGCATCAATCACACAGCACTGCAATCCCCCTGCAAGGTCAGGGAGTGTTGCCAGCCTGTGCCTCTGCGCTCCTCCAACAGCAAGAGGTTGTACCTGAGCAAGGAGGGATGGACAGAGGGATAGTGACTCCTGCAAGTGTGTGCGTTGCCTGCAGTCAGAGCTTTCCTGATTCCCAGAGCCAGGGATGGGATCCAGGTCTTCTGAACCCCCGTTCCCCTCCTTGACCACTGGAAACATTTCCTCCCCACAGAAACCTCGCCGTGAAACCACCCGCCGGAGCAGGGCTTTGTAGTCTGGCAGGGAGAGCACAGGCCCTGCTCTACCCGATCCGCAGGCGCATTTTTGGGGTTACGTGTTTACTGAAATCTTGGCTTTGCTGGTCTGCAGAGAATAGAAGTTGATTGTTCAGCAGCCAGGGCTCGGCGTCGCCCTGCCCGTACGTGTAGCTGCTCTGCACAGCCACCCCAGGCCAGAGGGGATGTTTGTGGGGCCGCAGCCGCCCGTGTGAGCAGCCTTGTCTCTGCTCTGTGGTAAACACAGCTCTGGTTACCTGCTCTCACTGGAGCCTTTCTGGCTTCTCCAAGCCTTCCCTCGGCCGCCTTGGCTTCAGGGCCTCGTGATAGCTGGATTGATTTATTTATTTAATAATAGAACTTAAAGAAGGGGTTGTTTTCCAGATTGCTCTGGCCCAGGCAGTGGCTGTCTCTGTGGAGCCAGGTCATGATGGGGTTAGTGTGGAGGGAAGCAGGGCTGCCTGGTGAGCCTCAATTGCCAATCCCACTATTCCTTCTGCCCCTCAGCCTTCTCCTTGTAGCCCCTTTCCTCCTGCACTGGCAGGAAAGTTCCCAGTGCTGTGCAAGCTGTCTAGACTTTGCCATCTCAGGATGTGGCAGGGATTGTATGAAAGGGAATTCACAGCCCAAGGCTACAAACAGGACAATATGACGGTAGAGAGAAGATGACAGAACAGAAGGAGTGAGCCTTCCATTGGTTATTTATCCCATGTAGGTCCCTACAGGTGTCACAGCATGTGCTTGCTGTCTCTCACCCGCTTGTATGAGGGACAGTGACACTGTCCCCACTGGGCTTAGCAGTGTTGTCTCTTTGTTCCCATGGCTGGAAAGCAACTGCACTCTTGTGGATGATGGATTAGTCAGCATTTTAAACAAAAGTCAGAGGTCTGTGCTGTGAGACATCTGCTGCTCCTGATCTGAAGGCAATTAACTCCTGGCTGGGGTGGGAAAGGGTTTCCCTGCTCCCAACTCCACAGACGGTGCCCACAGGCCGAATGGGCCATTGTGCTGCTTTAGGAGACTTGAAAAATGGTGAGCTCTGTGAGCTCTGCCTTGAGCAGAGGTCTGTCCAACCGCCCTGTCCTCAATGCTCTCCTGGCTATGGGTTTTACAGTTGGAGAAGGAAACCCACCTCCATGGCTCTCTGGCCTTGGCTGGGCAGAGTGTTCAAGTGCATCTGAAAGACTCCATGTTCCAAGAGGCTGGAGTCTGTCACAGCACATCTCTGCCTCAGGGGGGTCATTTCCCTGAAGGTTTGGCTCTTCTTTCAGGAGTAAATCTGCGTCTTCCCACTCTGCCCATAAAACTGATAACACCCAGATTGCTTTACACATCAGCAACAGAACGGAGACAGCAGAGGCAATCAGGACCCAAAATAATTATGTTTATCATCTATAATCATCACACAGAGTCTAACAGCACATTAGCACTTCCAGCAGGCAGCTCTCAGCAACACAGAAATGCAGACAGTGTTTTGGAGGATGCACTGAGTGTTTTAAAGGACACCAGCCATGGCTGAGCATGCCCTGGGGGGGATTCCCTGGGCTACCAGCACCCCCTGCTATTGCATGTGTGGGGAACAAGGGCAGGTCCAGTGCTGGACCCCTCTCTGTAAAGTCTTACTGGGTGTAGTTTCCAGAGTCAGGCTGTGGAAACAACAACTCAGCCCCTTTCTCACTGATCCCAGGGATTTGGAAGATGGAACCTGGAAGAGCCCTGCGGCTGCTCAAACCCCTCTGCATGGAAGGGATTATTCCAGGGGAACTCTAACGTTTCCCCTTGTGATGCTGTCTCCTCCCTGTTTTCCTGCCAGTCCTGGAATACAGAAGCCTGAACAAGGGCTTTAGGGCTGAGTTCCCTGCTGGCAGAACTATCATCCTCTGTGATGCTGCACAGTCTGGGGGTGCAGGGCTAGAAACATCCAAGAAAATCCAGTGATCTCAGTTCAGACCAGGTCCCTGCAAAAAACACTGGCAAGCAGCAAACCCCAACATTCTTCACTCCATATCCCCCAGCTCGGTCCTCTCTCTCCACTATTAGGAAGAGCCAGGCTTTGCAGCAGGGGAGAACAGGCCGGAGAAGGTCTTGGCCAAAAGGAGAGCAGTCAGTCAGTGCATTTATCCGCTGGGTGGAAGGTCTCAGTAACTGTCTGCTTGGAAGGAAAGGTCTTAGAGGCAGATTTGTGTGTGGAATTAGTTGGAATCCCATCAAAAGCCTGTGACACTTCATCTCTTCTGCAGAACATCCGAGCTGCTGCACATTTATTTATTCTGATGTCTTTGGTTATAAAGTGGCTTTCTAAACCTCTTGTTCTCTGTGGTAATCTCCAGATAAGGGTGTAGAATCTCTCCTTACAGGATGCCAATCCTGAGGTGTCTCAGGGTGTAAGGGAGGGATAGTTCCCATCTTCTCTGTGTCTGTCAGTGGAAACTGGTATTTCTCCTGCAGACACCACCCCACTGCCAAGAACTCCACTTTAGCAAGGCTCAAAGGAGCTGCTTTCAGACCGGGAAGGTTTTTTTTAGAGCCAAACATTGATGTAACTGCATTTTTACTAAAATCCAAATGCAAGCCAATCAGCCTTTCACTCCAATACTTCACGTTTCCTGCAGATTACTTTTCCAGGGGCACCCTCTGGCTTATCTGCAGCACTGTGGGAATGCTGTCAAGACAGGAGCTGTTCTCCTGTATCTAAAGACAACCAGCTCAGGGGCTGAGCCAGACAGATCTGTGGTGTGGGTACCCCGTGCCAGGGAGATGAGGAGGGAGCTGAGCTCCATGGAGTGCTGCAGGCCTGGCCAGAGCAGCCCTGCTGTTCCCTGTGCAACTGAGACTCCCCTGCTGTGTCAGGGATGTGCAGTCCTACAGTCAGAGGATAATGGGGGGTGAAAGGAGCCTCGGGGAGTCTTCAGAGCCAGCTTCAAAGTGAGGTCCAGTCGGTCTGGACGTCATCCAGTCAGCTTTTGTTTCTCTTCAAGGGCAGGGATTGTTCTGCCTCTCTGAGCCCCTGTCCCAGATAATTGGGTTTTCCTGGAGCTGAGTGCTCAGGAGCTGAGAATGAAGTCTTTTCCAAAATCTTTGCCCTTTTCTGTGCTGGCAGAGGCTCTGCTTGCAAAGCAGGTTTATCACTGAACACCCACCAGGCTTCCCCTGTGCTCCCAGAGCTCCTCCAGCCCCTTCACAGGCTTTTCCAAGTGCAGAAAGGCTGATGCTGGTTCCCATCCCAGGGTGTACCCAGGGTGGGTTAGAAATGCACGTTAGAACCAGAACATCACAGTAAATGGGCAGCAGCTCAGATGTTTTGCTGAAGAGATGAAGTGTCACAGGCTTTTGATGGGATTCCAACTAATTCCACACACAAATCCAGCTCTAAGACCTCTCCTTCTAAGCAGACTGTTACAACGGACTTGGGCCAGCCTACACCACCCCTGGATGCCCTGGCCCAGCTCAAGCAGTCTGGGAAGACAGTGGGACCAGTGTAGTGAGGGGCCTGAATGTCCCTGCCACAGTCCTGCAGAGGAGGAAACGGAACAGAAGGGGAAGGTGCTGAACCAGGGATGCAGCTGGGGGAGCTCCTGTGGTCGACTCTGAGCATGAGAGCTGCAAACCCAAGCTCTGGGGTTTGGAACTGTAGCAGAAAAAAGGAGGAGGCTTGCCCTGGAGAGCTCCTACCAAAGTGTGAGACTGGTGGAGGAGAGCAGAGGAGCAGAGACGTGATCCTGACCGTGATCTGTCAAACTTGCTGCGAAGTCACAGCAAAAGGAGATAGTGAAGAAGACAAGTGAGGAGCTTTGTGGGTGTTTTTCCCTGCTAGAAGCATGAATAAAGAAAAGCACGGCAGTGCTTCCTTGGAAATCTGGTGGGTGGACTGGTGCTATGAGCTGATGGAAGGTGGGGGCTGATCCTTCACAGTGAATGGAAGGTGACAGATGGGGAGAGGCAAGGACAGGCCTTCAGCACTGGTATAATTAACTTACTCCTGAGAACATCGGGAAGGGCTTTTTTCCTGTTATGATAGAGAAAAGAGGGGATATTTGACTGAGAGTAAGGGGATAGTGGGAACTGTAGAGGTGAATTTGGTTGGCCCTCTGTTCCTGAGACACTTGAAGCAAAGACTCTGTGGGCTCCAAGAGCAGAGGGAGGGCATGGACTCCCTGGGCTGCATTCCCTGTGGCGCCTCCTCCGAGCTCCCTCCATGGCCCTGAGCTCTGGGTTTGGAGGAGGAGGTGAGGAGCCAAGGCCCCTTCACAGCAGTAATGACTTCACACCACTGCTTTTTCCCCACAGCCTTTTCCCTTGCACACTAACGAGTCTGAGCTACTTCATTGTGCCTCAGTAATTGTGCTTTTAATTATGCTGTGTGTCTACGACCATCTGTTGTGCTCTTTTCAGAATCTGTTTCAATTCTGATACCCCCTTTTGAGAAGAAGGGACCACGGGTGCCCACAGTATCCAAGGTGTGGATGAATCATAGATTTTTCTGTTCTGTTTTCTGCTTTCCAAATGATTCATTCCACTTGATCTGTTTCTCGGTGGTTGCTGAGCCTTGAGCTGACATTTTCATGGAACTGACAGCTTTATGTGGAAAAATGAGGGCCTACCAGGAGGAGTGAAAGTGGTGTCTGTTGGAGAAGAAAATCCTGATCTTTTCAAGAGGAGTTTATTTAGCCAAGGAATATCACAGGACTCTGAAAGGAGAGGTTACAGTGGCTCCCAGTGTGGATGTCACCTGGGAGAGAGGCCATTGGGAAGTCACCGGGGTTGGGAAGATGCTGTGACTTGCCAATAGATGGATAAGAGGAGCATGGCAGACCTCCTGCTTGGGCAGGGCTGCAAGGGAGAGAGAGGGCAATTGAGACAGGAGAGGGAGCTGGAAAGGCTCCAGCTTCAATAAAGGACATGAAGAGAAGCAAAACAAGAGGTTAATGAGCCAGAGAGTTTGTTAGGGAGGGAAGGCAACTGCAAGTTTGGGCAGAGGACGTGTAGCAACATCTGAGAGGGGGTTACATCCAGGGGTTGCAGTGAACTGGGGCTGCACAGAGGGAGCAGCAGCATCCTAGGCTACCTGTCCCAGTTCAGTTGCATACCTGAGGGAATGGCTGGAGCTGTGCCAGGGGAGGTTTAGGTTGGACACTGGGCAAAGGTTCTTCCCCCAGAGGGTGGTCAGACACTGAACAGGCTCCCCAGGGCAGTGGTCATGGCCCCAAGGCTTCCAGAGCTCAAAGGGGGTTTGGACAGCACTCTCAGGGACAGCGTGGGATGGTTCGGGTGTCTGTGCAGGGCCAGGAGTTGGACTTGATGATCTCTGTGGGTTCTTCCAGCTCAGCATATTCCATGATTCTATGAAGTTAAGCTTGTGGATCAGATGGTCCTGCTCGCCCAGGCCTGGGAAGCCAAGAGGAAAGATTTGTCCTGGAGGGTGAGAGCAGGGAAGAAAATATAGCATTTTTTGGGTGAGAGGACCAGGCTTAATGTTGGTATATTTGATGTAGGATAAACATGGCTCAAACCAAGGGCTGGAGTCCTGCAGGAACAGTGACCACACCCAGACCACGCTGCAACTGGGGCTCTGATTTGGATTTGTGTGTGGGGACAGTCTGGATGGGTATTATATATGATGCCAGACCCTCAGTACCCTCAGAAAAGCCTTATTCCACCCCTCACCACGGAGATCACCCTTGACTTCTGGCAGCTGCTCCTCATCTTGTCTTCTGAGCATCTTTAAAGGATATTTTGGACTGCCTTGATGTGATTTCCTAATGCCCTTTCTTCCCTTTCTCTTTCCCCTTGGCCTGACAACTTGATGCCTTGGTGTGTCACCCATCA
The DNA here is from genome assembly GCA_035583135.1 of Lophotriccus pileatus. Taxonomy (NCBI): domain Eukaryota; kingdom Metazoa; phylum Chordata; class Aves; order Passeriformes; family Tyrannidae; genus Lophotriccus; species Lophotriccus pileatus. Next base: position 18,235,881 of record JAWWES010000018.1, read on the forward strand.
TCACTGCTGACGTGGGGAGCAGTGAAAAGAAACACCTGAGTTTTGGTTTGCTGTCTCTGTTCCAACATTAACCGCTCACAGATCAGTTCAGGGGCTCTCTCTGTTATTCCTGCATCCAGGTTCCTTTCCAGTCTCCTCCTGTACCTGCAGGGTGAGCTGCCAAGCACCAGTCATGGGGCAGGACTGTAAATGAGGTTCCTTCAAAAACTGGTTCTATTTAGCTCAAGGCTGTAACGGGGAAACCGTGTTTCCACTGAATCCCCTTTGTGTCAGCCCCTGGAGCTGGGCTGTGGGCGAGAGGTGCCGAGATCCCAACAGGCCCCTAATTAATTACAGCCCCACTGTCTTTGTTGGCAGGGCAGGGCCTTCCTGTGCCGCCTCACGAGGGTTAATTAGGGTGGAAGCCAAGGAGAGGCTCCATTTCAGTGGCAATCCGTTACCATTCCCCCTGGCTTTATTCCTCACAGGCATGTCTTGGCATTGTGAGGGGAAGCCAAGACTGAACATATGGCTGATTGTGGAGCTGTGACCTTCCCAGAGCAGGGCAAAGCCAAGTGGCTGGAATTTCCTTCAAGTGCCACTCAAGAGCCTACCTGATGCCGTGGAAAGCCTCTGTGACATTTCTGGGACAACAAACCCATGGCCCAAGTGCCAGCAGCTGCTGTTCCCTCGTGTTCTTCCTTTACACCATGGACAGCTCAGGGACTTTGGATGGTGCAGCTGGTGGTTTGTGGGCTCAGTGCTTAGAGGTAGTGAACAGGAGCACAGCTCCACAAGTGCTCCCTGGTGGGGCCTTGCATGGCTCTGGGAATCCAGGGGACTGCAAGGTAATGGATTAGGATCCTTGAAGGAAAGGTCCGTTAGGGTCTTATCTGTCATCAAACGACCAAGCACATTTGGGGTGAGGTGTGGTAGTTCAGCAACTCTCCAGCCATTCTGGGAGTGAAATCCACAGCTGGCTGGCCTGAGAGAGACCTTGGCTAAGCAAAATGTAAATGCTCACAACGCCTTGCCAAGATCTGAGTGGGAAGAACCTTCCTTGGAAGAGGATTTCCCCTCTTCTCCCAGGGAGTCCCAGCTGCTGAATGTGCTTTGTTGCCATGGCCTCGTGTCTGGGATTTGCTTTTCTCAAGACCTTGAAACCCAGCTCCTTGTGGAACTTGATGCAGCCTGTCTTCAGGAATGCAGCTGTTTGCTCCTTCTCTGGAATCAGAAAAGATTTCTGCTTTCTTTCCTTCTGCTCTGCAATGACCTAATTACTTGACTTCCCATTGCAGCCTCTTCCTGCGGCACTTGCCAAAAAGCTCCTCAAAGCCTCCCGGCCCCAGCGCTGCAGGAGGCACATTATTAATCTCTCTGTGCTCAAGGTTACAGGAGATGTTTCCTCCTCTCATGGAGTAGCAACTCTTCCAGACAAATCTTTAGACTTTCCATTCAACATCAACCCACAGGCAGCTGGGAGGACGTTGAAGGGATGATGCTCATTCCAAGGCGGTGCAAACTCTTTTCCTACAGTTCCTCCAGGCTGCACTGGGATATCACGTACTTGGCATCACTTGATCTGTTCAGTCTTGGGATGACTGGAGGAGTGTCTGGTCTCCCTCCTTCCTTGACAGAATAAGGCCCATAAATAGCCACATTCCTCTTGTGGCAGGGAGACTGGTGCACACAGTGGGTGGCAAACGCTAATGTAGATGAAATATATCCCCTCTGGCTGTGGTTTCCCAAATATGTGATGCCCTGGAGATGTGGTGGTGCATGGAGCAGGAGGGGAATGTGAGAGGTGGTTAAACAGCCATGTCCTGCACTAGGATTTCACGCGTGTGCCTGTGCTGCGTGTGGGGAACAGCTGCTCTGCTCCACAGGAATGCAGCATCCAGGGAGGAGTGTCCCAGGCACTGCCTCCCTTCTCTGGGGGGTTGTGTGAGGGCAAAGTGCTGCCTGTGGGACCAGGACAAACAGTGGGTCTAAACCCACTAGACCCCCTTGTGATCCCACTCCAGGAGATCCTTTGGAGTGAGCAAAGCAAATTTGCAGTGATGTCTAAGGAGAAGGAATAGGAATCGAGCAGGGGATGTTGGAAGCGTCTGGAAAGTTGCTGCCCAAGTCAAGGGAACCGGGTGTGACCAGTGCTGGAAAAGAGATCCAGGAGATGAGTAGGGCAGGAGACAGGTGAGGTGGTTTGGAGTCACCCTTTCCTTCCTTGAGCAGCTCTGCCACTGCCACTTGCTCCTGCAGCACCACCATCCCGGGACCTCCAGGGCTGTCCCCTGCCCAGGGGCTCCTGCCCTGTGCAGTCCTTTGGCTGGAGAGCAGCGCCCTGCTCCCCCATCCCACCCTGCACCCCTGGGACTGTGTGTATCCATCATCCCATAGCTGCTGGCACCCAGCACATGCCTCAGCTCTGGGGCAGCAGCTGGCAAATCCATTTGCTCAGCAGGTGTGTTCTTGCATTCGCTCAGAGAACAGGCTTTTTGGAGGAGAGGGGGAAGAGAACAAGGAAAAACCTGGAGTGGGGGGGCAGGAGGAAATAAGGGGAAGTAGATGAGAGGGAAAAGGCAGCGAGTGACGGGAAGAATTAGAGATGGAGTGTGGAAAGGACTGCGTGTCCCCCGTTGTTCTGAGCACTCAGCAGATCCTGTGGTGTGTCTGCTTTATTACTGACAGAGTTCTCCCTTCTGTCGGCTTGTTTCCTAATTGCTGGTCTTGTAAACTGCTTGATTTATGGCTCTGTTCATCAGTCCTGGCCCTCGGGTATAACATGCTTTTCCTTCCAGGCTGGGAAGTGAATAACGAATTAACAGCCCGCCGTAGGTTCAATGAGGAGCTGAGCATTCAGGGATCTGTACAGGGCTGCACGTGCCAAATGGAGCTGCTTTCATTTTGGCTTCTCATTCACGGAGGGGATTCAGGCAGTGCTCCCCCAGGGCAGCAGCGGCGTTGTGGCTGCCGGAGCCTTTGAAGTGTCCCGCGAGAGGAGCCACTGAGGACTGGTTTTGCTGTTGGTTTGCACACAGAGCTCAATCTGCTCCCTCGCACCGGCTGCCATTGTGTGCCACATGTTTGTCTCGGACAGACTTCCTTTCAGAACAGCCCAGGGATGAGGATGAAGTCAGAGAACAAAGGGCCCAGCTGAGCCGGAGCTGTGTCCCCAGTGTTCGGGCAGCCATCAGCCAGCTCCTGGCTGTCACCCCTGGGAAGGGGTTTGTCCTAAACCCTGGAGAAGGGTCCCTACAGTCAGCGCAGCTTCAATCTTTACGGAGTGACACGACTACCTCTGCTCCCACAGCCCTTGATGGCAGCCAGTGCCTTCCATGCAGCTCTGATCCTCATGGCTACATGGTTGATGGAGCATCCAGGCCTTGGAATGATTAGGTTTGTCCAGCCCAGAAGGTTGTGAGGATGGGAGCTCCCTTGAGTGATCACAGCACCAAGCCTGTCTGAGTTCAGGAGTTGTTTGGACAGTGCTCTCAGGCACGTGGTGGGATTACTGGGGGTCCTGCATGGGGCCGGGAATTGATGACCCTGATGGGTCCCTTCCAGCTCAGCACATTCTGTGACTCTGTGATTGTATGTGGCTGTTCTTGACCAGTTCATGGGGCTGTGGTCAGGAAATCATGTCATGTCCATCCAGCAGCTCTGCACCACCAGACACACTGTGGCAAACATTTCATGAGAAAGAAAATGCCTCTACAACAACACCTATGTGAAGGAAGAAAAGTCTTATAAAGAACAGAGAAACTACTTTAGCAGCATGGGAGCCGTTCTGTGAGTGCAGTGTTCTGCAAGCATGAGCTCAGGGCCTGCAGGTCTCCAGCAGATAAAGTTTAAGCTGACAAGTCCACTCAGGATTTACAGCTCTGCCATCCTGGCCTTGCACAACCCCTCAGGATGCTGTTCTGTCTCTGAGCTGCTTCATGGCTGTGGCAGGTGATTCTGATCTGCCTAAAGGGGGGAGCTCAGGAAAATGGCTTTGTGCCCTCTGCACACTGCTATAGGATTCAACTCGGTCTCAGGAGGCTGTGAGGGAAGGAGAGAACTTGGAAAGTCAAGTGGAGCATTAATATAAGGCCTGCAGCACCTCAGGGGCTGTAAAACTCAGAGGGAGTTTTAACATACCTGCTTAGCCCTGATCCAGTCCTCACTTGTCTTCAGGAGCTCAGCTGGATGGAGTTTTTTCTTCCAAGAATCCTACAGCAGTGAGAGCTGCTGGTGTCTTTTTTTCCCTCTTAGGGCACCAAAACAGAAATAAGCCAAAGAGTACAGCATTTCTGTCCTCATGGCATTAGCAACACACCTTGATTAGATCATCTGCTGTGCTCCATCTCCTGCTCCTCCTTCCCTTGCTGGGTCTGCAGGTGCAGACAGCTGTGTCCCTGAGGGGCAGGGAGTGCTGCCTTTGAGCACCATGAGCTGGAAGCATCTTCCCAGCCCCAGCCTGCCCCTGGGTGTGCTGTCCCAGGCAGCCTGAATGCCTCCAGCTTCTGTATCATGGTGTTCAACTTCTCCCAAGGCTCAAGAACTGCCCAGCCCTTGGGCTGAGCTGGGCCCCCATGTTCATATGCCATATCCATAGAATCCATGGGATCTATCCCCTCTATTTTTATTCAAAATCCATGAGTTCTCACCTCCACTGCCTCCTTCTGACAAACCTGGCAGGCTGGGACAGGACAGTGGATCTTGGGGTGCAGAGCAGGAAGGGGAGACAGCAGCGTTCCTTGGGGGACATGAGCACCCACGGGCCTGGGCTGCAGTCATTTGGTTCCTCATGCCACGTAGTTCAGGATCCAAGAGCATGGGGATAGGAGATCAAAAGAGCCTCTTGCTTGCATTTCACACATCCTATCACCCAGAATATTAACTAATAATCACTAAACTAGTCTGAATATGTACTCAAAGTCCAAGTGTTATCACTTCCTGATAAAAGGGCTTGAACTGGTCTTGGTTCAGTGTGAGTGTGCTCACAACCCTGCAGAATCTCCGCCACATTTCCTAAACTGCAGGGCAGGCAGGATGCCTCAGGATCAATCAAGGCAGGAGGTTCAAGGTCCTGGCTGATCAGCCACCTGCGGCTGCGAGCCGGCAGCCGAGATGAGAGGAGCAATAGTCCAGGATCTATGTTCAGGGTGGGCAGTGGAAGTGCCTGCCCCCTTCCCCTCCCTCCATACAGAAGTTGGAGGGGTTTCTAAGCTTGGGTCCAAATCACCTCCTCTCTGGGTGCTGTTGTAGGTGACAGCACAGCACAGGCAGCCTCTCCTCTGACCTGTTCCTACTGCTCACACTGCACAAGAAGCTGGAAATGGGATCAGAGGGAGATGTTTCTCTTTAAACTCACTACTCACATGGCGAGATCCTCTGTGTCCCCTCTGACCTGTGCCTGCCTGGCTGCCAGTGTGGATCTAAGTGCTGTAGTGTTTAATCACCTTCCAGGCGATTGAGCAGGAGCCGTTCCCAAGCCGTGAGCAGGAATTATCTCGGGCTGGTTGGAGCAGAGTGTGCAGTAACGACTCCATCAGTGAGCGTAGTTCCGTTGCCTGGATGCAGCTTACAAAAAAGGCTGCTGGTAGGAAGGGGATATCTCACAGCTGAAGGTGTGATGGATGAGCGTCTGTTCCATCTTTAGAATGTTATTTTTTTAAGTTACTGTATTTCAGTGAAAGGTTACAACCCTTCTGCTGTCAGGGCTCTTCCTGCAGCTCGGGTAAGTGGCTCTGCTCGTGTGTGTGTTCTGTGCAGAGCAGAATCAAGCAGGGCTGTGTGAGGGCCCTGCTGACACTCAGCCCTTGTCGGTGCTCCAAGGGCCTGCCCTGCACTCGTGGTGCTGCCCCAGGGCACTCAGCTCAGCAGGAACCTCTACCCAGCCACTCCTCTGCAGCTGCCTTGAAAGGATGGAGTTGGGGAGGTTTGGGGGGTGAGCCCCAGGGTGTGTGCATGAAGCTCAGGAACAGCATGGATTTTTCAGTCAGAGATCACAACCAGGACTGTGCCCTGGACAGAAGGAGATTCTGGACCTTGTACCAGTTGGGCAAGGAGGCTCTTCCTGGCTCAGCGCTGTAAGAGATGGCTGGTGTCGGAGATGTGGGGTTGATCTGACCAAGCCTGTGTGCTCCTAGCACAGAGAGCAGGCTGCACACAGCATTTTGGTGGTTATCACCCACCAAAGACCTGGGCCTGAAGCTCTTCCCACTGCTGAGGTTCATGGTGACTGAATTCAGCTTTGGAGGGTTCCTGAGGTGAGGGAATAAGGATGGTCACAGCCTTCCTCATCAAGCTGCAGTCTGGAGGCTCTGTGGGTCCAGGATCCCCGGCTGCCTTAAAGAGCACAAAGTGAATACTTCTCAAATGGCCTCAGCTAAGGGATGTTTGACATAGGTCTGGGTTGGGAGTGCTCATGAGAAGCATGTGGGCTGTGGGGACTGAGGATGTGAAATGTGAGACACCAGCAGTACCCCTGCTAATTCCTCATGTACCCCAATCCATCCATCCTCAGGGACCAGGAAGCAGAAGAGGCAAGTGTTTATGCACGTGTAGAGTATGGGAAAGGACAGCTCCTCCTGGCTCAGCCGGATTAGGGAGCGGTGAGAGGGGTACCCTGGCTGGCAGATGGCACAAGGATGGGCTCAGGGAGTGGGCTGTGGCAAAGCTGCTCTTCCGTTGGCAGCACTTGGAGCCTACATCCCTCCTCCCTACCCACAGGATGGCTTGCAAGCTAGAGGGAGAATCTGGTGGCAGGCCCCACAAACATTTGGGTGCTTTCCAGATCTCTCCCACTCCTGCAGCAGCTCTCAACTTGAAGCCAAGGACACGGATTAACTCTCAGTCTGCCTCTCTCTCCCCCACACAGCACATCAGCTGTGCTCTGGCTCTGCACCGGACAGGGATGTGCTTTCCTTGAGCAGGACAAGCAGGTGACTGCCAGCTGACAGGAGACTTCCCTGGTTTCACCCATTCTGAGTTCTCTTGAGCCAGGTGGGAGATGCTGCACTGCTGAGCTTGCTCTGGGTATCGTGTCTCTGGGTCCTTGGAGACAGCCATGCAATCATAGACTCGTTCAGGTTGGAAAAGACCTTCAAACTCATCCAGTCCAACTTCTTTGCATGGAGACCCCATCACCCCCACTGCTGGGAAGGGCCTGCAGAGAGAGCTGGTCACTTCAGACTGGTAAGGTGTGTCTGACCCCCAGCTCAGACAACCCAGGTCCTTTTAGGTCCAAGAGACTTGGCCTCTAAAGCCAAGCAACCCAACTCTGGTTCTGTTTCCTGCATGGAAGCAAAGGCAGCTGGGCAGCTCCCAGGCTGCTGGGCTGGCAAGAGCTGTGCTGCCTGCAGGGCTGGCTGGGGCCCTACCACCTCCTCTCCTGACCAGCCTGGGCTGCACAGAGACACAGGGCAGGGGCTGATCTGGGATGATCCCGCTCTCTGGTGACCACCAGCAGCAAGGCAGAGCCCCACAGGCTGCAAGTGGAGACAGTTCCCTTCCCCTCTGGCATCGCTACTGGGGGATGTAAAGTCCTGGCAAGGCAGGAGCAGGGAAAGGGAGGTGACTTTTCTCTCTGGTTGCTTTGTTTGTTTTTTAGGTGTGGGGTGGAAGAAAGACTTTGCTGGAGACGTTAAGGAAGTTATTGTTTAGTTGAGGGTTTATTTGTTGTTTGGGAAGAGGATTATGTTTGCCTTGGGGGGGGGATATTGTGGAATGTCAGTTCATTTCAATTAGTTGCTGTTTCTTTACCTTTGTTTTGTTTGGCCAGAAGAATTTTAAGAAGAGAGAGAGAGGAAATAAAAACCACAAAACAAAGCTCAGATATGGGTCTGGGATTTGGGATCTGTATTCCCAGCTTGTCCCTGATATGTACCTGCTTATCAAGAACAACTTTTACTGTAGAGGCAGAGGATGTGCCTCGTTGCTTTACCTCTCTCCATGTCCTCTCCATCCACTTTAGGGATGAATGAGGGAAGCCTCTGTATGCCTGTGGTGGGATTCATGGCCATATGGAGATGAGCTGGATGTACAATAGCCCATCTCCCAGGAGAAGAGGCCTGGACCAGCAGCCATTTGGCCCAGATGTCTGGAAGGGCTGTGTCTCTTCCTCTTTTATGAGGGCACCTGATAATTTTCTTTCAGTCCTTCTGCTCTTGAAGTCGAGTGGAATGAGCTGCAGGACGGGCTGCTGAGCAGGGGGACATGTCATGTCACTGACTGTATTTAGGCACCTGTTTATCTGACTTCGGTGAGAATGAGACATTAAACATGAGTCCGTTCCAGGACAGATCATTCCCTCCCATCCCTTCGTATCCATCCTCTTTCCTATTCATTTTTCCTTCTCACAACCTCGTGGGGAGGGCAGGGGGAGTGCTCCCCTCTCTCTTGTCCCTGTCATGTCTCCAGGTTGCAGCTGCTCGAGGTTTGGGGCGGCGCTCGGGGCCTTTCAGCTCCGGCTCTGTCCGCCTCTTCCCCCCGAGCTGAAGGTGACAACAGCCGGGGAGCAGGGACAGGCAGCTGGGGCTGGCAGCTTACAGGTCAGGGCAGGGCTTGCTTTTGTGCAGGCCATAAGGAAGGGAGCCCTCCTGGTACAAAGAGAGTTAAAAACCTCTCCATCAAAGCGCTCCGGGCCGTGCAGAGCTCCCAGCCCACATTTCCCGGCTGGCGGCCCAGCCGGCTGCCCTGGAGGGAGCTGGGTGCCTTCTGTCCCCTCCATTCTCTCCGAGGGCACCTCCCGCTGCTCGGGCTGAGTGAGCCGGGGGTCACTCCCACTTCAAGCCTTGTTTTTCCCTTCCCGTTCCAGCTCCTTAAACAACAGAGGTGTTGAGGGGATTTATACCTCTGCCTGGTAACAAGACAGATCAGCGAGACGCTGTCACGGTTTTGTGAGAGCTCCATAGATTTTTATTGCTTTCCAGTCCTTGGGTTCCCAACCTTCCTTTGGCTTGTAAATTGCCCACAAAATGCAGACACAGCTCCTATTCTGTGAGTCCCTTTGATGATTTTATTTATATCTCTGGCTTTGTCTTGTCTTTTATTACAGGGAGACTGCAATTAATTATTATCCCATCAGCTTCTATTTAGCCTGACAGTACAATGCAGCCCACGGTGTCCAACCTTGCCCTGCCCCTGTGTGCACGAGCAGGACACTATTCTGGGGAGGAACAAAGGCCCTGGCAGCTTCAGAAAGGGACGTGCTGCTAAAGGGCAGCTCGAGACACTTCAATAGCACCAGCAGGGCAGTTGTGATAGAGCTAAAGTGACCAGACAGCCCAATTTAGTTGTGATGCTCCCGATTTTATCTTCTCATCCAAAGCTTATTTTCGGCTGTCGCTCTTTGAGTGTGTTTGAGCAGAGACGGGGTTCCTGGGTCTTTTTTTCCACACCTCTGACTGGCCAGATCTTTTCATTTTTTACCCTTTTCTTTTGCTCATAAAACAGAAATTGCACCTGGAAGATCTGTGAAACAGCCCCTGCCTGTGCAGCCTGGGCAGAGCCTCAGTGAGGAGGCAGGAGGTGCACACACTGAGAGGGAAGCAGCAGTCCAGAGTTGTCACAGATCTTGGGAACACTTGCCTGGGGAACAGATGGAAGGATGTGAGAGTGTTTGGGCATTTGACCACTCAGAGGACACCTGGTCAAGGTCTGGCAAAGAGGGAGGATGGGTCTATAGCAGGAGGACAAGAATGGCCTAAAGTACAGCAAGGGATGTTCAGTGTATGTGCTGGGAAAGTGGTAAGAGTAGTAATGGTGTGAGCAGATTTCCTGGGCCGGAGAGGGGAGAGTGTCCAGGGCTGGAGCTTCTTAGCACCCAGTTTTGGGTGCATTTCTGGCTTGTTCTGTGTGTATGTGTCAGAAAGGGGTCCTTCCAGGCACAACTCTGAAATAATAATGACTGAAGACCTCAAGAACAAACGTCTGTTAGACAGGAAAAAATCTGATGGTAATTTCAGGGCTCATTTCCTATCCAGTCTTTGGTTCTGTACAGGGAATATCAGTTTTCTCTACTGGCCATCCTGTCACTAGAACACCAGCGAAGCTGTTTTCACTCTTCCCTTTTATCTTCAGATCTTGAAGAAGGTTTGTTTGCCCTACATGGATGGCACGGTGCTGATGCTGAGCAGCGCTGGTGATGAGATAAAGGTGTTTTGACAAGATCCAGGTGAGTGGAAGCTGCTGTTAAAGCAAATGTTTGTTCACTCCTTTTTTCTCTCTGGTTGTTTGATTTGTTCATTTACACCTGATCTTGGCAGCCTTTGGCAGTGCAGCTCTCAGTCTGACCTCCCCAGACTGGCTGATGACAACTGAGTGGAGCCTCCAAGCCAGTGTCATTATGAAAAATCCATGTCCACCTTCTCTCCTGAGCAGAGTCCACTCTACTATGGACTACCATGCCCTAAATTCAGAGTTGTTTCTCACCACTGCCCTCCACAAATGACAAGTGCTCACTAGCCCACCTGGCTACCAGCCATTGCCTGGTTGGAGTTTTTCATCCAAGGGAATGTAGCTCTGGGGCTCCGTGGGAAAGGAAGGGCAGGTCTGGGCAGGGAGGCCAGGCTGGCTCTGCTGCTGCTACGGCCAGAGTGGGAGAGCTGGGAATGGCAGGGCTGAGGTGCTGAGCTGGCTGTAGGAAACTGGCTCCAGTTTGGGACTGTCTCAGTCCACCCCAGTTCATTAAAACCCTTCTGAGAGAGCAGATTGGTGCAGTCCTGCTCAGGTGTGCTCACCTGTTCCCAGGGAGCTGGGAGGGCCTGCATCCCTCTCTTGTGGGAGAGTTGAGTTCAGCTCTGTGTTGCTTCAGTTCTTCCCCATCCTTAGACAATGAAGGCAAAGGCAAGAGCAGCAACTCCGTGTCTGATTCCAGGTCTCCCATTTGAATTCCTCCATTAGGTGGGTGAGTGAGCTCTTCTTCCCCCTCCACCCCAGCTGCATTTCTGCATCTGTGATTGCTGTGATTAAATGCAACTAAATTCTGCCAGCTCTGAAGCGTGAACTAGGAGGGGTGGTCTTTACATCAGACATGTAATTACCTGTCTACAAAATTATGAATGTGTACAAGGGAAAAAAAAGAGGAAAAAGCAAGATCTCTGTCAAACAGGAGAAAGGCTGTCATTTTCCCTGTTATTTTTTAGGTTGTTTTCCTCCATTCACAGCAGTTCTTAACCAGCTGGGAACCTGCTCCAGAGACCAGGCTGCCTGATAAGCTACCTTGTCACTACTGACCCTGGAATCTAGGTAAGGACACAGGACTTCATGTTTGAAAAGCCTGGAAAATATCTCCAATCTACAACATCTTAGCAGCAGGAAAAATCTATTTTCCTGCATAAGAAGAACATCTTATGGTGGCTGAGCACTGAGTGGCAAGCAGAATGGCAGTTTTTGTTAAATGCAAGTTCCTTCAATAATTCATTTTTCTTACTAATCACGCAGCATGTGGTTGGCTCCATGTAATTAAAGGAAAAGGGTTCCTGCAGCACTGTCAGGACGTCGATGGTGCTGATCGAGAAGAGACTGGTAGGGTACAGATTATGTGCTAATTAAGGGGTTTACATGGAGTGCTAAGTGTGTCCTGTGCTTGGAGACATCTCCTCCTTTCCTAGAGGTCCTTGGATTTTACCAAGGTGCCAAGTTATCAAAGCCTGTGATAACTTTAAATAAGTGCTAAAGGTTTTTGAAGCCAGTGGTGCTCAAGTTTGTGCTGCAGCCTCAGTTACACACTGAATTTTGCAGGATTGAGGCCACTGGCTGGTCAGGGATGGGTCCTCACTGGAACCTGTTCTTCCTCAAGGACACACTTCATCCCTGGATCCAGCACAGCAGGCTTGAAACGCCTCAGTGCCTGTCACAGTTAACTTTATTTCCTTTTAAACACCTAAGAGCTTGAAAGGTTTTTTTTTTCCCTGAGAAATTAAATGGCAGTATATGTAGGAGGGAAAAAATATCATCTCTGGCTATATTATTTTACTGTGCCAAGCAGTGGGGAGGCCTGACAGAGGATTACATAGTGGAAAGGGCTTGATTTTCTGTGCATGCTTTAATGGCTGGACCTTTGTTCTACCTCTTAGCTGTGACCATTTAATAACTACTTGACTCCCTTTGCCCTCAGCACGGTGTTGCCTGTAGCTTCATTGCCTTGAAGGACACAGTTGAAATTAAAAGTGTAATTAATGATTCAGTTGGTAACACGGGTTACCCAACAGCTGCCTGTGCAGTGGCCTTCCTGAGCATCCTTCAACAGCAGAGTGCTTCCCCAGACAAAACTTAACTTACAGGTGTCATGTGGTAAGTTCCCAAGGCATGGAATTGTGGAATGGTTTGGGTTGGAGAGACCCTAAAGCTCATCTTGTTCCATCTCCTGCCATGGGCAGGGACACCTTCCACTAGCCCAGGTTGCTCCAAGCCCCGTCCAACCTGGCCTTGGACACTTCCAGGGATGGGGGAGCCACAGCTTCTCTGGGAAACCTGTGCCAGGGCCTCACCACCCTCACAGGGAAGGATTCTTTCCCAATATTCCACCTAACCCTGCCCTCTGGCAGCTTAAAGTCATCCCCCCTTGGCCTGTCACTGTCTGCCTGCATAAAAAGTCTCCCTCCTCTCCTATCTGTGAATCCTGCATGAAAAATCTCAATTGAATGTTTAGCCAAGAGCAAAATGAAAGCAAATTCTCTGGTTTAACTAAAAGAGTTGGAAGCAGATTTAGACACCTTTGCACAGTGATCCCTGAGTTGCTCTGGGTACAAGAGTCGCTCTGTTCTCTGAAGAGTTCAGATTTAAACATCCAAGTCAGACTGGAGGTGGGAGGAGGAGCCAGCTCTGGGGGAAGGTGACATGCCTAAAGGTGGCACAAGAGGACAGTAGCAGAGCTGGAATTCCACCCCAGGCCCCCAGTTTAGTGCCTCTGCAGTGTGCCAGCAGCATTCCTTACAGCTGTGGCTGCTCCTGGAGGGTTGGCAGCTGCCTTCAGGTGAGGGCAAACCCTGTGTGGGAGGACATTATTGCCTACCAGTCACCACGGTGGGTAAAGAAACTGTGAGAAACAGTTTTGTGTACCCTGAGTAGCTGAGGAGCTCCCAGCAGCCTGGGAGAGGAGGTACCTGGGGGAGGAGGTGGCTGACAGGGCAGAGTGGTCAAGAAGAAGAAGAGAAAGTGTGTTTTGACTGAATATACCAGGAGACTTCAGTTCTCTGGGCTCAGCCCAGTTCTTGCGAGGAAATCTTTCCCAACTAAATCCCCAATCCAGCAAACTCCCCCCAAACCCTGCTTCACTGGAGAAAGATCTCCCAAACTCACAGAACTGTTTAGGTTAGAAAAGCCCTCTGAAGTCATTGAGTCCAACCATTCCCCAGCACCGCCAAGGCCACCACTGACCATGTCCCCAAGTACCACATCCACAGGGCTTTTAAATCCCTCCAGGGATGAGGACTCCACCCCTGGCCTGAGCAGCCTGTGCCAAAGCTCGAAAACCCTTTCAATGAAGAAATCTTCCGCAATATCCAACCTAAACCTCCCCTGGCACAACTTGAGGCCGTTTCCTCTCATCCTGTCCCTTGTTCCCTGGGAGCAGAGCCTGACCCCCACCCAGCTCCACCCTCCTGTCAGGGAGTTGGAGAGAGAAAGAAGGTCCCCCCTGAGCCTTCTTTTCTCCAGGCATCTCTTCACATGACTGGAATGACATTCTTCCTTTGGGCATGACAGTTTGGCCATGCAACAGTTTTTTTAGTAGTTTCATTAGCTCTAGGAGGTGAGGGTGGTGTCTGTGGTTGGAAGCTCCAAGGCAGAGTTCCCTGTCCCTGCCCCTCTCTCTCTTCCCAAGACGCTTCCTCTGGGTCCAGAGAAAATCAGATCAGATGAAATCCTATTTGGAGTGTCTCGTGCCAGTTTGAATTCCTTGCTCTGGGCTCTCTCTGTAAGGAGTCAAGTGTCCTTGACTGTACCTGCTCCCTCTGGAGAAAGAATTCTTCTGTTCCTCCGCTTGTTCCTGTACCCTGGCTCTCCTGTAGTCTGGCCTGTTCCCTAAATGACCCAAAAATGCCCATGCTCCCTCACAACAGAAACAATAACAGGAGGCAAAGATTCCAGATGAATGTTGTTCTTCTGAAATCTTCATTTACAGTTAGTTTGCAGCTGAGTTTTTTTTTTTAGGAAGAATAAATTTCCTGTAATGGGAGTGAGTCAGCATGGATATATTGCAGGTAAATCATGTCAGACTAATTTGATCACTTATGCTAATGAAATAACTATCAGGCTGGATGGTATAAATCTTATCTGGTTGCCCACAAGGCTTTAAGAAAATTTTGCCTGATGGATTATGCTCCAAACTCCCTCAGTGTAGGTTAAAATAATCTATTATTGAAAAGGGTAAAATACTGGGAGGAAGGCAGAGCCACGGCTTGAAGCTAAGGGTGAGTGTCACTGAGGAGGTGACCAGGGAGCAGATCCTCTGCTGGGGCTCTGTAGTATTTTTATTAAAGATTTACACAGCACCACAGCATTTGGATCATTAAATTTGCAGATGATACAGAGCTAAAGGGTTCAGGCAAGACTTACTGGCCTTTCTTTGCAGGGAAATTACTTTTTGGCAGTAAAATCTTGCTAAATTATGTAGGGAGATTCAAACCATGATCTTTACTGGACCAGATGCTCCATGGCAGTTGCAGAACTGGAGGTGCAAAGGGGGGTCTTTGCAGCGACATGGGGAGGTTTGTGCTGGAGGGTGTGGAGGGGAGGAGGAATCACCATCAGGCGGACACAGAGAGGGTTTTCCTGAATTTTTTACAGTTTTTTAGAGTCCTTAAGACACTCTCAACCCTAAGCATTTGCCCAGCAGTGTTTGGTAAATGGGAGCAGCTTTCAGACTGATGTGCTGACTGTGCTGCTGCAGTGCCAGTGGTACCTCCACTGCTCTTCCAGCACCCTGGGAAACAGCGCTCAGGCTTTGCAAGATGTTCTAAAAGTAGCAGCTGATTTGTCACATGAGACTCCGAGCAGAGGAAGAGTGAAAATAACAGGAGAGTGATTTTTCCTCTATTTTGGTCTCTGATTTAAATAAGCTCCTGAGGCACAATTCGTTTCTGGGAGAAGAGTGATGCTTTTGAATTGAGATTTCTGCCCTGGGCCAGTGTAGGTGTTTAAACCTGGCCAGTTACGCTTATGGCAGACCCAGATACCCCAAACTTCTTCAGCATTGTGACACTGAAGTGCAAACCTTCAGACAGTGGTTAGCATTAACATAAGGGCAAAAATATGAAAATGTAACCCAGAAAATAAATCTGTTCAATAAATCAAAGGTAGAAGCGAAGATGAAATCTGAAATCCTCGTGTAGTGGGTATAACTCATTCCTACAACCATCACAGGGGAATTTAATGGTACCAGTGTTTAGTGAAATAGGACTCGACACTGGCCAGGGACCTGTTATTGTGGTTGGGGAGGGTTTGCAATTGTTTGACACTCATTAGAAATCCCAGTAACCTGTTTAAGGGCAGGCAAATTCAGATTCCCTCTCTCCTTACACAGTTACTCATCACACCACAGCCCTGAGCTAATTGGAAAATGACTGAGGGAGGAGCAGGTCTGGGGCAGGCTGTCCCTGGAGCAGGGAACGCGCTGGGGCTGGTCCCGCACAGCGTTTGGTCCTGCACAACAGCCCAGGAAAAACCTGCAGACAATTAGCGCCACAATGGCTTATCAGATCCAAAACAATGATTAATCCTTAACGATCCCGGTAATTTCTGTATGTAAATTCACCTCTGTTTCCTTCAGGGCCTCCAGCAGAACACACAGTTCCCTACCTGAACCTCAGTCCTGGCTTTTTGTTGATTCAGAGCCTTCCAGTGAGTTAAAGAAGGTTTGCTGGTCCAAGTGACACTTCCAGGCAATGGGCCTCTGAAAGCTCACAGACAACAGGGTAATCATGGAATCCCAGAATGTTTTGGGTTGGAGGGACCTTAAAGACTATCTTGTTCCACCCTCTGCCACAGGCATGGGCACCTTCTGCTATCCCAGGTTGTTCCAAGCCCTGTCCAACCTGGCCTTGGACACTTCCAAGGGATGGGGGAGCCACAGCTTCCCTGGACAACTGTGGGTAAGGTGTGAGCTCCAAGCCTACAGCCTTCCACCTCTGGCTAGAGGGAATCCTGTTTAGCTAAACCAGAATGGAGTGGAATGGGGGAAAATTTAGCTAATTGGGCTGTGCAAGCTGTCTGGGAAACACCATGAGGTCCTGCAGGCAGACAGGCAGGTGCAGAGAGGCTTTCTAGAGCTCACAGCTGCATGAGGAAGCAGCAAGGTGTGACAGGAACAGATCTGGGGAGTGAAACATTTGGTTCTGGTCCACTGTGTGTGCACTGGAGGGAATTCCTTGGGTTAGGTCTGGTCTAGCCCCATGGACTGGAGCATCCAATAGTAGCTGTGTGTGTTGTGTGGGTCTCTGGAGCTCATTCCATGGCTGAAAGGAATCCAGTTCTGTGGCCTGGATGTGATTGCAGTAAGAGGGAAGGTCAGGAGAGTCACCCTGAGGGGCACCAGACTGAACTAAATGCCAAGACAGGTACAGAGGGGTCAGGGAGCTGGTCAGAGCAGCCTCTCAGTCCTGGAAACAGCAGGTGAAAGTTAATCTGAGCATGCACAGCCTGGTTTATTGTTTTGATCACACATTCACTCTGAAATGCTGTTGTTCCAGGGAAGCAATACTGTGCAATCAGGAAGTTGCTTGTTCCAGGATCAGCATCGCTGCAGCTCCCGAGGGAAGGGATGGCTCTGTCTGGGCAGACTTGGAACCTGCTGAGAGCACTTGCACCTGGTACTCCACCCAGGATCCAGTCTGCAAGTGGAAAAGTTGCCACTGATGACTTGGCATTTAGGAGCCAAGAGATGCTGTACTGTGTGGGAGCATGTCAAGTTAGGACAGTGAGGAGTGGAGTTCACCCAGTAGCTGTGGCACGAGTGCCCAGCTTGGCCTAGCAGGAAGGTGAACAGGTAAGATCAGCTCCAGCAGTTTATTCTCTGCAATACATTCATTTTTTATCTAGGAAATACACTCCTTGTATCCCACTGCCCGAGTCCATGCGTTCCCTGCATATCCAAGCAACAGACGAATTATGACAGTTCATCTTCCAAAAGCCAAGGGAGAGGTGGAAAGGGGACCCCCTGTGTGTCGGGGCGATGACTGATCCCTGTTTATTTTTGCTCAAATGCCAGGCCTGGGTTTGAAATAGAAAAGCAGGATCCTGTTTTGTGGAGTAACTTTCAGAGGGGGCCCTGAAGGAGGAATGTAAGACGGGGCTGAAGAGATCAGACAGCAACCAGGAGAACAAAAGGCGGCACTGTTGGAGATGTGGGAGTTGGTGCTGGATGAAGCGGGGCCTCCCGCTGTTTGCGGCTCGCGGCTGCCGGGGCCAGGCTGGCATCCCTGAGCAGGGGGAAATGCAGGGAAGAGCTAATCTATCCAAACAGAAGGACAGACTTAGCTTGAGAAGATGAGCATGCTGAGCTGGTTTCTGCTCTGTTACACCCTGAAACCTCGCTGATATCCATGCAGCTCCCCAGCCAGAACTCGGAGCAGACGGGGGCTCTTTATGCATTTTCTCCAGAGCCAGACTGGTGAGGATTTGGTGAGGACTGGAGAAACTGATACTGAGATTTTCAGCTCGGCAGGAGGGAATCTGTGTTTGCTTAATTTGGGAAGAGACAGTCATATAACTTACAGTATGTGAGGCTTCGGCAGAAATATCCCCCGAGCATTGGGCAGAGTTCGAAACAGCCAGGAAAAGTCTTTCAGGCTGCCCGAGCTGTTCCATAGCACTTCCTCCATTCCTGGAGCACTTCCTCCATACAAAGAGATGCCTGCTCCAAACAGTCTGTGCAAGGACTAGACTGCAGTCTAGTAATCCAGGGATTCCCACAGCCACATGTAGTCTAACGAACCACTTGTATAATTTTTCCGGAAGGTGAGTTAAAGAGCACCTTCTGGGAAACACCAAATCCCATCATTTCACCTGGTTCCCTGGCAGACTGTTCCAGTGCTGGACAGCCTGCACAGCTGTTTCTATCAGGTTTTACTTCAAGGTTAAATGTGCATTGCTCCCCAAAGCCTTCTCCAGCAGTTGCCATCCCCTGTATCAGTGCCTGTAGCAGTGACCAGATCCTGTCTCAGTCACATCCTGGACAAGCCAACAGCCTTGGGCTCCTTCAGGAGCCACGGGACAGCCTCCATTCCCCAGCTTTGCAGAGCTGCTCCTGTGTTTTCCCTTTCTCCATGAAGGAAGGAACTCAGCCTGAACATGGCCTTCCAGCAGGTTGTTGGAGCTGTGTGCCAGAAGGGATCATCCATTGTCCCTTCTAAACACCCAGGGATCAGAGTCCCCCCTCTGTGGAAGCTTTAGGGCTACAGCAGATCCCTATGATGTCTTCCAAGTCCTTTTCCAAACAATTCCTTTCTGAGGCAGCATCCCGTGAGTGTAACCTGCATTTCTGGTTTCAGATCTCTTACCTTGCATTTGACTTTTTAAATCATGTTTCACTGGCGTGTGGCCAAGTCCTGTCAGATCTCAGGGTATTGATAGTCAAGTCCTGCTTCTTTTTTCCCTCCCACCAATCTTGTTTGCATCTGCAAACTTCCCCACAACAAGGATTTATACAGAGTCATTTAGATCATTGATAAAAATATTGGAGAAAACGGTACTGGGAGTTTCTCTCTCCTTTTATCCCAGGTATTTTTACCCACTGTAATGTATGTTTATTGAGTTGTGGCTATTGGAACATCCAGTAAATATGCCTTTGAAGAACAGCCAGTTTCCAGGAATGCTTTCCACCTTAAATATATATTCCCAGTCCATTATGCTGGCAACTGAGGTGAAGGCTTGGGAAGCCAGAGGTGTTAAATGCATAGGGGGGTATGTCACTGCTGGTGCCAGGTGTTTGCACAAGTGCAACCAGATCATGCCCTGTGGGGTGGAGGCAGCTCGCTGGTTTTTGGATCAGGAATTAACTCCTTGGTCTCCCAAGGTCCAGCAGAAGGATTTCCCATGTGGATGGTAGCAGTTTTTGGGATGAAGGCAGTGTTGTTTCAGAAGAGCTCCTGTTGCTGGCTTTATGAGGTGCCTGGTTGCTGATCTGGGCTGCAGCTCACCACAGTCATGCAACTTTGTCTCCTGCCACCATGTGAAGGCCAGGCTGGACACTGTCCTTGTGGGGGTGCCCACCTCAAAAACTCTTAATGCACGTTTGGGATGTTTCCTTTCAGTTGCCAACGTGGACCTGAAGCCGGCAGGGAGCGGGGCTGCTCTGAGTGCCATGGAGTGAGCTGGATCTGCAGGCTCATCCAGAGCCAGTCCAGGTGTGCACAGGTTGGTGCCAACATTCCCAGCACGACAGTGCAGGCACCAGTGGGGTAGGAAGATGCCACAAAAGATACCTTTGCCACCCCCTCTGTGGGTTGTTCAGGACCTCTAAAGGGTGCAACCCAGGAGCTCATTTAGATCACAGGTTATGAGGTTACAAACCCAAGGAATTGTTTATAAATATCCCCTTCACCCTCCAAATCCCAAACCCCAGAGCAGCTTTGGGAGGTGTGGGTGTTGTAGAATCTGGCTTCACACTGACAGAGGTTTAGGTGGGATATGGGGAAGATGTTATTGGCTGTGAGGGTGGTGAGGCCCTGGCACAGGTTGCCCAGAGAAGCTGTGGCTGTCCCATCCCTGGAATGTTCAAGGCCAGGTTGAACGGGGCTTGGAGCAACCTGGGCTAGTGGAAGGTGTCCCTGCCCATGGCAGGGGGTGGAACTAGATGAGCTTTAAGGTCCTTTCAACCCAAACCAGTCTGGTATTCTGGGATTCTATGATTTTGTGGTTCTGGTATTCTGTGGTCTGCCCCTTTTGCAGCACTTCTGTGTCACTACTGGTGGTCAGGACAAGGACAGCTCTCGTGCCAGCAGCTGTGTAGCAAATCTCTATGCAGAAATGCATCCCAGAATCTCAGAACTGCTCAGAACTGGCCAAGTATCCCCAGGCTGGTACAGCTGAGCACGAAGGAAGTGGTTGATATTCCGAACTTGGGTCTTTAGCTGCACAGGAGCTGAAAGCACGGGCACTTCTGTGCCTCTGGGAGAGAGGCCCTGGAAGCAGGGCAGCCTTTGGCACGGGAACAGGAGCTCCCTCGTGCAGAGCTGGAGGCAGAACAGTCATTATGAGAAGGAGGTGACTTGGCCTTCAAGGAGGCACTGGAGCTGCTCTGGTTTGCAGAGCCTGGGTCTGCAGTCCTGATCTCACGGTGGAGTTGGCTGGGGAGCTTGGCACTGCCAGTGGGAAAAGGCCATGAAAAATAAACAAAAGAGAGTCCCTTTGACAGGAATCAAGGAATTCTGACTGTACACAGCATCATCCAACTGCTTCATTTCGGGGCTATTGCTCATGGCTTACAGGCAGGAAGAAATAAGGGAAGGCAGCTCCTGCTACAGTCGGCTCAGTGTGGCCTGGGAAAGCCTTGGGCAGCCTATCCCCCATCCCTGTCTGCTTTTCATTATTGTTTTTATAGCCAGAAATAAGAGCTTTATTGGCTTTATTCATCTCCTGTCAGATGCCCAATCAACATCTGGCAACGCAGCAATTCCCAGAAAGTGCTGACCTAGTGAGAGCCAGCGGAGCAGGAGGTGCGGAGGAAGGTCTCCATCCCCCTTCCTATCCCTGACTGCCCTTTTAATTATCTTCCCAGCCAAAGTGGGATGTGTACCCTCACCTCACCCTTGCTGCCTGCCTGGAGTTCAGAACACCAGGCTTGTGGGATTTCCTGGGCTCGGAAGGCACCTGAGGGAACATCAGTATGGAAACAGGGGCAGGAGGAGCTAAGCAGGAGCCAGGGCATCCTAAAAACTGCTCCTGGGCTGGAGCCAGCTTGTGAATGGGGAAGAGACTGGACAAAGGGGTCAGAAAGGAGCTGATCCATTCCTTTGTGCAGGGCCTGGCCAGTGTCAGAG
Organism: Lophotriccus pileatus; assembly: GCA_035583135.1. NCBI lineage: Eukaryota > Metazoa > Chordata > Aves > Passeriformes > Tyrannidae > Lophotriccus > Lophotriccus pileatus. The sequence goes on from JAWWES010000018.1 coordinate 18,256,829, forward strand.
GGATGCACACGGCAGGGCAGAGGAGCTCAGCTCTCCCTCCTCCCATTTGCCTTTCTTTGCTTTTGCACAGGACTCAGAACTTAGGCATGAAAATACAGGGATTTTTGATAGTTTCCTGCAAGTTGGAGGATTTTAAGATCCAGCAGAAGACTGACTAGAGAGGGACCCATTTTTTTTTTACTTCAGTACACAAAAATTGGACTCATAATAAAATGGGGTGTAATAAGCCAGAGGCAAGTTCTGTTCCATTCAGAGATTAGCCTGAGTTGGCTGCTCCAGCAGGTCCAGCAAGTTCCCTGTCAGATCCCTGGGCTCCCACACTGGATCTCTTGAGCCCCCTTTTCCCACATGGTCCCGCCCTGACTTCTCCCTCGGGTGTGGGTGGCTTGGTTTGCACTCAATTGTCCTACCTGCCTTTCCACATCTTGGCTTTCCTTTGCTCCCTGTCTCCTGCATTCCAGCTCCAGCCAGTTGGTCAGGACAGTTCCTCCCTCTTCTCTGCCAGGGTCTTCTCCCCACATTTTGGTCTGTTTTTGCTGCCCACCTCCACGGGAAGCTCCTTCTTGTTCCTGTAGCGATCCTGTCCCTCTGTCACTCTCCTGTCCCGTTACGGCTGCTCCCCAGCTCTGTGAGTGCTCTCCTGCCCACAGATCCTCTGTGGGTTCTGTGGCCCCTCTGTGAGCCCTTCCCAATCCTCCACACTGAGACACCATCTAACCAAGGACACTTTGTGCCTTCAATTGGTTTTGTCACCTTATGCCTGAAGAGCCTTTGGTGCCCATGAGGAGCGGAGTTCCTGCTCAGAAGTGGAGCTTCCAGGGGAAAATGTAGCCAGGGCAGATGGTCTTTGGCACCAGGATGGAAAAGCTGTACCCCAGCATGGTCTTGACTATTCCCCTTGGAGCAGCAAACCCTGCCATGAAACAAGGACTCAGGCACTTGTAGACCAAACGATGCTGGGTGCTGTCAGCCTGGTCCCATCCTGCCTGTTTTTGGGATGTGCAGGCACCCCAGAGCTGGGTGTCATTGCTTGTTCTGTGCTCCAGACCCACAGGGAGAGGTACAGCTCTCTTAGAGAAAGGGTCCCACTGAACTGCCTCATCAGCTGCCCACTCATGTGAGCAAATGCCACCAGTGCGAGCCGAGGCACCGCAATCCGGCTCATAATGCTCCTTTAAAGACATTTCAGCAGCTCAATTAAGTTTCCACTTGTGTGTTTTCTTTCTCCCTGCTTTGCTTTCATGGTCATTTAAAACAAATAAAGTGAGCAGAACACGGCAGCGTGATAACCACCCTTTAATTCCCTTCCCACGGGTCTCCCGATTATTTGGTGATTCAGCGGCAGCGGGGGGAACATTTACAGAGGGGAAGGCGGGAGCTTCCCACAGGGACACAGCTCACAGCCCAGGGCCCCCGAGCACTGGGGAGGAAGTACGTGCCTCGGGTTTTCCCTTTGAGCCCCATGGACGTGGTGAATGCCGTGCAGAGCCCGGGCCCTGGAAGAGCAGCGGCCCCGCTCTCAGTGCCCTCGTTGTTCTCGCATTGTGCGCTGGGGAGGGGGACCAGTGCTCAGGATGTATTTCACGCTTCTGTGCAAACACAATATGAGATGAAGAATTCATACCCTTGCACAAGGAGACCAGAGTGTATTTTCTCATAATAAGGAAAAGCAGCCAGATCAGAGCCTGCCAATTCCTGCCCTGTGCTCCCGCCTTCCCTTGGAACTTCAAACAAGCCTGTGCTTTTAAACTGGCGCAGAGAAGTATATTACATTTTTTAAAAACCCAACACAAATCCTTTTGGATCTTTTTTTTACACTATTCTCCCCACCTCTGTCTTGGTAGGTGACATTTCTAGCCCTCCCCCACTTGGTCTGCTGGGTCCAAGTGGAGGTAAAGGAGAATTCCATGTGTTTTGTGTGTGTGACCAACTAATAGCGGTACGGTGTCTCGCTGGAAGAGCGTGTAAAACACACCCCAGGAGGGGGAACAGAACACACCACAGGAAGGGGAAAAGTAACCAGCCTGCTGAACACTCCAGAGCTTTTCCTGTCCTGTAGGCAAGCACGATGTGGGGGTTGGTTTGCTTATTCATCAGCAGCAGTAAATAACGGGCCTCACCTTGAGCTCTCCTTCAGCCACTTCTTCTCCTCTCCAGCCTCCTGGCTGGCAAGGAAGGGGAATATTTACTGTCCTTTGGGTGGTAAACTGGGGGTTTGTAGTTGTTTATGTTTTAACTTTTGTTTCCTCCCTAAAAAGCTCTGTTTGCTCTCTGTGGCTTTGTCTTCCCCAGCACCTGAAGCCTCTTCGTGGAGTGTCCAGCCTGACACGGGGACTGAGCCGTGACCGTGGACTGAGCCCATCATTGCCACATCCCAGCCAGGTACTGTGCATGCAGGTGCTGTTCTGGGCAGGACACAGGATGTACCTGAGTCACTTCAGACAGTTATAATCTGATCTCTCAGACCAGCACCGTCAGCAGCTTTTCCTCCCCTTCGTGCGGTACACGGAGACGTGTTCCCATCCCTGGGCACCTTGGAAGTCCCAACAAGCCATGAGTGGCCAAGACCTGCCAAAGCCTGTTGATCCAGGCACTGGATTCCTAGAGCCTTTGCTTTCCCCAACACCTTCATAAAGTGTCCTGAGTTGAGGTGATTCAGGGAGCACATTTCCGGACTGTCAGAGCGCTGCATCCATCACTCCCCTGAACATGCACCAGATTGTTAATGCTCCAGGCCAAATACCACGTCTTTTTTAATGCCTACCAAATGTAATGTGTGCTGCTGGCTCTATATTTATAACAATTATTAAAGTAATGGCAGTACCCACATTCCTACAGGCTGAAAGTGGCCAGGAACAGACAAAAAAAATGATTCATTGTTCCAATTAATGCTGGAGCTCGCACTGGTGATTAATTAGCCTGGCGATAGTGCCATGCAAAAGATCAGGGTGAGAATTAATAGGCAGACACGTGCTGACTTTTAAGAGGGTTCCACCAGTGTTTGGTGCCCTTCCTTGGGCTGCCTCAGCCCGTTAATTAGAGACACCGGCACGGGCTCGCTCTGCACCGACAGAGCCAACGGCCGGCGGTGCAGAATATTTATGTGACTGTGTGCAGCACAAAACTTCAGAACTAAATTCCCATCCAGTCCCTAAATATAATTTTGAAATGTCAGAGACGCTGGGAAGAACAGCGGTGCCGCATGAGGCTGCTGTCAGGGAGAGGCAATAGTGTGCCAGATTTATACTGGGCTGAATAGGCAGGTGACTTTTCAGGTGCTGTGTTTCAGGGAGCCTGAAGTGCTCTGATGGACCTGTTTCACCTGGTGGGAGGCAGAGGATCCAGCAGGAACACGTGCTGCAGCCTTGTGCACCCCACTTGGATGTGTGAGATGGAGCAGGGGCAGCTCCCAAGAGCCTGCGAGTCCCCACGAGGCACGAACCACTCTGAAGCACCAGCCTTTGAAGGTGAGCCCTGTTGGCAAAGTTTCTCCTCCAGGTTTTATCCATCACTCCTTCTGCTGCCTCATCACCTTTCCCTTCTGCATATTGGTCCTCCCACCACCCCAATTCATTTTTCCCAGTTGCAGCAGCTATTGACTAGTTTGTAGGGATGGGGTGTAGCCAGTCCTGCCCCGGCTGCACCCGAATCGCTGACGGGGCCGATCGCTCTGATCACACATCAATCTGAGCACACAGGCAAAGTTCCATCCTGCTGAATTAATTGTTAGGAGCTGCAACCCCAATGTCTTTGTAAATAAAATATTTTAATCTCATGGGGCCTGCCTGGAGAGAGAGGAATAAATACATCAATATGTAAATGGATCCACAAGAGGAGGATGAACTGGGACTTTGCAAAACTGATAAAGCATCTTAGGAGACGTGTTGTCACTGCACTTCGTGCATATTCTGATGAAGCAGACAGGGAGGCTGGATCTGAGCCTGGGTTGGGGGGGGGAACGAGGAAGGGAGGGAGGGAGTAGTGTGGGCACCAGCACACCGTGACTGAAATTCTTGTACGGATTGATTTGACTCAAATATATTCCAAGGCTCATCTAATTGCTTCTTTAGTCTCAGGCTTTGATTTTCCTGTTGTTTTCACATCTCTGTTGCTGAGTCTTTGCTGCATTTCGAGCAGTCTGGTTGGGGCAGTGTCCAGACCAAGCTGCCCCTCTGTGTGACCAGAAGTCACTACCTGTCCTTGCTGAGCCCTTTCACAGAGCCTCTGCAGCACAGTGGGCACAAAGAGTGAAGGACAGTGAAGGTCAGGCTTTTGCTCGATGGGTGTTTTCTCTATGTAACAGCCTTGGGGGTTATTTTAGAAAACAAAGCCTGAAGCTTTTGGGACACCTTGTTCATGGTGGCCCGTGCTGGTGTGACCTCCCCCATGGGAGATCTGAGGGAGCTGGGGGAGAGCAGTTAAACCAAACATGAGCAGGAGAAGATGCAGTGACCAATTTGCTCTCATGCAACGTGCAGGATCCTCCCTGGCTCTCCCTCACCTCTCCTGCCCTGTGCCCTGTGCTGTGTTACCCCCTTCCCGGGAATCGCCGCCACGTCCCACGGCACAGGTGGGAACAGCGGCTCACCCGCGCCGTGTCAGGCAAGAGCAGACCTGTCACCCACCTCGGGCACCCGGGCGCGTCTCCAGTGATTTCCAGGGCCAGGAGAGCAGGAGAACGCTCCCACCGCGCTGCCCGGGGCGCTGCCTCCCTGTCCGCGGGCTGAGCTCCAGCCCTTGTTTTGCAGCGCGCACGTGGAATTTCATCACCTTCAACAATGGAATCTGTCACCTTCAAGCTGCCTTATTGTAATCTAGGGATTTGTGCCCCGGCCCTGGAACAGGCGCTGGGCTGCTGCCACAGAGCACCACGTCCGTCCCTCCCCGTGCCTTTGCTAACGCCTCTGGGCCGACGGTGGGAACTTTAGGGACATATTTGGGCTTGTTTGCTCACCGGGATCAGATCCTTAATTGATCTTTCTTCCTTCCTTTCTCTTTTTGCCTCCTTCTGTCTCACGTGCATCTCAATCGCTGTCTTCTGATCTGCTTCACCACCCCCTCCAGCTCGGAGAATAAATCCCATCAGACCTGCAAGTACAGCCAGGATGCAGGAGGGCATCTGGCATTTTAAAGAAGCATAAACACATGTTTTAAACGATGGCACCTTCATGTTGCATCAGGTATAAAAGCACAGGTGTTTGAGTCATTGGCTGGTAGATCTGCTCTGTGAGAAAGCGATTTGACAGCAAAGGGAGTGATGCCTCCTCAGCAGACGTGGCTTGGATGTCATAGCCCTTCAAGTGGGCTGCTGTGGGAGCCTCTTTGTGGGCAGTTTGGGAGCCTTGGTAATAAATTAACTTTGATTACTCTGCTTTAATGATCTGCTAAGATCAGAATGCTTGCTGCATTTCTCTAGCTCCCATTGTAGCTGCATTTTTGCTTTAGGGGCTGAGTAGTTTCCTCTGAAATGCAGTTATGTACATTTGCATATGCATTTGTATGGGCTAATTATAAACTCACCGTTAGCTCTGTGATCCAGCACAGCAAAAGGGTTGTCCCCGTTTGGAAATGTCTGCTTTGGTGCAGAAATCAGAGGGTTTTTTTGGTCAAATCATTTGTTCACATCTTTGGGGCCTGGATTTTCAGCGAATAATCAATATCCGCAACAAAAGATTTAAACAAAAAAAAAGGTGTTCATTGAAGTTTCTCTGCAGGAAAAGATCGATAACATGTATTATTAAATATAAAGAGACTTACGTCTCGAGTTCCATCACACCACAGCTTATAATAACCCTTCAGAAGCTCGAAGCAGGGCTTTTTTTCATTAAGCAAAACGTTGTGTTCCCCTGCCGCCTTCATTCCAGCGGCATATTGGAAGGTGCCTGTGCCCAGCAGCTCTGGCCTGGAGGGCTGTGCTCACCCCTGCCCGTCAATACCATGGCTTATTTCATTAAAATGGAAATATTTATTTCCAAAGTGGATGTGTAAGGGGTGTCAGCATGTGAACAGTGACAGGGAAGCAAGTTTTCTGGGTGGCAGTTTTAAACATCTGCCCCCTGAGCATCTAAGCAGGAGATGTGGACTTGGAGAGGGCCCCGATGGTGCAGCTCATCCCCAAGTCTCCCACAGCCAGTGGTCCCAGCCCTGACCTGTGGGAAGTGTCCCCTCTCTCTCCAAGCACTTGGACATTTTAGAGCACCATAGTGGTCTCTAGGACTGGGAATAGAAGGATTTCCAGCACCACCAGCAAGGAGCTGGGGCAAACCCCTCATTACTCTGCGTCCCTCCACTGCTGGAGGTTCCAGAAGTGGGACTCGCAGGCCAGCGCTCTGAGGCAGCCAGGAAGGCTTGGAATAAAGAAATGCTTCAGTCATGTTTTCATTCCCCATGGCCAGGTTCCAATATCCAAACTGGGATTACCAGAGTGAAACGCAGTTGGGTTTTGCTTCTGCCGACCTTCAGCAGCAGCTGTTCCAGCGCTGGGTCCTTGGAGAGCTCTGGGGATGCTCCTCTGTGTGATGTGTCAGGCTGATATTCCTGCCTCCAGCCTGTCCTGAGCCAGGACTGACATACCCAACTGCAGAGGTTTTGTGACAAGCCAGTGGAAACCTTTCCTCCAGCACACACAGATTATTTTGCAGGGCAAAAATAAGCAGCAATGCAAATATCATTCTCTGTTTTGTTCTCCCTGTCTTTTTCCCCCCTTTGCTTCAGGAAAGCAGGAAGAGGCGAGGAAGGATTGACACTCTATCCCGCCGAGGGCCTTTCCTAAGATGCCTGCTGGGAGCACTCGCTGCGTGTTTCTCTTTAGGTAGGAGCTCTTCTCATTTTCTCGCTGCCTCGCAAGTCGCACCGAGGTGCCTGGAGAAGGATTTGCTGCTTGCTTATGAAATCCGTTCTCCCTCGAGGATCCGCTCTTTCCAGCTTCATAAACTTCTAATTCTTGCTGTCTAATAACACCGAGGGACTGTGTTTTGTGCCTTGATGAGGATTTTGTGATTGATGTTCATCGGCGCTTGCAGGAGACCAGTAACCTCATTTCATTTTTGACGGAACGGCGGGACGAGAGCTCTGTGTCCTTCCCCCTTCTTGGTCAGGTATAAATGAAAGAGAAAGTGAAGTGGATCTAATCTATCCAGATCTACTCTCTCACCGTGTTGCTTAACTGCTGACACTGTGCCTGCCCCACGTGGCTCATGGGCACGTGGTCAAAGGACACGCTCGGTTTTTTCCTGCTATCGCTGTGTTATCTTGTTTTTATTCTTGGTTCTCTGCACTGTCTGGGATGTTTGGAAGGAGCTGTTGTAACTTGGCGTGGGAGTAGATGGCTTAAATATTACCTCACAGAGTCCATGTGAATTTAGAGCAGATAAGGACTGGACCCCAAATGGCTTTTTTTAACCCATTCCTGTATTTTCTAGTTATTTCCCTCTGCTCTTTCTGCTCTACTTTCATCAGATTTGAGATGTTTTATGCTTAGACCAACTTCATCTGTGATACCTGAAGGGTTTCTTCATGTCCAGTAGAGAGATATTACACTTACACACATGCATGTGCACACACAGGTACCCCCTCTGATGAAGGGCTTGTCAACATAAGAAATCCCAGAGGGAGAATGCCCACAATGAGGAATTCACAGAAAATACACCAAGTGCTATTAACCAAGGTAGCCAGGTGATATCATTCACCAGACTGTGACACTGTTCTCATAGAGTAAATATCATTTCCCTTTAAAAATGCCTTTTCTTTTCTTAGGAGAAAGGACACTTAGAGCACCTGTACTGAGAGGGAGAAGGTGGAGGAGCCTGTGTGCATACCCTGCTTCCCCTGCTGTTACGCAGATACTAAACACAGGTTTGGTTATTCCTACTATATGTTTATTTTTCCTCTCTGCTTTCTTGCTTTGAAGTACCTGCTTGTGTTCTCAATGAAGAACAGCTGAGAGATCAGGAAAATGGCTTAAGCATTCAGTGGGCTGGAAGCTGTTTGGATTTCAAGCAATGCCTGGGAGAGAGCTCTGTGCAGTGCCTTGCTGAACAATCCTCCTTCTGTCACCGGCCGAGGTTGCCGTCCTTTGTTCCCTCCCTGTAACTCTCCAGAGCCTTCAAGGGAGGGAAAAGAAGGATGAAGGAGGTGCCTTTAATTTCTCTTTTTTAAATCCCCCCAAGTCCTCCTTTAAAAAGCCACAGCGCAGCCCTTATGGACCATCTGCCTTTATTTCTCTTGTGCTCCTTGGCTTTGTTTGTTCCTCGTTTCCCCTCTGTGCCCCTTTGCAAACCTCGGATCCTCGGGAGCCATGAGCAGGGCCCAATGCCTCCCAGAGCTGCAGCTTCCCTTCTACACTCTGCCAGGGAGGAACTGCCCACAGGACACTCCAGCACAGTTTCTGGAGTTTCTAAAGCCATTTTTGTTCAGAAATTCTGTTGTTGTTGTTCCTGCTGACCTCAGTGGGCTGTATCTTTTCCAAATGCTTCTGACGTTTCTCACAGGGTAATAATCTATTAATGTCGCAGACAAGGATTCTGCTGACTTCAGTTTGGCTTCTGTTTCCCATTGGATGGGCTCCTCTCTTTATGGGGGAATGCCTCCAGCCAAAAAGAAAGGAAAAAAAACCCCAGCCCTGAGCTAAGTGAAACCAGGCCCGAAGGGAAGCGCGTTGCAGCCGCGTTGCCTCTCGCTGGCTTCTGTTCTGTGCTTGGGGATGTGCCAGACTCCAGTGCCTCCATGCTTTTGATTCCTGTTTATCCCCGGCAACATGATTGTCTGTAATTATATATAATCTCCCCCTTGTTTACTCTTCTTCCTCCAGGTCTGAACACAAGCTCGATGGCAACTCTCAGCTCCGTCTGCCGGGGCTGCAGCTCCAACGCTCCTCACCATCCTCCACCTTCTCCTCCAAAGTAACAAAGCCATTGGATTTCCTCCCACCCCTTCCCTGCGCTCCCCCTCCCCCTCGCTGGCACCGGGGTTATTTATACAGAATGTGGAAACAATTTGCAGGAAAGTGAACAATGTAAGCGGGAGCGAGGGAAGGGAGACAAGTTTGTTGTGCACACTGAGAGCCCCAGCCGTGAAACGCTGCTTTTTGGGGGCTGAGAGAACAGACTGTTTTCCTTTCTTCCTTCTCCTCTCTTTCACCATCTCCCTGAGCTCTTTCTGTCTTGCCAGAGTCGGGTCCAAACCAGAGCAACCAGCTCTGAGTGCATGTTTTGGAGGAGGTTCAGGTTGGATCCCTCTCTGCATCCCAGCCCCGCGAGGCGGTGTCTGTGTACTTAATCCTCTCCGAGGCTCTGCTCTCGGATCCTTGCTGCTCCTGGATTAGCATTAATGAGGAGCATGTGTGCTCAGAGGTCCTGCTCCAGGCCCCCAGAGCCGCAGCACTGGGCTGAGACACGGCTACTCCAAGGAACAGTTCAGCTGAAACAGCACCGTTCCTGGGAGTGAAAGAGGCAGGAACTTTTTGCAAAGTCTAATTTCAGTCTTTCTCCCCTCACCCACTGAGCATTACGTGTTCAGGTCATCCCAGCACCTTGCTGGCTCCAGTGTGAGTGTCTGGGAATCAGGGAGTTTACCTGATTTCTGATGGGGTTGAGGAAGCTGAACCAGCACTGACCTCTGAGCAGCTCTGGGATCTTCAGCTCTCACTCTGCACCATGAAGTCCTCAAAAAGAGGTAGTGCCAAGCCACACACTATCTGGGGAAGGGATGTTGGTGTTGCAGAGGCAAGGGAATGTTATCCCGGGTTGTCAGGGCACAGCAGCTGCCTTGGCCACAGTGGGTGCCTCAGCCACTCCTCCCCTCCCAGGAGCTGCAGCCTCCCTTCCCAAGGGCCTCCAGACTTGGGATGGGATCTGTGCAGTTGTGCTGAGTTGGCAGGGCAGGGCCAGGGAGCTGCCAAGTGGGACAGCACATTCCTCCCTAAACTGGGCACATTCCTGGCTGAGAACTGGTGCAACAGATCCACTGTGATCCACTGGCAGAGGGACAGGTGGAAGGAACATGTGGAGGGCTTTTCCTCCCTGAGAATCCATCCTCTCCACATCCAATTCTTCCTGCTCCTTCTCAGTAATTGTCCACACACAGAGGGTGAAGTTTCTGTGGGTGTTTGTTTGTAACATGCCCCATCTGTGCTCCCACATGTAATGGCAGGGATCTCTGGCCAGCCTGGCCCTCCCAGAGCCCTTGGCACAGCAGAGACCATTCCAAATGCTGCTGCTGCTCCTTTAGCCAGTTCTTGGCAGAAAGAACAACTCCAGGTGTGAAGGGAAGAACGGGAGGGAGCAAAGACACTTCGGCCACCAGTGTTTTGTGGTTGGGGCAGTTCTTCTCTTTGGGCTCTTCTGATTTTCACTGACTCTGAGAAGGGCCCAGGAACAGCAACAATGGTTTTCTCTCCCCAGTCAGGCACCAGCACTGCACTGGGAGGCTGCAGCTGGGGGCAGGCAGGACCCGGACACAGCAGTGCAGGGCTGGGGCCTGACAGAGCCATGGGGTTCCTGCTTCCCATTCCAGCCACACCATATCTGTGATCCACAACCTGTCTGCTTCCCATCATGCAGCTGCCTGGCAGGAGCCTGGCAGTGTCTGCAGCCTGCCCAGACATGTTGCACACTGTGCTTGGCTGGCTGGCAAAGAGCTGGGATACGGAGATCACTTCGAATCCATCAGCCTCTGGAGAGAAAAGCCCCCCCAGTGCCTCTGGCAGCCCTTGCAGGCCCAGGCTATGAGGACAGCAGCTCTGGGTTGCAGTGCGGTCTCTGGGCACCCCACTGAAGGCCTCAGGGCACACAGACATTCCCAATCTCTTTCTGACTCCCAAGGGTCCTTCCCTGACTCCTGGAAAAATGTAGCCTTGAGTTAAACTGTGTGGAGAGCTCTCAGCAGCAGCACAGGTTTGGGCAAAGCGGAGGCTTGTAGCTCCTGTAGAGACCTTAAACTGCACAGACCAGAGGGATCAGGGTAATTTCAGGGAATAAGCCATTGGAACGCTTGTGCTTTTTTCCTTCTGGTTCTAAATGTTCATATTCTCATAAAAATATGAAAAAAAAGTGTCCTTGGAATGACTGTGCAGCTGAAAACATAGTTGGCTTTTTGGAATTCCCTCTTTCACCTTGTTCTTTTTTTTTTTTTTTAATTATTATTATTATTAGGGTGTTTAGAAGAGAACAGATTTGTATTCCTCTTTCCTGCTGCTCACCTACCACCTGAAATCCTCGGCTGCTCCTTGCAGTTCCCACCGCAATGGCGAGCGATATCCCGAGCGGAGCGTTGGAGCTCCAGGTGAGGGGAAGCAACAGCAGCAGATGGGCTTGTAAACAGCAGAGCTCTGGCTGTGCCACAGAGGCCCTGTTGGAGCGGGGAGGAGCAGGATGGTTGGTAAACACGGAGCAGTTTTCATTGTCTGGGCTGCAGTGTGTGGATGAGGGGAGGGGAGGGGAGGGGAGGAGAGGGGAGGGCGGGAACAGCAGCCCTCACGTTCTGGCACAGTCAGCCCTTCCCAGCACGACCTGCTCGTGTTGGAACTTGCAGCAAATTGGAGAAGACAGGAAAGTGGGGGACATTTTCCACCATAGGGGAATTTGTGGGTGATGAAAACAAGATTTCTTAGCAGCCCTTTTGCACTAGTCTTGGTTTCTACAGAGATGTCCTATGGTTTTCCTGCCATCCTTCCCTCCCCTTGAATCCCTTCTGAAACTGTCAGTCAGTCCGAGTTGGGAGTAACTTCACTGACAGAAAATTCCCACGAGTCACACAAAAGTTTGCAGCTGGATGGAGGAAAAAGAAAGTCAGAGGAGAGTCCCCACTGGTGGGGGAAAAAAGGCAGAGTAAGGAGGCTGAGTTCCAGAGTTTATTGAGCCCAGAGGGATTTCTAGAGACCACGTGGTGTCAGGTGTAGAAGAAATGAAGGATGATAACCAGCGTGGAGGAGCAGAGCAGCCCAGAACTCCCCCAGCCCAGCCAGGCTCCAGAAATGTTGGAGAGGCTTCAACAGCTTCAACATTCAACTTTAATGTGAAGCTGCTGGCCAAGAGCAGCCCCTCCACCTTGTTCTGTCAAGAAAAGGTCCTGATTCATGTCATGTGTGTTCTTTCCCTGGACGGGGAGGCTCTGCAGATCCTGTGGAGTGCAGGAGTCCCAGAGAACAGAGACTGATGAAAGATGGCTCCAGGCTGGGATTTTGGAGAGGTTTGTGCTTGATCCAGGGTTGAAGGGTTGGTGTTTCTATTTTTTTTGAGATTGGGAGAGAAGAGGTTACTGAGTCCTTGAGCCTTAATATAAAATGATTAGAATCTGGAACAGATTCCAAAATAGACATTTAGGGACAACTAAATGCACAAAGCAGCTTGGATACCTATCACTGGAGTTCATCCAGTCCTGGATAAAGCCTCTGAAATAGGCAGTGCTTTAACAAAGTATGTATGTCTGGGGACTGAAAATACAAGGAAAAATTATGAGTGGAAGAGATAACACTTTCTCCATTTCTTAGAAAGGAAGAAAATGCCAAAAAGTTATTAATTTTATTCCCGAGGCTCTCTCAGCTGGACAAGGATCCAAGGTTAAGGTGATCCCCATAACATGACACTTGCAGAACAAGTGGGCTCACTGCATCCTGGCACGAGTAGTTCTGGCATTTCTAGGGAGATCTCTTATCCCAAGTAATAACCTCAGAGGTTAATTGGAGTCTGGAAATAAGTTTACTTGGTAGGTGGGCTAGAGGGGGTTAATTATGTGTTCAGATCAGTGTTGCTTCAAGCATTAATTTTGCCTGGGAAAGGAAGGTGTAATGTCAGGAATGACACACACTGCTTAGATTGGGAGATGGGGGGGACTGGTGAGAGCCTGTGGCCTGCATGGCAGATGAAAATGAGGTCTGATTAAAAGCATCTCTTTTTTTTGTTTTGGGCCAAAAATCCCTGGACTCTGAGTAAGGCCCGACTCCCTCACTCAGCAGTTTCTGGACAGTCAGGCTGTCAGAAGGAATCTCTGTGAAATAACATCTGATTTCTTTTTTTGGCCCTATTTCTCTTTTCTGCTTTGTGTTGTATTCTCCTCACAGCTTTCCAGAGCAGAGTTACTCTTCCACTTGTTCCCTTTTGCCTCCTGCTGAGTCAGTTCCTTTATTTTCCACCATAATTTGTACTGTAGTCACTTGCAGAATCTGGGGAATCATCCTCAGAAGTCTCCCTGTCTCCTGAGCTTACTGCCAGCTCTCCCACTAAAGCTTTTAATTCTTTGTTATAAAGAAGAATAAAAGGCCAGGAAAGTGCACCACGACACCCATTCAGGTGCCATTACCCTGTAATTCTTTCAAAAGTCCGTGTGCATTTATAGTCACTGGGAAGTGCTGGAGTGGGAAGCCTCCAGACTAAATCAGTGTGAGCACATGAAAGAGAACAAGTCCCGCACAGGGCAGTGGGTTCTGGGCTGGGTTTGGTCCCTGACTCGCTCCGAAGGCTCGGGGAAATCACTTCCCTCCTCTGAGCACCTGGGAGTTTCCACTCCCCACCTCCGGCTGTGTCGCTGTTTGGACAAGGAGCTCCCTGGGATGCAGCATGTGGACATGCAGCCTCAGTCAGTGGAGCCTGCGGGGAGCAGGGAACACAGACTGGGATGAAAGGTGTGTCCAGACAGCAGGGCAGGATTCCCAGACATGCTGCAAGGCTGGAGCCCCGTGTGCTGGGAGCCATTGCTGGGCCCAGTCCTTGGTTTCTCTCCACCAGCCAGCAAAGCACCCACCAGTTCCAGCTGCAGTGGTGAGGTGAACTGGCACATTCCCAGTTCCACTGGGGACTGCTGTGAGATCATTAAACTCATTTTCCAAACTCCAGCAGTGCCCAGTGGGATCCTCCATCGTACCTGGAGCTGCCTCACCTCCCCACAGGTGAAAAGCTCCTTGTGCCTACAAATCATCTCATCCCATCCCATCCCATCCCATCCCATCCCATCCCATCCCATCCCATCCCATCCCATCCCACCCCACCCTACCCTTTCCCATCCCACGCCAAGCCTGCTCCAGTTTGCCAGCAGAACAAGCCTTTCCTCCCTCCCTCCTTGTCTGAGGTGCACACACATCCCCTTAGTTTTCCTGCTTCTCCGCAGGCTTTCCCAGAGCCCTTTCCTCCCGTTGTTTGTTCGTTCCCTGCACTCCATCCCATCTTTTGCCTGCCTCCCTGGTTGGATACAGCATCTCGCTGGTCCTGCTTCACACTCGGAGCAGGGGTATTAGATGGATTCCCCATAGAGTACAAATTGAATGGAGAGAAGTGGCTGCTTTCCCAGCAATAATTTATCTGATTAAAAAAATACTCCCCAAACTCCACCCCTGGTCCTACGCCCCCTCCAAAAAGCACATTGGCACCGGGGCTGGTGTTTGAACTGTGTTATTCAAATTGCTGGGAGGGGGATTTAGGTGGGAAAATAACTGTCATAGGATGGTTCTCGGGGGATTTTCCCCAGAGCATCAGCGCTGAAATTTGGAACACAGGTTGTTGTGTGGAGGAGGCAGAGAGTAAATAATTCTGAGTCAAGTGCCTCTGGGGTTTCTGCCTTTGCCCTCACCCAACAGGCACCTCGCACAGAGGCACACACGGTGCTCACACACATTTTCCCATCACACGGGTTCCGTGGAGGAGCCGTTAGCAGGAACTCCAAAGCACACCAAGCTGCTCTGCTGCTCCTTGTCTCCTCTCTTTTCTTTGCCTTACCTCAGGCTGATTCCAAATGAAAGAAGGAATATCCTCCATAAAATGCCAGTCTCCTTGATTGTCACCTGCACAGGGTTCATTACTTCCAAACCAGCCCTATCCAAGGCTGGTTGTTTTCTTCCTCCACTGGAGCCAACATTCCTGTTGTAACTGGGGGATGGAAAAGTCACCCCAACATTCCTGTTAGAACTGGGGGATGGGAAAGTCATGCCGACCCCTCTCCACCCGCTCTGTGTGTGGGGCTTGGCTGCCGCCTGTGTCTCTGCAGGCGGGAGGCAGGTACTTACATCCCATAGTGCTCCCAGTGTGCCGTGATTTACAACAGGAGCTCCTTCCTGATGCCAAGGGCAGGATTGCTGCTGACATCCAAACCATTCCAGAGCCCTGGCATGGTCCCAGCTCCGAGGGCTGTTGGCTGATGGACGTTCCTCTGCTCACAGCTGGGGGAAACATGAATGGGCCCGTTCTGGGCTTTGCAGCCTCGGAGCATCCTTAAGCCAGTGGCCAGGGCTCAGGTTTCCCTGCTTTTTGACAGGAGTGCTGCTCAGATGAGATCTCTCTCTGCTCCTGGAGGATTTACACTGCCACAAGTCCTCATTTTTTCCAGATGTTTTACCTAATAAATCAAGGAGTCTCATCAGAGGGTTCGGATCCAAAAGCTGTTACCATGACTTCAAAGGCACAGGCTGGAGTGGATAGAAGCAGAGCAGACATTTTATACCACTCTGTACTCACTGATCATGAAAATACACTCTTCTTCCAGGATTTTTTTTCCTGTGGATACCAAAACTCCACAGTGATTAAATAAAATAGTGCTGTGCTCCTTCAGCAACCTTTGTGTCAGAGGATGGAGCTGCAGGACCCAGGGGCTGTGCACGGCTGGCAGGAGCCAGGATGGGGCTGGTCCTGAGGGGAGCTGAGCTGTGCCAGCCCCTGTCTGAAATCAGGGGTCGGTAACTCAGGTCTGATCTTGCTCCATCTTTTCAAGTCAATACTCAGCTGAGTCTTTTCTCCCAGTTCAAGTTGGTCTAAGGGACTCTCACATAAAGGCTTCAGATATCTGGGAGAGAAAAAGACAATAAGAGTTATGTGGCTGCAAAATGTGACTGTGACTATTCAAACTGGTTTGTTCCTTGATCAAGAATGTAACTTTTTTTTTTTTAATGTAGTGAAACCTTTCTTTTCACAGTGTCTACACGGTGTCATTTTCTTTCACTGCTCCATTTCTAAAGATAACTGCTCTGTGTTTGGAGAAGCTGTTCTGTGTTTCCAACCCCTCGACAGCACAGGCTGCTGAACAAGAACATAGTGAAGGAAAGCAGCTGAAGAAAGAAAAGCTGTGCCTGTGGTAGGTGAGCAGCAGAGCCACAGGACTGGCTTTTGGTTCCCTGCTTTCCCAGAGTGCCGGCCTGGCTCCGGCTGCGCTGGTGCTGCCCATCAGAGATGCGCAAGCTGGGCTGTGTTCTGGCAGCAGGGCCAAGGGGAGCTGCTGCTCCTCACCCTCTGCATTGTCTTCCCTTGGATCCCACTGGATTTGGAATCACAGAATAGTTTAGGTTGGAAGGGACACCTTCCATATCCCAGATTGCTCCAGCCCCGTCCAACCTGGCCTTGGACACTTCCAGGGATGGGGCAGCCACAGCTTTGTCTCATCTGCCCCCTGAGTGTTGTCTGAGCAGGACTGAGGGGATGGTGCCAGGCAGGAACAGGCTGCTGGGGGCAGGAGGGAGAAGGTGGCCTGGTTGTGGGGAGCCCCTTTGGCCACGGTGCCCAGGGTGAGTGTTGAGTTTCAAGAGAGGATTTGGGCTGTCTCTGCAGCAGAGCCAGGGAGAGGGGACTGAGTGTACCTGCAGCAGGGGATGCAAGCAGAGACTTTGGCTTGTGCTCTCTGAGGGTTCTGGGATGTGAGAAAGTTGTCACTTAGGGGAATTGGGGACCTTAGCTCTAGGAGAGCTTGAAAACACTGTGCAGCCCCCAGGAAGCACTGTAGTTCTGTAAAACAGACTTGGGATGGGAATTCACTCCAGCTACACTGTAGTTCATACTTTATGTGTCCCAGGCAGTGGAGCAAGAGGCCATTTGGTCCTGCAACATGTTTAACCAGATCTTAAAACATCACCATGGCTGCCCAAGGGGTGGATGCTCCAGAGGAGGGAACGTCCTGCTGCAGCCCCATGGAAGGGAGAGCCGGGTACAGATCCTGTGTTGTAATGGACTGAAAAACAACCTCCTCTAAATATTGACATTCAAATAACAGTCACCACCATACTGTTAGCTCCTGCCACAGGCTTCAGAAAAATTGCTGCTTGTCTTGCCTCCCCCACAGCGCTGAATCCCAGCACCCCAGACTGTCGTGACTGCCGGGGATTGGTGACATCTCGAGTGACACGTGTTGGAGCATCAGAACAGAGTGGGAGCAGCACAGCTTGGCTCTGGGAGCCAAAAATAGGTACTATCATTGCTGAGCTGAAGCCTCCCTTCTCTTTCCCCACCCAGCCCTGCCTCTCTGGCACATGCAGCTCATAATCGTGGTGTTCCCATCAGACCAAAGGAAAACCACATTCCTAAAGCAAGCAGGGCGTTAAGTAGTGGCCGTGCTTTGGAGGCAGAGAATTTTATGACATGGGTCCTAAATTAGTGAGCATCAACGATGATGATGGTTTGCAGATTTCCTGCAGGGAATGGGTGTAGAAAGGAGCACGGCTCATCTGCTGCATTGCCATGTGGAAAAGCATCAGAGAGACACCATAAAATAGGGAGTGTGAACTTCTTTCACTGGACAGCTGCTCAAATCCTTGTAAGGGAATGACTGAGTGATGAATGTAGCACATTGGGTTTTTCTCTGGATCCTTCCTCTTCTTTATTCTGTAGTTCTGTGAATCTCAGTCATGCTTTCTCCTGGGTTTATCAGCCTGCTCACTGGAGTATTTGTCTTCTTCTGCCAACCCCCAAAAGCACCATTCCATTAAAAAACCCTGACTGTTTGGGAAGGGTGAAGTTTGATTCACAAAGGTAAGGCTCTTTCAAGGTGTCTGCTCCTTTGGTAGTGAGTGATTCAAATGAGTTCCCTTTCAGCATTCCTGTCTCGCTGCTCCCAAGGCCACACAAAGGAGGAGGGGTTTGCAGGGCTGTATAAATCAGGGTTTGTTACAGGGATGTCAAACACAACTGCACCACGGGGTGTTAATGGTGAGCAGGTGAGGAGTCAGAGCAAGTCAGAACCAAGGAACAAAAGCCACAAAGCTCCTGTGTCTGGCTCTTGATGCTTCCCAAAAGTGCAGTGTCTGCACACTCCCGCTCTGTCCTGGGAAAGCTCAGGGTGTTACACTGATCCGTATCACAAAGTGCTCCAGTAATTGGATGAGTAGGTTTGGTGGGAAAGTCTTTGGTTCTCAATTTCTCCCATCAGGAAAGATCTAAATGAAGTTGTGTTAGCACATGTCCAGCCCAGGTCTCTTCCCAACACCCAGCTCACTCCGCTGGATTCGTGCTTGGCTGAGCCAGTGGTGACCAGACCATCGGACACAGGTTGGATTAAACTTCCACTGGAGTAGAGGAAGAAAACTCCCAATCTTTGTGCAGGCAAATAGGAGTTTCCTCCTTTTCCAGCAGCAATTAAATCCCAGTGCTGACTGCACTGAGTTCCTGAGGGCTGGAATAAGAAGTGATTGGGGGTTTTGGTGTGCAGCCTTGGACAAAGGGCAGTGCTCATGCTCTCCCCCTTCCTCAAGTCCCATGAGAATTTCAGGTTTCCAGAGGTTCCTACTTGCTCTTTCCAAGCCATGCTCATCTTTCAGACTCCAGGCTGCGGGATGGACCATGAGTCCTGAAGGCAGTTTGTGGGCACAAAGTGTGGGGGGATCCCTGGGGAGGGGACAGTTTTCTCTCCCAGTGTGATCTCACAATCTTTGCAGCTTCCCAAATACCTGCCAGTCCAGGAGAGAAGCTGAGCTCAAACCAAAAATGAAGCTGTTAGAGCTTTAAAATGGTCCATGAGACTCCCTTTTTACAGGAGGAATTCAAGGCAGTGGAAGGTTTCAGGGATTGGATGTAGCTCGTGAGCCAGGATCTTGGATGACCACGGGTCCCTTGGACAGGCTGCACACACGTGCCTGGGCATGTCCCTTGAGCACATACCACTGTAGTTTCTGGACTAGTTTTTGTTATTTCTCAATATTCCCACTAATATTTAATGCATTTCTCTTGGTTGCTGGTAATTTCAGCAGTGAAAGTGCTTACTGATGTCCTTCTGGGACGTGACATTGGCTTGGGATAACCCAGCTGTTTTTGTGTGGGCCTGCAAAAAATGTTCTGCCCACTGGAACATTCCTGGCTTCTCTGATAATGTCCTTAAGCACAGCACTGATAGATTTTTGTGTAGATGAATGACCTGGCAACTCCAAATATTATTTACTTTCCAGGATTTCTGGGTCACTAGAAGGATGGGTCGGGTCAGGGAGGACTGAGGTGCAGCTGGATAATGCCAGATCCCAGCCAGTGGGGTTCATGTCTCCCTTCCAAATCAGGCCAAGCACAGCCCTGCTTCTGCTCCTCAGCAAAGGGGCTGTGTTAGGAAGTGGGAGCTGGGAGAAGGGGGAATGTTGGCTGGATCTCATGCTTGTTCTCTGGAAGATTTTAATGATCTTTAGCTTCCATAAAGGAAGGTACCTCCTGGAGCCAAGAGAGCTCCTCGCTCAAGGAGCTGAGTGGGGCCAAGCTCATCTGCAGCCCTGGAGCCCAAGAGTCACCTTTCTCAAGCACGTTACATCTCTCTGAATCCCAGGGTTAGGTGGGATACTGGGGAGAAATCCTTCCCTGTGAGCGTGGAAAGGCCCTGGCACAGGTTGCCCAGAGAAGTTGTGGCTGCCCCATCCTTGGAAGTGTCCAAGGCTTGGTTGGATGGGACTTGGAGCAACCTGGGATAGTGAAAGGTGTCCAGGGGATGGAACAGGATGAGCTTTATGGCCCCTTCCAACCCAAACCAGTGTGGGATTTTGTGATTTTCTGAATCCTCTCAGTGCCCTCAGGCTGCCCCTGTTATCTAATGTCCTCTTTAACCTTTTAGTTACAAAATAGAAGCTTTTTTGTGGTGTACCTTCCACCCTGGGTCCTGAAGAGGGGTCACTTGTTTAACAGTGACATTGGAACTCCACAGAAGTATTGCTGTTCTCCACTGGAGGAAACGGGGAGACTTAGGGCTGGATCCAAGCAGACATCTGAAGTAAAATTTACACAAAATTTCGTCCCCTTAGTCCAAAGCCACGATCCTGAAAAACCTGCTCTCGGCTTTCCCTGCTGCAGGAGCCGCCTCTGCAAGGCACACTCAATTCTGAGCGTTTAACTTCTTCCTCTGCCTTCTCAAAGGCACTCGAGGGTATGTCCTCCCAGACAGACCTTTCCTGCTGGCAAGATTGGCACTTCTGCCTAAAACAGCTGGATCAAAATGACCTTGGTCTGGTGGAGGAGGGCAGTACCTTCTTCCACTGCCCACGTGTGCTGGTGGATGCCCTGTGAGTGCAGTGCAGTCCTCAAAGCAAAGTCATGTCTTTCTACCTTTTCTAGAAGAGGCCAAATGACCCCTGGTACGTTATCCAGGAAGCATCTCCCATGTTTAAGACCAGCCTTGAAACTCCTCCTAAAGCGCCTGTGAGGGTCCTTGCCCTGCACCTCTTGAGGACGAAGAGGATTTGCACGACTCTTCAGCATCTCCTGCCCAGGGATTTGTGTGTTAACTCCCAGTAGCATCATTACCTCGCTGGAGTTTGGGGCACCAGAGGGTTCCAACCTGCTCTGCAAACAGGGCAGCCCCACTGGCATGAACGGAGTCAATCTGGAGCGTAAATGGTCTGGTTTGTTAGGAAATTCACTTCCTAGCAGTCACAGGAGTAAGGATAGAGAGGTGTCACTTCAGGCTCCTCTGGAAGGGGACAGGGGAGAGCAAAACTACAGCCAGCTAAGACTGTAAGCAAAGACTAAACTACCTCTAATTGCAACCAGGGGAAACACTTGAGCAGGCAGCCTACAAGTGCTTTACAAAAAGTCTAAAGCAAAAGCTTTTTGTACAAGATTAATCTTTCTGCCTCACTGGGGTCAGCAGTGGGAGTGCAGGGAGAGAATTCAGCACAGTCAGCACCGGTCTGTAAAGATCTATGTCCAGCTTTGCATTTCATCCTGTTTATCTGGGGCTATTAATTAGCTCCTTTCAGTTTTCCTGGGAAGATCTGTGTGTTAGGGCTGATGAACACTCCTAAAGATCCGTCACTGATTGCTTGGGCAGCTAAATCGGGTCGACAGTTCACTACTCAGAGGTATCTTAACTTTGCATCCTTTTCTGCTGGGGCAGTAATTCCAGGGATGACTTCAATCTTCTTGTAATGTGCTTGTACTCCTTGCTTTCCTAATTTCATGCCTAGGTATGGTATTTCCATTACAAAGGAGTTCTGTTGGTTGAGCTCTGCAGGTCCGGGTCTTTCAATAGCTGATCAGAGCTTCTGGCCATGTGCTTCTTCTCTTTTCCCTCAGAACAAAACATCAGCTACACAGATCCTGGGCTATCAAAGGCCCTGGAACAGTTCAAGTGCCAAACACAGCCCCAACAGCAGCCTGAGGAATGATGTTTCCCAGGGGGGCTGTGGAATATGCACAAACGTATGGTCTGTTTTCCAGCGTGCCTGTCAGAGCCCTGCTGGTGCCTCCAGCAGAGAGAAATATTTGGCATAGGCCATTTCCCCCCAAACTTTGCTGCTTGCAGGAAATAGAAAGTGTTCTTTTCCAACGTATTTATTTGTGTTTGACTGTAATCACAAAGGGTTGTGCTTTTCCCCTTTCTCTGGTGACCCATGAGTGTCCACTGCTGTCAGTTCTGCATTTCCTCTTATCTTTCACAGAGCTGGGAGCCTTTTCACCCCTTCCTCTGGTGTCAGCTGTACTCAATGTAAAAATTCCATATAGGAGATGAGCTTTAAGGTGGGTGTGCTCCACTCAGCACCATGGGCAACCTTCCCTATTTTTTATATTTAAATCCACATCCTCTTGCTCAGGTGCCTGGGGAAGGTGTTCTGATGTGAGCAAGGCTTTCCAACACAGCTGTATGTGCTGCTAACTGCCCAGAGCATCTCTTTTGCTGCCTGTGTGTCCCCACATATCTAACAAGGGATCCCTTTGGTCAGAGGGAAGGTCCCCCCTGTAGGACCTGACTCAATTCCAATAGTCTGCAGGTAGCTTTAGGGGGAATGTTAATTAAGTTCCTAGCAGTGCCAAAGTTGGTGCTCAACTTTAATTAATTAATATCCATTTATCTTTCAGGCTGTGGTTTGTACCCTCCTGCTGCGCTGTCACCCCACCCCCCCTGGGCCCACGAAATCCAGACAGGGAATGTCCACACTGGAGCTGTGCTGGCATTCCCATGTTCTTGATCACAGAATCATGGAATCCCAGAACCCTTTGGGCTGGAAAGGACCTTAAAGCTCATCCAGTTCCACCTCTGCCGTGGGCAGGGACACCTTCCACTATCCCAGGTTGCTGAAGCCCTGTCCAACCTGGCCTTGGACATTTCCAGGGATGGGGCAGCCACAGCTTCCCTGGGCAACCTGTGCCAGGGCCTCACCACCCTCACAGGGAAGTATTTCTTTCCAGTATCCCATCTAACCCTGCCCTCCTTCAATTTGGTATCAATTTTAGGTGAAGTGCAAGATTTCTTGGTTTTGTCACATCTAACAGGGTTGGCATCACTCACCTGCCTTGATGGAAAATTAGTAAAACCTTTCATGTGTCAGAACTGCCTGTAGCCAGGAACAGGAACAGCTTCTTCATCTTTCTGGTGTGGAAATTGCTCACAGTAAGGGATCTGTCCTGCTCCATGCCCAGGTTCCCACTGCTCCCTGTGCACAGCAGGTGCTTCTTCAGGTGGGCTCTGGAGGCTCCACACCCTGTAGGCTGCTGCATTTGCCAGAAATTTGGTGCAATTTAAAAAAGAAAAGTGAATAAGGGAACAGTAGTGGCTTTGAGGTATGTCTTTCAGTGGTAGTTTTTCACAGCTTTCTTTCTGAGCTAAGTATAGTCCATGAGTGAAAACACACACTGACAGCAGTAGTAGCAGTAAACATGAAAGAAATGTCAGTGTTACTATTCCTTGCCTTCCCTATGCTGCCTTGTCCAAAGGCAATGCTTCCCAGAAAGCCCTGGCAGCCTGAGAAGTGGTGGACACTGCAATGACACCCCAGAGGAGCAGCAGAGTGCTGTTGATTGCTGGTGAGTGGGTGGGAGGTCAGCAGGAAAACACCAAACTCCCCTCTGAAAGGACAAACCCAACAGATCCTGGAGCAGGCATCAGCCTGAGAGAGGGGTTAGAGGCAGATTGCAGCCATTTGGGACTGTGAAAACAGGAGATTTGTTAGAAAGCTTTTCTCCCTCTGTCAAATCTATCTTATTTGTTACCTGCCTCTGAGGGCTCGCGGACGAAAAATGCCATTGCTGTGCTTCATGGAATCTAAATGTTCTGATGACACAGACATAAACCTCAGTGTCTGCTCAGCCCCCACTTCAGGTGTTTGAACACGCAAGGAGGGTCTTTTTGAGAAATTGATTTCTGTTGAACACTTCTGTGCTTTCAGAAATGAAGGGCACTTCTGATAACTTCGGATAGCCTGAACCTCTTTCTCTATCAGTCCCCCACTTATAGCAATGTAAATTTGTTCTGAGCGCCTCAATTCCCTCCAGTTTTTGGTAGTAACCTTTTTTAGCTGGATTCCTTTGGGGATGTGAAGGCACTTTCCTTGTGCAAGAAATGTCCATTGCCTTTATAGCATGAGAGCATTTTCCTCTGGGATTTCCCTGCCAGCACGTACCTTTCGCTGTGGGAGGAGGAAATGCCATTTCAGCCCTTGGTCCTTCTAAGAACATCCCTCAAAAACGTGTGTTAGTGGAGAGGGGGAGCAGCCTGAGCAACATTCACGGTGTGGTGGTCACTGGGAGGTGGATCAGCACTTTCACCTCTTTTTGGGGCAGTGATGTTCCAACCCCCGCAATCCCTGTCGGTGTGAGCCCACAGCCTTTCCTGCCCTGCCCTTCCCTCGGCTCCGTTCGGGATCTCTGAGTGCCTTTGTGTCTCACTTGGACACAGAGTCACATTCTGAGCTCTTTGAAGCACATTTCATATTTCTTAGAATCAATAAACTTCACAGGCAGTCGCAGAAATCCCAGGCAGTCAATAAGTCCCGTCAGGCTCCCTCAGGAGTGAAAGCAGAGTGTTGTAAGGACATTTCTTAGGGAGCTGCTGTTCAGGCATATTTGTTGTTTCAATTAGTCTGATTTAGGGGCTCAGTCAGGGGCTGCAGCCTGTAGCACTCACACTGTAATTTGATTTCTAAAGCTGCCTTTCAGGTACTAAGGGAGTAAAACTATGTGGTAAAACCCCAGTGTGACAGCAGTCATGGAGATCCCTGCATGCCTGTCAGGCAGATCCAGGGAGATCCCAGGGTTCACCATCACCCGCATTTCACACCCCACATACCATCGGAGCCCTCCTGGCTTTGATCACTGGTCCCCTGGGAGGAGCATGGAAAGGTGGGAGAATTATGGTGTTTTTCCAGAACTGTTTCCCTGAAGGGATGTTTAAACAAATAACAAAAAAAAAGAAAGTCAAATGAATGTGTGTGAGAAGTGCCAGATTGGCAGCTTGAGCGAGTCAGTCTTCACCTGTGTGAAGGCTGCCCATGTTTTATGTGCTGGAGCTGTCAGTGCAGCACTGCTCCTCGGCACAACACGTGTTCCTTGCTTTTCAAACTGTCCCTGTGTCCCCACATGGCTCAGTCCTGCAGCTGAGAAAGAGTCAGACTGCACTGATGGAGGTAAGGAGTTGAACTGCTGAGCACTAGGAAGGAATCTTGGCTGATTTGCCCTGGTTTTGGAGATGCTTAAAAATTGCAAGAGGTTAGAAATGATTTAAAAACAAAATGTATGCAGAACGAGTCAAGGCATAGCTCTGCTTTCCAACTGGAAACTGCTGGGAACAAAGCTCATGTCTCTCCTTAGGAAATCAGGGCTGTATCCCTGTTGTTGCTCCTTGGGAAGAAGCCTCCATGCTCTCTCTGACAGCTACATCACCACGGTGTTGTCTGGACTTTCTCGGGTCAGAGGGCTGTGTGTGTGGGGATGGGGAGCAACTGCCACATGCCAAGAATGAGGGGAGTGAAGGATTCCCACCAACACTGAACTTTTGATCCATCAGCTCATCTGATCCATCAGCTGGGCCCTTCAGGTAACACACAGAAAAAGGGCTATGCTGCTGTTGGTCCTGAGGTTTGTCTGTAAGGTGTCCTGGGCTCTGCATTTTCTGCTGCTGGTCTAAGATTTTTTCTTTGGTTTCCCAAACCCAGAAGCAAATGACTGTTTCTTTGTGCTAAGCATCAATTATCTTTCTTTTTTTTCTTATCCTTTCTCCTCTCCATGGTTTTCTTCTCCACTTCAAATTCTCTCAGACTGCTGCAGTCTCATTTCCCTGAGACTTCCCTCCTGGCACAGACACCAGGAGAAAATGTGATGGTGTTCACAGAGTACTGAGACTTAGGAGATGTGAAATGTGGACCTGCTGCTCTACCTCTGGTGACTCACACCACCTTTCCATGGTTCTGCTTTCCTTCTGACTTCCTGTCAGGATACCCTGGTCTAAAACCTCTCTAGGGAAAGCCTTGCTTTCCCTGTGCCATCCTACAGTGTCTGATACAACAGGACCCAACCTCAGGTAAGACCTTTAGGCACTCCCATTATATGAATGAGAACAAGATTGTTGGTGTCGGTAATTAACATTCTTGTGGGATTGTTGGAAATGCTTTGGGATAAACACCACCTGGAATCCTCGCCTGGCTTATGTGGTTTCTAAGCTGCAGAGGAGGCTGATCCTGTTCACAGGAGAGGCCATGGACCATCTGTCTCCTCTTGCTGGATGTGCAAGGTCTTTCAGTCCAAGGATGAGTTGCAGTAACTCAGCAAGACATTGGGACACTGGAAAAGTGAGGGCACAGCCTGTGGGAAAGAAGAATGGAGACTCAGCGGTCAGTGTGTCTCCAGTAATGATCTCACCTGAGAACAACACGAATGACAACCACCAAACCAGAAAAATACCATCCACAGTGCCACTGAAAATGCCCTGAACGCCTGTGGCACAGTGTCATCCCAGGACAGGCTTCCAGAGGGGAATCTCACCCTGTTTATGTCAAGGACAAAAATCCTGTTGACTGCAATGACATCAGGATTTTCCCTTGAGGGTTACCTGGGTTTCTCTCCTTCTGGAGAGAAGAGCCCTATCTCACATTGTTATGCACATCCTAATAACAAATAGGTAATTCTTTTCCTTTAAACTGTGATTGGATTCCAGTAAACCCTGCATTTTGGATTCTAGGTTTCCTCTATCTAGCTCTGCAATCCCTAAATAAACAAACATTGGATTAGACCTCAGCAGCTCCCTCCCTCAGCAACTGAAGGCTTTAAAAACATTTCACACCAACTGCCCTGCTCGTTTTTCAGACTCCATTACTCACGGATTCAGGGAGCTCCATCTTCCTCTCAGACTTCCCAGGGAGCTCACCTCAGTGACTGGAAGACCTGCCTCCACTTGTGACCCTCCCTGACTCCAGCAAGGAGCTGGAATTGCTGTTGACATCAGGAATGACAGAAGTACGTGCTGGGGTTGGAGGGTTTCTGGCACATGGCCTGCTAACCCAGAATTTGCTCAGCAAAGTCCGGAGGGTGACTTTTAACCTCAGAGCAGTTTGCAAAACCACATCTGTGACCAATAAATGTGAAAAATAAATTAAAAAAATAAATCTAGCCCCTACTGAATGATGAAAGCCAGCACACCTCTCTGGGCACTGGTGCTGGAGTCGGTGTGGAGATCTATACAGGATTAATTGGACAGGTCATCGTTGCCAGGAGTTGTCCGTGGATGGAGCTGATGCCTCACACACGGGAGGCAGCACAGCAGGTTAAACTGAAGGGATCTCATAGCTCTAAGTCTTAAACTTAATGAGCCACATCTTTATTTGTGCTGCAGCCCCTTCTTCACCCCAAATTGCCTTAACCAGCTGCTAGAGGATGCCCAGTAATGGAAAATTGTCTGAATAACAATAAATTGGTGTAACGACTCAGTGTCACCTCACATCCTGCTAAGCAATAGAGAAATCACGGTGAGAAAAACAGGCACAGCCAGAGTGGCACTGAACAGTGGAATCCTAATTCCATCACCCTTCTTGTGGGCCACAGATAACCCAGTGCAATTTACAGCCGCTCTGAAGCGGCTCCAAGTCTCAGCAGGAGTCGGGAAGGCTCAGTGTAGCCTCGGGACTGAGGAGTCACGGAAGATCAGGGGAGTTGTTGTTCCATAACCTTGCCTCTGCACCAAAACCGGTGGGCTGGTCTGGAACGGGAAGCACTCCAAGCAAAACACAATATTTTAATCACTGAAATGAGGGTCCTCCTCTGGATCCCTCTCTGGAGACTGACTGTCTCTGGTGATCACGCACAGACTGCCAAAGAAGGTAAATTCTGGATTTAAATCTGTGCATCGCCAGGGTGTGAATGA
The DNA here is from genome assembly GCA_035583135.1 of Lophotriccus pileatus. NCBI lineage: Eukaryota > Metazoa > Chordata > Aves > Passeriformes > Tyrannidae > Lophotriccus > Lophotriccus pileatus. Next base: position 18,284,111 of record JAWWES010000018.1, read on the forward strand.
CACTGGCAAATCTGGGCTGTAAGGCTGAGATAACTCCAAGAAGAGAGAAACACTTTTTCCACTTAAATGACGGAGGTAGAAGAAGTAAATATATTGTCTTCTACTACTGAAGGACGAGGAAATCATTTATACACATCTATTACACCTTTGCAGCCTAACAATGGTGTTTTTTTCAATTTGAGAGTCTAAAAATTTAGAATTACCAACATGAAGGTGGCCTGTGTGACTGCAATTTGTCCCTTTCGTGCATTTGCATTATGATCTAGTATTTAATTGTGATTAGATCACACGCTGTTCTTTCAACAGGTTCCCGGCCTCACTCATTGTACAGAATGTGCTCACCAAGCAATAACTTTATTTTCTCCTCACTCTTCACTGCGTGGCCTGTGCTTTATTTACAGCACGCTATTCAAATATTGTTCTGAAGACAGATTTATTCATTTCCTCCTGAGCGTTTTCACGGGACTCATCACTATGGTATCCAAGTGCTTTGCAAGCTCTAATCCACTTTCCCAACACCAGAGTGAGAACTGGTGTTGCCCTTATTTTACACATGAGGAACTCAGGCATACAGACAGAATAATAAAAAAATATCTTTTCATTTTAGAGATCTAATTAGAAATACTCAATGGCCTGATTTTGTCAGAAAATAGAACATGGTGAAGCATCCAATTCAGTCAGAAGTTGAATACATTCTCAGCTATTGCAGATTTATCTGCAAGTGCTCTTCACTTCTGCAGATCACGCTTCAAAATGTCAGCCCAGGCACCTGGGCAGTGCTGACTGCACAGTTCGTGCAGCTCTGGGCAGGCTCTGTTTAAGGACTGTGCTTTGCATCCCAGAGGATTCCCAAGGCTGAACGCCTTTCCTGGAGCAGCAGTCAGCCCTTCCCACCCGCAGTGCTGTGCTTGCTCACCCCACAGTTCCTCACAGGCTGCATAACATACCTACATCTGATTTTTACAGTAAACTAAGTGGAAGTTGTTGAGGCACTTGCTTGGGTTCCCTGACCTTGCTTCCGTGTCTGAGCTAGGCTTATCCTTCTGCACTGGCTGCCTTTATCCCAGTGTTTGATGACTGGGGAGTGTGTTCCTTTGCAGCCTGACTACTATTGTTTTAATAAATAGGTATTTCTTTTCAATCTAGAGATACCCTTGGAAAGCCCGGCAATGTAATCCTGTGCTGACATGGATGCAGACCATCAGCAACGTGGAAACATTCCCTGTGCAAGGGAGGCAGCTCCAGCACTCAAAGGGGACGAGGTATGTTCTCAGTGTGTGTCAGATACCTGCTGCCAACAGTTTTTCAGTTGGTCTTCATTCCCATTCCTAAATTCTCACCTTTCTGCTCTGCCTCCCTCCCTCAGTCTCTGCCACTCCCATTCCTACATCACTGCCTCCACTGAATTCCCTCTTCCCATTGCCCCTGCTGCATCCCACACCCAAACTAACTTAGGGTCTTCCTCCCTCATCCCACTGCAGCTTTCCCATCCAATTCCTGTGCCCAGTGAGTTCTCCCTCAGACACTGTATGGACAGCTCTGAGTGCCCCTAAGCTGCATAAATTTCCGCCTCCCGGAAATTTTCTCCCATTTTCTTAGTTTTTAATTCTTCTCCAACAGCCTTGCTTCCCGACTCTTCCTTATGAGCTTTGTTTTATCCCTCCCTCCAGGCAGACCTGTTTTTCCTTCCAGCTTGTTGTTCCCTTCTACTGCCCTGGAGAACCTGTCTCTCTCCAGACTCTCTGTCCCAAATCCAGTTCCCGTCCCCACTGTGTGTTACTCAAGGAGCTTCGTGCTCCATGTTTCCCAAGAGGACTGGAAGGACAGGTTCCCTGCTTGCCCTTCCTACTTGCAGCCTTGGCATGGTCCAGAGCAGCAGGGAACTGGAAGTGCAGGTCCAGCTCTGCCTCCCACAGCCCTGGGCTGTGATGAGGATGGAATTGAGGGGGAATGGAAGCACTGGGAAGCCTCCACAGAGCACCAGTGGGATTTTCAGGAGGGTTTTCATGATGGGGTTTGAGGGAACACCTCTGACAAGGTGACCGTTCTCATCTACAAATTTGACAATCCCTGGCAGAAAGAACAAAAGGGGAAATGTTTATAATTTAACCTGAGCTACGAACATCAGATGCTTAAATTTCAGCACAGCGATTACTCTGGCCTTATTAAATGCAACTGAGGGTAGGATTTTATGATGAGAATTGCTAACCAGCTTAATAGGAGTTACACTACCAGTCCTGCCTTTTAATCACTGCTTCCATTTTCAGGATGAATTACAGCTGGTTGCTGGTAATCCTTGTGGCATATCAGATAGCAGCATAACTCGGCAAGGGTAAGCTGGAGAAACCCAAACATCCTTCTGAGGAGGTAATTATTCCATTGTGAAAATGCCCCGGGATATTTTTAGTGGCCAAAACCCTGTTTCCTGACAGAAACATAAAGTAATGAAGGAATTTTCACAAGGAGAAACGCTTCAGACACCTGTACTAGCCAGTGCTTTGCAGTCACGTCAGCATTTAATTTGCCGTGTGCATCCCTGCATCCCTGTGCACAAATCCACACCTGGGTTTGGGGCACTGTGGGCTGTGCCAGCGCTGCCTCGCAGAAAACCCTCTCCACAAACAAATCTGCAAATCCCGCTGGATCAGGGATAATTTCACAGGAATATAGAGCTGCCTGCAACAAGAGGGATACCCTCGCCGCACGCACCGAGGTTATCAAGGGAAACTTTCCTTAGCAGTGTAAAAGCCTGGATTTTTTGGGAACAAATGATGTAAAACTAGTTTTAAAACATTTTGCAGCACATTTTTGTGGGGATATACCCTCGCTTCATGTCCCGCAGTGCCCCAGGGGTCTGGTTATCTCCCGGTTACCTCGAGCACTGGTCCTACATAATTTATGTCCTGAAAGAGACGATTCAATTAGTCAATAATAAAATGAGCAAGGACAGCGTGTGCGTTGTAAAAATATAATTTAGTGGGCAACAAGCTGAGATGGAAAAATATAAGGGTACATTCCATATGATTAATGAAGGAGGAATGTATATTTATAGTTCTTATTGTGTCCTTTGTAAGCAAAAGGATCCGGCAGTAGGACTGGAACCGGCTGGTAATGATGCAGCATTCCAGTGATTGGGATTTGAATGGCAAATGCTGTATAAAACTAATTACCCCCAGGAGGATGAAAATACATTTCATTTGCCTTTTTGGAGCATGTTTGGCCTTTTCTTCACGTTTATTTACGGTCGAAAAGCACGTTTATTAGGAGGGGCGACATCCCAGATGGAGAAGCAAAGTTACCCCCCAAGAAAACAAGTTTCCACAAGTTATTTTTACACATTTAGCGCGATTTTGGGTTTCTCGGTCGTAGTGGATTGCGCTTCCCAGCAGCACACGGCGCAGGGAGTTCTCGCTTCCCACATCCTCCGGCTCGGCACACAACGAGGATACCCGGATTGGTGCCGAACCGTTTGCTTTCCCCTGTTTTTACGCGTGAAACGCACGCAGGTCCCACAGCCACGCCGGGGCTGGTCCCGGAGAGGGGAAAACACAGATTTATTGCGTTAAAACCCGGGAACTTCAATGCCCCGAGCGCCTGACGAGGAAAAGGTGTGGGGGGGCCCCCACGGTGCCCCTGCGGGGAGGGCGGCGGCCCCGCCCCCGCGCGCGCGCAGGCGCCGTGGCGCGCGCTGGGGAGGGGGGCGGGCGCGCGCACACCTGGCGCGGGGGTCGGGGGCGGGAGGCGAGGCGCGCGCGCGCATGCGCGCGGCGGGGGAGGGCGGGCGTGAGGCGGCGCGCGCCCCGCGGGGTCCGTGGGAGGGAGGGAGGGAGCGGCGGAGCCCGGCCCGCGATGGAGTGAGGGAGGGAGGGAGAGAGGGAGGGAGGGAGGGAGGGAGAGAGGGAGGGAGGGAGGGAGGGA